>CAJNDT010006119.1:0-355000 GCA_905221615.1 Symbiodinium sp. CCMP2592
AACAAAGAATAATGGCAATACTAGTAATCTTAGTAATAAGAAAAAGCAGGCACGAAACATGATAGGGTTTGTAAAAACCCTGTTTTTCAGAACTCTCAACAAGCTTCCAGGAGAGAGCCACTAAACATGCACAACAAACTTCAACGAGAGAACCACTGAGATCATCGAAAGAACAAACACCGCCGCTTTGGGAAGCGCCGCCGCTTCCCGTGCAAATGCTGGGCAGCGCCCGTTTCCTAATCATCCAGCTCGATCATCTGGCTCGCCCCGCTCAGAGATTGGAAGGCGGACGGCGTCGAAGCCTGAGGCCTTGGACTTTCCGATTCCCTTTCCGAAAATTACAACTGCTCTGTCGCATGGCAATCCGCATGCTTGGCAACGTGTGAGCGAACAACTGCCGTGCAACTAACCTGGCCTTCATCTTCCTGCAGGCAGGGGGCTTTGCGCCAGCAGCTTTTCCATTCTCACCCTCGGCTTTGCGAGGAGAGTCGCACATCTCGCAATAGGGGAGCTGCGCGTCGTTTGCGAAAGTGCACCTACCGTGACACAGAAGTGGCAAGACTGATGAAGCTTGCAGTGGGCGGCGGCTGCTTTGCGCAGCGAAAAGAACCCTAGTCCTAGTCGGGGGCCTTTCACATGTCCACAAGTCCTCCAGGGTCCTTGGATCCAAAACTATCCAAGGCTCTCTGAGAATTTCTGCGCAGGGGAAAGCTGAAGCAAGAGCAAGCAATTCTGAAAGCCTCCCTTTTGATGCAGCCGTGGTTCCCATCACCTTCCTGAAGGGAATGAAGGGCAGACAAGCATGTTCGCTGTGACGCCAGCCCTTCCGACCCCACATGCTCTAGATTCCGCTGCAGCCCAGGGGCAGGTGAGTCTACCACCGTGGGCGCGCTCGACTCTGCCAGGGTGGGAGCTTGGGAGTCCTCCTCTGCTTGGGCTGGCTGGGCCTCCGGCTCCTGGCTATATACCATAATATACCATTATATATATACATACATACTACAGTATACTACAGTATACTATACTATACTATAATTATCGCTGTGAAAAGCTCATGCACCTACTTCACCCCCTGCACGTGTCCAGTGTTCGCTTCGGCTGAAGCTACCTCATGCTGCCTCGTTCCTTTGAATTCGGCTTCTGGCTTTACAATGCGCCCTTGCGCTGCAGTGTGGTGCGACTTCTGCGTGTCAGGCTCATGTTGGAGTCTAACTCTGACACCGATGTAAGTTGAAGTTGTGTGTCTCGACCAGCATACGCTCCTCCAATGCGGAGCCGATGTATTCAAACATGTTGCTGTCGCGGAGCCAGCACTAGATTGCACAGCTTCTTTTCGTCTGGAGTCTTAAGTTGGTATTGCGGTCTCCGCATGTCCGTGGAAATCGGAGACACTTCGTAGGCAGGAACTTAAATGGCCAACTGTTGCCGGAGTTGGGCTCGCCAACTCGAGAACATCCCTGCGAAGCCATGCACTCCGTGGATGTACAGGGAAGGCACTGCCGAAAACATCAATCTATAGTAGAAAGAAAGCCCGCGCAGACTTCGTGCAGATCGTCGTTGAAACCTCCGGACATGCCTCTATGCGCTTCTAGGGCGGCTTCGAGACAAATCCCGTACTAGCAGGGAAGCCCATGCCCTGAACCGAAGCACGGGATAGTCCCCGAAACCCTAAACCCTAGTCAGCTCGAAGCTGCCTGAGTGTCTTCCACGCAGATCTGCTCCATTGGCTTGAGGAAATTGGCCTTCGGCTCCTCGAGAGAAGGTTGAGGGTGGAGGGTTAAGGGTTGAGGGTTTAGGGTTGAGGATTTAAGGTTCAGGAAGGGAATCCTTGGGTCACGGCAGAAGGAACCTCACCACTCTCATTGAATGGGTAGAAATGCTTGTGAAATTTCGGAAGATCTGGATTCAGGCTTCGGTGTCCACCGGTAAGACCTAAGCGTTCGATGCCACAAGTTCTGGAAGGAGGTGGGGTCATTGCTGCGCTCTTTTCAGCAGCTCACCCCTTCTTCCCCTGGTCCGGCTCCAGAGGTGCAATTTTTACGGGTCACAACCTTTCCTTACGATGCCCGAGCTTCCTAACTTCCCCCTTAGATAACCCAGTCAATGCGCACCTGCTCGGAGCCATCAGCCTCAATCATGTCCGCGTGCGAACGCTTGCTTCCTGAGCTGGTGGCCCAGTCCAGATGAGCCGTGGCAGGGTTGTCAGGAGCCGTTGTCAGTCCGCCCGACTCTCCCGTTGGACACCAGCCGCCTCTTGGCGGCTTCCTCGGACTTGGCGAAGACGGCACCGTGAAGAAGGTGTCCAGGCGCTTCTGCTGCGTTGGGCCTGGCAAGTTCCAGCAGAGCAAGAGTCATAATGTTAGAATAGTATTGTACTAGCATTATACCAGCATGGTAATGACAATAATAATGCAGTAGTCTCATAACAGTATTATAAGAATAAGAGTAGTATAAGACGCGGATCCAACACTAAGACGGAAGATGAAAGGGTGGCCTCCTGGCTCCTTGACCTTCCGGAGGCGCTCCTTTCGGCCCAAAGCTTCTCAAGCTCTAGGCACATGCCGGTTGGGTAAAAAATATGGGCTCCTTTTTGGCCCCTGAACGAAAAACAAGATACTACAATACAGACCCCAAAAAGGGCCCATAATTATGAACCCACACATCTTTCATGGTCTCAGGCTGGTACCACCATGTTCTCGACACGGGATGGGTTGAACCTCGGCACTGCTGGCTCGAAAGGCGGGAGGTCCCTTACAGAACTTGCTGGACATGAACTCCAAGAATCCCCTGGGCTTGTTCACCAGTTCAGGATACCCCAAACCCTAAATACCCATTGCCGCAACCGAGAAGCTGATGCTTCTCCACCAACAGGGAGCGAAACGCATCCTTCGCATCGGCTCAAGTCTCAGTTTCCACGGCGATCCTCAAATTTTGAAGCTTGGACGCTGCCAGACACCAGACTCTTAGACTCCCCAGATTCATGACAGAACTTGACACTTGAGTTCATGGCTCTTCCACTCGTCGCTGCAGGCCCCCACCACCAAATCGTACACTCCACACTCCAAGCCCTGACCCCTGAAAAATCCCGAACCTTCAACACCTTCATCCCTTACTTAGACCCTGAACTCACCTAAACCCTAAACCCTGAGCCCTAAACCCACTTCCTCTGCCCTTCTTCCCCTCTGAGCCGGGTCCAGATCCAAGACCTCCCTTCCCAGCTCCGAGTCGGTCAACTCCTCCGGACCTCGCGGCTCACAAGCGGGCTGGACTTTGGGCTCAGGGTTTAGGGATGTTTAGGGTTCAGCGTTTAGGGTTAAGGATTTAAGGTTTAGGGTTCAGGGTTTAGGGTTTAGGGATGCCTCCAGGCCTGTTGGCTTTGGGAGTGTTGGGGAGGGGGGGTAGGGGACAGTAGAGGAGTGTGGAGTGTAGGGTAGAGGAGTGCAGTTGAAGGTTTTGGGTGGCAGCATGTAGGTTGGGGTTTCTTGTCCTGAAGATAAGGTGTAGGCTTCAGAAAGCCTGCGAAGGCGATTAAACACAAATATAGATTATAGCACTCATAGAATATTCTAGTATATTATAGTATGTTATAATGTGTTATAATACACCATCGTATATTGTAGTATATACTATTATAGTATATCATAGTATATAGCAACCCTATAATTGGAACCCATGGTAGCATTGACTTCAGCAACCTACCATCGCCGGGCAACTGAACCCCCAGTTTCCCTTCACCGGAAAGTCCGGAGCCCATCGAAGCTCCAAACCTACATGCTACGAGGCTTTTCGGGCTTCAGGGTTTAGGGCTTTAGGATTTGAGGATTTACGGTTTAGGGCTTTAGGGTTTAACGCTTTAGGGTTTAGGGCTTTAGGGTCTAAAGCTTTTTGGCTTAGGGCTTTAGGGCGTTAAGGCTTTAGGGCTTTAAGGTTCAAGGCTTTGTAAGCCTAGGGCCAATTAAATATAAAAAACCTGACATCCTAAGACTGGTGGGTGCCAGAGGCAGGCGCTCCAATCAAAACCGAACATGACCGGCCAACAGTTATAATCTCTGTGGAATCGGAACCCGACAAAAAACTGCTTCGAGAGTGTACAGAAGTGTAATGCTCGAAACCTTGAAACTAAACCGTAAACCCTACACCCTAAACCCTGGGCCCGGCCTTCGAGGAAGATCTTCTTCGCGGCCTTCCAGTCCCAATCCTCCGGGATCCTCGGTTTTCAATGCTTTTCGGGGGACAAGGCGCAGGGTTTTCGGGTTTAGGGTTCTAGGGTTTATGAGTTTAGGGTTTTTAGGTTTGGGGTTTTCGGGTTTTAAGCTAAACCCATCTTCCTTGACTATCCTCTGCCACCTGCTGGCTGCTGGAGACTCAGCCACCCCAGAAGAAGGCTGAGAACCTTCTGTTGCACCCCATGGCTAAGGAGGCGAATTGCAGGCTGAGGCTCGTGCATCCCTTGGGCCCTTTCCCACTTTGGATGCTACGCACGACCTTCGAAAGGGAGCCTGCGATCAGCAGATGTCGAACCCCGCAGGCTCAGCTCTGGGAGTGCTCACCAAGAAAAACCTTGTATTATATGCGGCTATATTACAGAACACATATATATATATATATGTAAATAGATGGTGCATTGAACATACATATACTATATTATAACTTATACATTATATATTAGATCATGAATGCTATGGAGATTGCACATATTCTACATTATATACTATATTCTGTATACTATACAATATGCTGTATATAATATTGTATATTATATATTACATATTTCATGTTATTTATTATATACTAGATACTATAATTCGTATATTTTATACTATATGTTAAATACTATATATTATGTCAAAGTGCAGTCACATGCCGCAGAGAGCCAGGGCCGTCTTTTTCCAGAACACGCCGACGAACCCGAGTAGTGGCAGATCAGGTCAAAAATCCGAAAGACCCGGGGCAGGCAGAGCTCAGACCGGCCCGGAGACCGGTTGGAAATACGCACCTACCGGGAGGGGTCTCACGACCCCAGCCGGTCCAAGATTCCCGAGAAAAGGACCCGAGTTGGCGGCGGGCCTCCGGAATTTCTTCGCAGACTCGGATACTCGGACCTGGATCGCTCGATCGCCTCTGCCCTAACACCAATGGAGGCTCGGACCAGTACGGTCCAGTTAGGACATCGCTCGAGGCCCCCGGGATGGGGGGGGCAAGCCCTCTCCGGCTGACGGGGCTCCTTCAGGCGCCGAGTCGCCAGCTGAAACCTGCTTGGATGGTGGACGAAGACTAGAGGCTGCCCATGGCTAGATTATTGGGTCCTCAAAGCTGGCCAGTCGTCTCTCAGAACTACTTCATAGACCTGTTTCCACTGAGGTTGCACCCGGACAACCCTTTGCCCTGCAGATCCTCCAGGCCTTGGTGGAGCTGTCTGACGATCCTGACAAGGGCTTCTTGGAACACCTGAAAGACGGAGTCTTGCTGGGGGTTGATGGACCCATTTTGCCGGACCCAGATATCTGGCCAGCTGGATGGCCTACCTGGTGACTTGGAACCCCGGTTCCAACCACTGCAGAGAACTACCCGAGTGCCCAGCTCTTCGAAGATATGATTGAATCTACCTTCATGGACGAGAAGCTACTGGATATGGGCCTTCGATGGTTGCCTCATCAACGAGCGTTGTGTTGGGGCCATGGCGGGCATCCAGGAGCCGGATAAGGTCCGAACCATTTCATCGATGCCTCCATCATTGGTGCAACGACAACATTCGAGCGAACACTGACAAGAGGACAGGTGCGCCTACGCTCTATGACCTCCTCTTCGCCAAGCTCCATCTGGGAGATTCGAAGCTGACCTTGTTCATGTCAGACGTGAGCAAGGCCCATGGAAGGATCAAGGTGCTCAGAAAGCACTGGAAGTACATGGTTGCCAAGGTCAAGAACCCAGAATCAACAAAGTTGGCACGTGCAGTGTTGCTTCGGCGCCGCTGTACTGCGGCCGATTGGCGGCGATCCTCACCCGCTTGCCCTACCACATTTCGGACATCTTCCTTTGGGTGCTGGGCTTGGTGGATGATTTCATGGCGCTTATGGCGCTTATGCCAGCGCATCAAAGCGACATTGGGGCGGTCACGTTGATGCTGTTCCTCACCTTGGCTGGCTGCCCAATCTCCTGGCATAAGAATGTCCTGGGAAAAGACAACCGTTGGCTTGGCTACATGGTCGACATCTCCAACGGCTCCGTTTGGCTGCCGGAGAACAAGCTGAACACTCTGATTCCGGCCCTGAAGAGGCTTGAGGAGGATGACCTTCATGTTCGGAAGGAAGCTACCTGCCTACTTGGAAAACTCCAGTGGGTGGCCAAGGCTCATCTTCAGCCACTCTATGCCTGGGAGCAGAAGTTGCAAAGGAAGGGTCAACCGTGACCTCTCCCGCTTCTTCGCCTCCTTGATCTTGACCATCCTCAACTCGGGTCCCTGTATCCCTCTGAGGCCCTGCCATGGGACCAGCGACGCTGGTGAAGACGATAACACGGTGGCAATTGGAGGATGGTTCTCCACCGAGCCCCAGAAAGCAGGACGTCTTCTAGTTCTCCATGGATGCCAGGCAGACACCTGGGTTCAAGCACTACTTGCTCACACAGCGGCTAAGCGCAGAATCAGGGCCCTGGAAATGTTGGGGACCCTGGTTCTTTTTATGTTAGCTGCTGAGGTGGCCACGCCTAGTATGCTGGAGGTTCAAAATCCTGAACCACGGATAACGAAGGAAATGCCTATTCGGCCAGCAAGAGATCTTCCAAGAAGTGGCCTTGCTCGGCCCTGCTGATCGAGCTTGCAGCCCAAGAATTCACAAGCTGATCGAGCTTGCAGCCCAAGAATTTCAGAAGGTGTGTTCGCACATGTCACCCATGTCAAGAGGTGCTCGAACACTTGTGGGCAGATCAGCTCACCCATTTCAATTTTGATGGATTTCCCTGTCTCGTAGGAGGGATGTCTCTTCTTCTTGGACGCCAGACTGGATCGTCCTGGACAGACTGCTTTCCTTGAAATCCGGTCCAACTTGATCTGGGGACGCCAACCCCACCCGGCAAGGTCACTACTTGACCACCAAACTGGGTGGCTGGTGTAATGGCACTTGAGTTCATCCCAGTCATGGTGAGGACCGAGGTGGGCTTCACTGAAACATGGTCGAAGGAATGTACTTTCATCCGAGAGAGGCCGCAAAATGCTTGCATTGTGAGGTTGCCCACCAGGAGGAGCATGACTTGTGCGACTCCGACGCTCCATAGCTGGCCGGGTCCTCCGGATGTTCCAAAAGGAAAGCCGGAGGCTTAGAGCCTCCCTTGATTGCCAGATGGCAAAGCAGGAGCATGTGAAGGAGGAGCAAGGAATCTCCGTCCGTGTTTCTCTGGTCCTGAAGGGCTGTCCCTGTCCCGAACGGACTCATCTCGTACTTCCGTGGCTCCCCTCACGAGCTCACCAGCAGCATTCCGGGAGTCGGCGCCTGAAGCAACTGTCCCAGAGCTTTGACCTGGCTCGGAGTCCGAGAAGACCGTCCGAGAGGGGAGTCAAACATGCTTCTGACAGAGCTTGCCGTTGGGCAAAAGGACAGGACTTGTGTGACCGGCCAATCCCCTGACACCTGTTGAGGCATGGTATTTCTTGCAAGACTCCTTCCCATCTGAGCACCCATCAATCTCCATGGACCAAAATCGCGAGTTGTTCCGAATGTCTTTACGGGCCGCACCGATTGTCAAAGTCTGATAATTGGCCATGTTCAGGGCAAGGAGCCTCCAAGCTTTTCTTTCAGCTGTCATCAGGACACCAAGTGAGGGCGCTGGCTCACGTTCCATGATGGTGTCCCCGAAGAGGAAAGTGTAGAACTCCTCCAGTTCTGATTTCGTAAGCTTGATGGTAGAGTGGCCCGTGCAGGTAAGGGAAGTCCTGCAAATCATGAGGACTCGCTTCCACTGTTTCTCACTCTGCACCCTGTTGGATTCCTCATGGATCCATTCCACATCCTTCTTGCTTTGGCGCTTCTGAAATTTCGCTTCTCCATCCTTGGGGTGGTTCGCCACAATCTTGTTCATCAGTTCCAGTTGAGAGCCTGAAGGAAATTCCCTGCGATAGAGGACACGTTTGAGGACACCAAGCATATGGTCGGACCCTTCAAACTCCCGTACCAAGTCAAGAAGGGTCTGACCGCTTCAATTGCAAGTGGAGTTTAGAGCCCGGAGGTTGCAAATTGCCAAACCCAATTTGGTCAAGACGGTGTTGACCGTGGGGACATCCGCAAATTGCTTGAGTGTGTGCCCCATCTCGCCCTTCTGGACCACGAAGATGAGGGGCAGGGAGTCACGTTCACAGCAGCCGAGGATGTCCGCACCCTTCTCCTTAAAAATTGCTCGAGAGCCTTCGTTTTCCAAGGCTCAGGAAACCAGCTTGGACTGAAACTGGAGACCGCCATGGCCACACCTGCCGCCGCGTTGAGGACACGACCACGGTGCAAGTTGATCGCCGCCTTAAACAGGACTGGGCCGCCGCATCCTCGAGAGTGGTCTGGGCATTGGCCATGTCCGGGGAGGACACAACGCCCATTGTGTGCGGTCGCTGAGAAAACCAAGGTCGGAGGCAAAGAGGAGGCCCTTATCCGCCCTCCTTAAAGGACTCGGAAACACTCCTCCAAGTGCCCTCCACCATTTTGAAGGAAGAGCCATCAAGTGACGGAGCCTCGATTGACGCCACGGCTTCCAGTCCGGGAACCGACCACCGCACCCAGGATTAGCAGATGTAGGGCAGAGCGGTAGTGCGCGGACGCGGCACCGTAGCTGTGCCAAAACCCTGGCCCTGGCGTTTCAAGATCTCTTCTTGCCTCAGCGTCACCATGCGGCTGCGAAGGTGCCCACCAATGTTGAGAATGGCGTCCTCCAACAGAGACATGTTGGAGAGGTCCAAGTCCAAGGTGTCCACCACCCACTCGACCACCAGCTTGGGCAGAGACCTAAAGATTTGAGCCAGCTCGTTTCGAAAGACCCGCTCGGGAAAGACATCCGGAGTCACGAGTCGATAGAGGCCCTTGGCGGCATCAATGCGCTTGACCTCAGCCCCGCAAGAGCTCCTCCTTTGTCAAATTAAGCAAGGACAGGTCCACTGCGCCCACATTCTTGAACGGGAGCTTCTCGCGCATGTGCATGAGGCCACTGACGAAGAGGCTCGGAGCGTTGAAGAACCCTTGGAGGTAGCGTCCACGTACGCCAGCAACTTGATACGATCCTCCCGTCTCAAGCAGTTCTACCTAGCCAGGACCGTGGTCGAGATGCCTGGCCCGTCATTTTGCCAACCTCCGCTGGCACCACAGAGTAGAAGCGTCAAACTGCGTCCCACCAAGGATGGGCACAGCTGAAGAGGTCGATCACAGCCAGGTAAGGAAAGTCTCTTTGAAGCAAGACCACTTTGTCCTCCAGCAAGGGAAGTACCACGTTAGGGTCCTTGGCCTCATCCAATTGTTCCTGGATCCAAGACTGCAGTCGCTCCACGTCCTCGTGCTCAACCCAGGTGTAGTCACCCATGGTGTCCTGAGTGGCTGTGAAGGAAGGGGCCGTGTCTTGCAGCTGCCAAGACCCAGAGTCTGACGGCTGCGCATCCACGACCATCGTGTCAGAGTCCGGGCCAGTCATCCTCTCCCAAGAAGCCCCCGGAGAAGGAAGATCGGCGCCTTTGGCAACCGCATCCACTCCCCTAGGCAAAGTGCCCAGAGAAGTTTCCAAGCGGCGCCGTTTGCTGCTGTCCCTCACGTCCGATGCCAGCTGCAGCAGAAGGGGGTAGTCCTTAAGGAGGCCCACAGTCTCCGCAGCCAGCAAGGTCTCAACAACACCGGCGTTCTTAACCTGCGCCTCCGATCGGTTGGTGCTGGTCGCGAGGAGGGTCGCCACATCTTCTATGACGAGATCCTCCGGGTAGTAAACAGGAATCGGAGGGGAGGCCCATACGGTCCAGAGCCAGCCCGCGGTGCCCTTGCATCATTTCTTTCCGCCAACGTCATAAGCGAGAGTGGGATGTCCCCCTGCTCCGAGGAGTTTCCAGAAGGCACGGCCGCGACGACACGAGGAGGGGAAGCCATGACCAGCAACAGTCAACGACAACCAACGACACAACCAAAAACACAGAAGCCAGCCAACGAGATCCCGCGGGTGATCTGACGGATCAGTCCTTGCTGTGCCTGAGACCCAAAATGGCCGCGATTCCTGAGAGTCCGTCAATGACAAGGGTGTGCAGCAGCTGACTTGGCCCTATGACATGCGAGCTTAACAGCGCAAGCACAATTCCCTCTACAATTGTTATATACTCGATGCTATAACTCTTATATTATAGTTTTACATTATATATATAGAGTCATTTTCTGTATTCTATATGTTATAGATTACATATTAACTACATACTGTATGCTATATATTATATATTAGTTGTTATATATGTATATATTGTACATCATTTATTGTTCATTTTTATATATTATAATCTTGAACAGCAACTTGCCCCTCTGGCGGCCTAGCGCACTCAGCTTGAGCTTACAAGCACCTATGGTGGTCGCAGCGGCCTAGCGGCGGCGTGGCGCTCTGCACCGACATGCACCGACATTGCCCCTAAGCCCGAACACCGGCTCACACACCCTAAACTTTAACCCAGTCACAACCCACTGAAGTCCCACAGTACACGAGAAGCACTGCTGCACGCGCTACAACTGGAGGTAACACCTTGACTTCACTCTGCCAGCCTTCGCGCTGCAGAAGCTGCGAGGCCGTCTTTGGGCCTGACTGGACTGTGGCCAAAATCCACTTCTCCTTGAAGCTTTACAGAGCACGACAGGCCTTATAGATGGGGGTTGATCAAAACTATGGGGCCCCTTTTGGTCCCCTAAACCATAAAGAATACCTTTATAGAGACCCCAAAGGGCCCATAATTTTGATCAACCCCCAAATCCCTGCAAGGAAGGCGTGCATGCGCGACAGCAAGAACAAGGCACGTGGCCTTGCTCCTACGAGGGCCCACGACTCGGTGAACACAAATCCCCTCCTGCAGCGAAGGTGCCCGGCCTATCTTTGGCAAATGGGGAAGATAATCGCAGCCGCAAAGGATGCAGAACTCGATGAAGCTGCCCGCATCCTGGGACCTCCGGCGTCGAGACTCAGGCACCCTACTAAAGGAGTCCATCAAGCTCCGACAGCCGACTTGGACTGCGACAGGCCCTCCAGCACGTGGCCCAAGTTCTTGGTAGGTGGGAGGTGGTTGTTTGTTCTCCCTATGTATGCAGCAGGCATGGCAGTTGAAACCTGCCGCGACGGCTGTACCCCTGACTCTTCAAATCCTGTCGTTCGTCCGAGTCTGGCATCGTCACCCAAGCTTGCACCTGAGGCCGCGTCGATCTCGCGCGCTGGGCGGGGACCCTGCCGCAGCCGGTTTCCCTCCACATCGAACAAGTTCCTTAGCGGATATTATAGTAAATCTTAATATAGTAGATGGTAATATGTTATAGAGTACTAAAGTATATTATAGCATCTTATCGTATATTATAGTATATCAACGTCTACTATAGTATATTATGGTCTTTTATAAGGCCTCAAGGTTCAACCTCTTGTCCAACTCGCCGAATGCAGGCAAGGCTCTTGATCTGTCGGGGAGAGCCGAACCTCAGACTGAAGCAGGGTTTAGGCTTCCGGGCGCTTTAGGGGGTTTTGGGCCGTCTGATTGTCGAGTGCACGTTGTTTCCACTTCAGCTAAGAGGCGTCAACACATCCATGTCCTCCGTCACAGCTGCATAGACTTTGCCAGCCTCACGATGGCGGTCGAATACTCAGCCCTATATCAACGCCCTGAGCTAGACCCAGCTGGAAGTTTCCGAAAATTAGGGTACCGTATTTTGGGGGTCCTTATGACAAGGATCCTACTGTTTAGGGTTCTATATTGGGATCCCCTAGTTTCGGAAACTCCCAGCTGTCAGGGGCCTCAACTTGTCGCAGGTTAATTTCTGGTCGTAGACACGGCCTCCTGTCAGGCTTTCTTCTCTCTGTCTTTCTTGATGGGTGCTGAAGGCATGTGACATGCTCACACCCCAATATCGATGCACCTGAAGTGTGAACCGCGAAACTGAAACCACAATCCCAGAGGGTCCACGTACCCAAGTAGTAGGGTTTTAGGTCCCAAGTTCCATACTCTGAATACCTTCTGTTTGGGCACTGAAACCCTTAGGAAATGGAGTTTCAGCGACATCCTGGGTCCTTGTTTGCTTCTTCACGTCTCTCCGCCCCAAACATCACAACCTTCATCGTAGCAAAGCCATTTAGCCAACCAAAGAAACAGACAAATCCCGAACCCGACACCCTCTAAAACTTCAAAGTTGCAAGTTGAAAATAAAACCTTGAGACCCTTAAGCCCCGTGGCAAATAAGCATGACACCCCCACAGCCCCCAAAACCCAAAGCCCCACAACCCTAAACTGCAAGAGTCAAACTCCTTGACCCTAAAACCTCTAAGCCCTAAACAAACAGAAACACCAAACAAAACCGACAACCCTAAACCCTAAACAAGCTCGAATCTCCCTTACCCGGCAGGGCGAATCTCCCTTGAACTCCACTTGGGGGACGGGCTCGGCACAGCTGGGCGCAAGCTGCTTCAGCTTCTCCTGGTGCCTCGCAGAGGTTTCTCTTTATGATCTGAAGGCCCCATGGGCTCGGAGTTTGGGGATTTAAAGGGTTTAGGGTTTCGGGTTTAAGGCTTTAAGGGTTGAAGGGTTTGGCTTTCCGTTTTCCTTTTTTGGGGTTGGGGATCTGGGGTGGGTTCAGGACCGGAGGTGAGGCTTTAGGATTGCAGGTTATATGCTTCAGAATTTGGGGTGAACTTTCAAGCTTCGGTGTCTATGGTTAGTTCAAGGTTTGAGACTTGGCTTGGGGCATAAGGATCAGGATCGAGTTCTCACGTCAGCGGTCAACAGCCGAACGTGCAAACTGGCGCGGTTTTCAAGTGCTTCCTTCGGTAGAAAAAGGCCGCCAAGAAGAAACTAAGGGCTGGGTGCCAGGAGCTACGTCTAAACGCTCAGAAGAAGTCCATCTGACTAACCAGGGAACAAGTTGGGGCTGCCAACGGTGTAGAGAAGAGACCGAGGAGAAGCCCTCGGAGGACTTCCCGGTTTCAAACCCGGGGTCGACTGTTCGCTGGGGCGTCAGACGAGTAGCTTCAACACTTCGCTTGGAACATCTTCGTATGCCGTACGCGCAGGGGGGCCTGGTTTCACTTTGCGGCCCCCTCTGCCCCCAGCTCTCAGGTTCTAGGGAATCCCTCAGTGCCCCCCCTATGCTCATACTTTAACATACAGTAACATACAACACCATACTATAACATATCAAAAGATACTACTATATACTATACTACATTGGTTCCCTCAATGCTTCCTCTCTTCCCTCATCCCTCATCCTTCTGCTGGCCTGGACGACGGAGATCCCCATGGTTCGAAGCAGGTCCTCAAGCTTTTGTTTACAATATGTTATATTGTAGTACATTGTATATTATGGTATACTATATTATATCATAGTGTATTGGAGTATGCTATAGTATATTCTAGTAGATTATGGCATATTGGCTTTTGCGGGAAATGCCCGGGCGGGAAACCTCTACTGCCTCTACTTCTTTTTCTAACGCTTAGAGTACGGTTTGAGGTTTAGGCTTTAGGGATGAGGGTTTAGGGCCTAGAGTGGCAAGCTGCACCCAGGAACCTCTAAACCCTCAACCGTGGCGGATCTCAGCTCCTTGGCGTGCTGGTTGTGCTCACGAGTCACGACCGTGGAGCGGCTCGCTGTCTGGCGACAGGTCTCCGGAGAAAGGGTTTAGGATTTAGGGTTCAGGGCTTAGGGTTTAGGGCTTACGGCTTAGAGTGCTTTGCTTGAACTTCGAGGCTCGGATTTCAGTTTGCTGACTTGCGTTCTGCGCAGTATTTGAAGGAGAACTCATGCTGAATAAGGAAAAGGTACTATAGGGTTCTATCATGGGTCCCCTTTAGGGTACTATAGGGTTCGATCATGAGGTCCCCTTAAAGGATACTGTAGGGTTAAAGGGTGCTATAGGGTTCTAGAAGGGTACACCCTGTCCTGAAAACAACAAGAATCCTTCTGTTCCAAGTCAGCCCCCACTGAGGCTGCGATAAGACGCCAACCCTCTTCAATCCCTTCGGCCATTATTGTTGTTAGTATCACTGTACTATTGTATTACTATTGTAGTCCTATGCCGACTTTCTTCACATCAAGTCTTGGCGACAAAGATTACTCGACTGGACACAGCACCGCATTGAAGACTCGAAGGACCAGCCCGGACCTTGTAGACATGCTCAGCCGGCGCTGTGCCTGAACCAGGGGTTTGGGGTTTAGGGTATGCAAATTTCTGAAGGCTGAAGTGTGTTTTCGGATGCAGGAGAACAATGCAGCGAAAGGACGTGCTGCCAGTACATGGGATACCGAGAAAACTTGAGTGGGCACGGAGCCTGATGCGACAGCAGCAGCGTGCTCCTGCAGGAAAACAGTGTAGATAGGCAGAAAGAGACCTGTAGGCTTCCGGGTGGGCTTCCCACGGGAGTACACAACATGCGAGGTGCGCAAAATGAGACACAAACTAAGATCCCGTGCCTGTCTCACGCTGGAAGCTGGGGCGGGAGAGAGGACAGCGTTACTCGCAAATCAATCCTAAACCCTAAACCCTAAAACCCCCAATGTCAAACCCGAAAGGAACTTCTGGAGGTTGAGGGTTGAAACGCGGGTGTAGGGTTCCACGATGATGATACGTTCAGGGCATTGATAACTTGAAGCCAAATCAAACTAACTGACCAGCGAGTCCGACTTGAAAGTAAAGCTCGCAAGCCATGAGCCGATCTTCTTCGCGACTCTGTTCTCCGCCTCCCCACAATCCATCCCAAGATCCATGCCAAACCCTCCCGCCTCTGCAGCAGCTGCGCGCACTTGCCGCCTTGCGCGATTCACCGCCAGCTTCATGTCCTGGTGAATGGGGTTCAAGACACTGCTGGAAATCTGTGGATGAACGAATGGACTTTCCACAAAAGTTGAAGGATGCTCTCTTCATGAACTGCCCAAACGTCGTCCGCAACAAACTGAGCTACAGCCTAGAGCTCCAGCAGAATGCCCAAAGCGAACCAAAGACCCCCAAGTAGCCCCCGACGCCAGGCGGCTGGAGGCTTCCCATCGAAGACGAAAACCGGCTGCACGCCCACCTGCCCAGATCCAATGATTTGCCACAACTCTCGTCTTAATCCTTAGGAAAAGCAGGAATGGTGCCTTTCGCGAGCCCTAGGAAATCCCCCTGAGATGTGGATCCTTGATGGGGAGGCCTGGGGTTGCACGCGCCTTTACACCTAGGCGTGCGCAGGCTGCCTCACCAGAACCACCTCGTCGCTAGCATGAGCATCCTAAACCCTCAACCCTAAAATGTCGGATCATGAGCTGCATGAGCGGAGCAGGTTGGAGAGATGGATGGGTCATTGTGGGAGGGGTTCGCATCGAAGAGGGGAGGAGAGCCGCCCTAGCACCCGAGAACGCCAATAACTTTCCACCCCTCTTTTCTGACCGTCCTCCAAGACCCAAGATAAGGCGTGTTTCCACACCAGCTTCGCGCAAAGGGGACAGGGTGCCTACAACTCTCCTCTCGTGATGCCACGTGCGCTTTGAGAGCCCGCGAAAGCCCTAGTCTTTCGGATCCCGAAAGCCCCTGGTCCCTGCAGACTGACCGCCAAAAAACAACACAGCAACAACGCAGCGATGTCCGCAGATAGCCTGGCTTAGCAGGGTCGAGAACTCCGAAGACTCCCTTTCCTGACGCAATTTCGTAGCCAGGAACATGTTCGGACCTGCAGCCGGTTAAAAAACAAACAACAAAGAACACGAAGGGCCACGTAAGAAGGGCACCTCCAGCAGCTTAAGAGCGCGCAAGACGATGCCTTGAAGATGCGAGGTTGCCTGGGCCGCTCCACGTCCGATGGGCACTTCAACGTGACCAGTCTCAGCAGGACCCGCCCTCGAAGATTGCGAGTCCCTCGAACACGGCAGTGAATACTGCGGTAAAAGAAAGCACGCGGCCTGAAACGTAGTGCAAGCAAGTCGCTTGACCTCAGCTGACTTACAGTTTGTGGCCTTCTCGACTGCTCTCAATCGGCAGAACATGCTGAGCTGGTTGCCTTCTTTGTTCTGGAGGTTCTCCGCCGCAGAGCCCGTGCGGACAATGCTCAAGAACTGATACATCCACGCAGAAGCGTCGATAGCCAGCCGGCGGCCGGTGTATCCTCCGGTCAGCTGCACATCGGTCTCACGCCAAAGAGTTACGGGGACCAGCTTTGCAGAGAAGGCTCGTTTCAGTTCAGTGTCTAAGATCGCCTTGGGCACCACCTCTCAGGCTGACGAGGGGGCATCGCTCTCGGGATGTGCTGTCTGTTTTTCAGTTTCGTCTCGTAAGTCATCCTCCCTTTCAGTTCGTCCTTCCTCATGCTCTCATCCTTTGTGTCTTGCTCATTCCTACTCCGCCCCCAACCTAAGTCGTCAGACAGTTCCGCCCACAGAAGCTTCCGATGAACTGAACTCTTGAAGTATTGCAAAAGCAGGCGGACAGCGAAGGCGAGCACAAATGAGGCCACAGCTTCTGAAGCACCGAAATTCAACCTCAGGCCATCCTGTCCATCCCCTGTACCGAGCTTTCAATCCCTCAGGGTCACTGGATCTGCCTTTACCATACCGTACCTTATTTCTTCATTGCTTCTGCCTCTCCCGAGAGTGCCTGTTTCTCATGAGGTAATTACAACTCTGAGCTACTAGTATCCTGTTTTCTTCAAGTGTTTCGTCTGTTTAAGATGGTTCTACTCTTTTCTTTCTCCGCTCCTTCACCCGGTTGCTACTATCATGTGATTCAGGCCTGCGCAATACTCAGCTGGTGCAGATCTTATAGTACATTCAAAGTACAAAAAACAGATTACAGTATAGTATATGATGTTAGATTGTATTCCACCCAGATAGTCGGTCGCATCGAGCCCCTGTCCACTGAGGCCTCGGGCCTCCTGGAGATAGGGGAAGAGCCCCTTGATCCCCATGGCATCTCAACATGGATCTACAGCGCCGAAGCCGGAGTTCGCCATCTTTCACAAGCACCCCAAAACAGCAGCCGAAACGTGAAGTACAGTGCCTGAACAGCGGATAAAAGAGGGTGGTTCCAGGTGTTTGCATGCATACCTCAGGATGCTCCTTTGAATCGGGATGGCCAGTGATGGACAGTTAGCTGGAACTCTGGGTCGGGGAGGCAGGAGCTTACACGGAACGTGCTCAGCGATTTATCCTGCAGTAAGACGCAATGCCTTGAAGTCGTGTTTTCGAGCCACCGTGCCGGCACAAAAAAGAGCCCTTGTGCTGTAGCACTCACAGACATGCATTCTGATGTGCGCACTGCGTAATCAAACGTACGTATGAGGCGAAGCCTTCATACATAGAACAGCTGAACTGGCGATTGTCTAACTGTCTGGCCGAGCTCTGTCTATCTATCTGTCTATCTGTCTATCTACTGTATCTACCCATCTCTTTCTATCTTTGCATCTTTCGTTTTGCATATATACAGTATATATATAGATATATATGTATCTATCTATATATACATATATGTATATTTGCGGATATACATATGTATTGGGGGCGGGTCCAACATAAGGGTCTGCGGAATGTACCTCAAATTCTCTACCACTCATTCCTTGGGAACCCGGTTCCATCACACATGTGATGGCTCATTTAAGAGATAGTCATTCAAGCGGCAACTCAGTGCTTCGATCCGCTTATCCACTCGATTTAACATTGGTTCAAGCCTTGGTAGATTCTTTCGTTGATCCACTTGTGCCTTCTTGATCTTCTAGCCTTTGCGCTCGTCAATGCATATATATATATACATATATATATATATATATATATTATATACATATATGTATAGAGAGAGAGAGAGAGAGAGAGAGAGAGAGAGAGAGAGAGAGAGAGTGAGAGAGAGAGCACAGTATTGTTAAAACCCCATGGCTTGATCTTCCCCTAAACTCTAATTAAACCCTAAACCCTTTTCAGTTTGGGGGACTGGAGGGCATTTGAGTCTGGCCTTCATCTTAACACCCGACTTCACTCAAAAGAGCTTCAGGTTAGGGTTTAGGGTTCCACATAGGGGTTCTCAAAATGGGGGGGCCCAGGAGATGTGTGGGCACTTTTTGGGGGATATGGGGGTTTTCTGAAAAGCTTGCGGAAGGCTTATGTCGAAGAATGCCCACATGGATTTTGTAGGATAACATGCTATTTAGCCGAAGGTCTTTTGGGTCCCACGTAAACCCCTGAACCCTAAACCCCAAGCAAGCCTTACGCCACCTGAGCCCTACGTTGCTCAGTGTCCCGATCCTCAACACAAACCTGCTTGGGTCTAGGGTTCGGAGGACCTAGAGGTTCTCCAGTATGAACCACAAACAATCATTCGGAAGAGGCATCTTATGGGGGAAACTCACCTGGATCATAGTAAACTGCTCTCACAAAGTTTATGCCTTTCCCAATTGCACCTCATGTGTTATTTGGCCTTGGGCTCCAGACAGGTGCAGGAGCCATGCTGCTTGAATTGAATGGGGCTAGGGACACCTGCATACGTTGCCCAACACCTTGTTGGAACGTCTCGATAATCATCGCATCCTTCCCATACAGCAAAGACAATGCAGTGCTCCAGCAAGGGAATATAGGGAATTAGGAATTACTCCGAAAGCTCATGTAATTCCCGGTACACATAGACTGCAATATTGGAAGCTGTGCTGCTTACTACGCTTCTCAGTACTGAGAAGCATGAGAAGCGACTGCACCTAGGCAGCTGCGCGAATTAAGACCTAAACATTGGCGGCCTGCAACGCAGGCAGAGCTTTACATGTGCACCCTGAAGCCCTAGTCCTGACCCTTATAGAACCCTTATAGAAACACTTAAAGGGCCCTTAAGTGCCTGCAGTCTCGCAGGCACTTGTCAGAGAGCCCGCGTGCCTGTGCGTCGCCACGTGGCTGCAGCTTCCATGCAGTCACAGCGGAGGGCTCGTGACCCGTAACAATACTGGTAACATTACTAGCAATAAGCATAATGGTAATAATGATAACACTAGCAACAAGAGTCAAATTAATAGCAATGATAGCAGTAGAAATAATAATAACAATAATAGTAATGTGACTAGTAATAATAACAGTAGTAATAATATAGTAATCCTAGAATGTCCTCTCCAATTTCT
The DNA here is from genome assembly GCA_905221615.1 of Symbiodinium sp. CCMP2592. NCBI lineage: Eukaryota > Dinophyceae > Suessiales > Symbiodiniaceae > Symbiodinium > Symbiodinium sp. CCMP2592. Next base: position 19,298 of record CAJNDT010006119.1, read on the forward strand.
CCAAAGTGGCGCAGCGTGTGGCCAGCTTTGCTAGGCTGGCCGAGAAGCTCACCGCATCCTCTCCCAGGTCTAGACACCCTACAGTAGGCCTCCGGTTTAGGGTTTAGGGCCTCCATATAGTGTATGGGTATACCATGATCTTAACAACTAGAGGTCTAAGGGCATGTGGTAGCAAAGCATATCTGTAAGTCGAGGGTCTAAAGGATAAAGGGTGTGTTAGGTAGCATGGCCGAGAGTCAGGGGTGAATATAAGGGACATCTTGAACCCTAAAACCTTAAACAATACCCAACCTTAAACCCTAAACCTTAAAACATAGACAAAGCCGTGTTTATCCAATGTAGGTAAGGCATCCTTCCATTGTGAAAGCAGACCAGCGGATTCATCAAGAATCATCCAGCGAAGGGTCTTGTTGAAGTCAGCGACATTCTGGATCTTGCTGAGGATCATAGCCACATCTTCTGCTCTAGAAGCTTTCATCTCTTGAATGCAGAGCCGCTCCAATGATCTACCGTGCTCGTTCATAGATCTGCTAGAGGAGACTTTGAGGAGCTGCGGTATGTCTTGGCTGTATGCCAGATAGATCTCAGCAACACACCAGGCGCGGTGAAACAGCGTGAACCCCTCGTCTACAGCAATAACCTGCGAAAACTTTGGGACAGTTGTCATAAGACACAACATCACGTCATCAAACTTGTTCAGCTCACATTCGATGCTTTCGCCGTCCTCCCTCAACGGCGGCGTATGGTTCCAGAGCTTCGGGTGCTCACAGCAGCAGCCGGCATTGCTACAAATGCTCGCATGTTGGTTGATGCAAAAAGCACACACCCAGTAAGTCACATCCAAAGCACCTTTCTCCTGCAACTCCTCTGTCAACTCCTGCAGCCTGCCAGCTAACAATCTCTTCGCAATGTCTTCATAGGTGGGCTCATCGAGCCCATCGGCAATGATTGCCGCCAGCAAGTTGACAAATTTGTTAGACCAGGAATGCGTGACCATGCGTTGGGCAGGAAGTGTTTTTCCCCGCATCAGCTTCGTGGACAGCGCAACGCCAAACGCAGCTGTTTCTGGAATCACGGCCTGCCAAACCACATCTGCTGTTGTGTGATGCTCAGCCTCATAGTTGGTCATGTATTTCTCGCCCAAGCCTGCATAGAAGCTGAGAATGGTCCTAAGAGGCAAGCCGCGAGCTGACAACTCCGCCACCTTTCTCTCCCACCCTGCGCACTGTATCTGAGCTCTGTTGAGCTTCCTGGGCTCCAGTTTCTTGCGCTTTGGCAACTGGATGAGGTTTGACAGAAAGAGCAGCGCACAGGCGTTCGTGATCAAGTCCAGGCCGAATGTAGCTGTTTTGAACAGCTCGTAAACGGGGTCTGCAGCACCAGGGTGGTACGCCCATATAAGATGGGAGTAGAAGTCGCAAGATGTCGACAGAAGGGTCGTGCCAGCGCAAAGAGTAGTTGCTGTCAAGTGTGTGAGCACGGTGCGCACCGTGAGTCGCGCCGTCTGCTGGCGACGCCCGTAGGACTCCCGTGCGACGGCAGATGCCAACCTGATAAACCGTCATGAGACGGGTAACACCAATGGTGGAAATACCGAGCAAGAGAACAAGATAACCAGGAGCTCGGGGGATTGCAGCCCAACGGCCACACCTTTAAGCCCTAAACCCTACACCCCCGCGCGACGGCCTGAGGGGGCCCAGGTGGACCCACACTGCGATTGCCAATATCAAAACCTGAGAGTTTCTCAGATTGGGGGGCCTTGAAGATCCTAAGGGATAGGGGTTAGGGTTTAGGGTTTGGGGTTTAGGGATCGGGGAGGGAAATGTGAGAATTATGAGGGAGATACAGGGGTCTTGATCAGAGGTGACTGGTTTACCTGGACGCTCCAAAGTAAGTCTCATTCGGGGTTTAGTATAATTAATCTCTTTGGTTAGGACAGCTAGGATACCGTAGTTCCTTCTTGGGTTTAGTATGGTCTGTTCGGTTAGGCGAAGTTAATGTAGTTGCTTTTTGGACTCAGCATGGTCATTTTGAGTAGGATTCTTACGAGGACCCCTTGAAGGTACCACAGTGGAGGGTCTAGGTAGGATTTTCCGATTTGGGTCTAAGGGTTTTAAAGTTGCCAGATTCAGCGTTCAGGGTTCAGGGTGTGGGATCTAGGGTTTTCACAGTCGCGCATGGGAGGTTTCAAATTCAAGGCATGGGGGAAGCAAATTGAACTGCACATGATACTGGTAATTACAGTGTGTACTGTTAATGGGTGGCACTGGTGGGAGCAATAAACCACCACGAAACAACACCGCCTCTAGCAAGGGCCGAGGAACGCTGACAGCAGTGAGGAGCAGCATCAGAATGCTACCAGTGGTACCCAAGTGCTCGTTCTTGGGCTCCCAAATCAGGCGGTACCCCGAAATCAGGGTAAAGACCAGCAGCACAATCAAGTCGCTGCGGAGCAACCAGGCTAGAATGCCCTTCCACCTGCTGGTCCAAGCGCCTAATATACTTAGGTACTTGGGGTTCCGGGAATAGAGATGTTAAAATAAACTGTGAAGGAGTACACGACAGTTGGGTACTTGGGCACTTCCGGCTCATGAAGGTTACGCGTGGGTATAGCGGTGAACACGGAATTTTTAAAGGGCTCATGAGTTCAGCGGTTCAAGATTGGGGAATACCGCTCTAAAGTTGAGCCGGAGCCCTTCGAAGGGAATGTGGGGATATAGAGGTCCTCGTTAGGGATTACATAGGGATAAACACCCCTTTTTGGGGCCTCAACATGGCTCCCAAATACTTCGTGGCCCAATCCTGTCCTGTTTGGAGTTTTGGACCTGGAAGCACCGTCAAGACCATTCCCTAAACCTTAACGCATGATATTGAATGGCAAGCCATCGCACCTGTGGCATCCGAGGCCATCTTCGATAGCAACCGCTCTGTCCCGTACCATCCACGAAAGGAAAATGATTGATGATGCTAGCGCAATCTGTCGGGCATTCCAAGAGATTCCGCAAAGCGTCTGCAGAGCTGAATAGTCACCGCCTCCACACCATTGGCAACCCCGGTCCAAACCTTGGCATCCCTACTTTTATTCGCCTCCTTAACTGTAGAATGGGGCTCAGAAACCAAAGATACCAAAGAGGGTGAAAGAGTACCACAAGCCTTCCTGCTCATCCTCGTCCTGATGCTGTTGCTGCCGCTGATGCTGCTGCTACTACTACTGCTGCTACTACTACTACTACTGCTACTACTACTACTACTACTACTACTACTACTACTACTACTACTACTACTACTACTACTGATACTATTACTGTGTCAACTGCTATTACTATTGCTATTGCGATTACTATTACTATTACCATTACTACTATCCTTGTTTTTTCTGTCATCTATTAACATTGTTTCTATTCGTTTATTACTACTAGACTCGTTCGGTCAGGCCAGGAAACTCCAAAGCAACGCGACTAGCCAGTTAAGCAGCAGCCAGGCGCGAACCCTTTGAGCGAACTTTGACACGGTCTCCTGCTTTTCTGATGGCATCTCTGAAACTGTAATGTACTACGGATTTGGGAGAACGGTTTAAGGGTAAAGCTCTAACCCCACTTCCTCCCCCTCCTGGTACCGCCATCCGGCGCACGTCAGTATGGCGACCACCAAGTGGCTCCACACTGCTATGTGAACCCTGCTTGCAGGGACGTGGAGAGGGGGGGTGGTTTAGGGTTTGGGGTCTAGGGGTTCCAGGCTCAGGGTCGGTTCATTAAGGGGTGTTTCTCACAAGAAATCCCTATATACTCCCGAATCAAGAACCCTTTCGTTCCCTACTAAAGTCCCCATGGGCCCATGTTCAGAACCTTAAACAACCGGATGTATTCGCTGTCAGCAATGATGCAGCCTGCAATAGTTTATCGGTGATGCCGACGACCCAGATAGTGAAATTGTAGTTTTCCTTCTCTCAATGTGGAATTTAACAACTGCTACTAGATTAGAGACCGCCCAAAACACTGAGCAATGCCTCTGGTGGCTGCACCAAGCAATCACGACTATGTTCCTCAAAAAAAACCACCTAAAGCAAAACGTGGGGTCACTGTAAGAAACGATGCGCTAGCGGAGTTTAAAGCTTATGGGGTTAGTTGGGGGTTCGAGGGTGTAGGTAGTCAGTCTTATGGCTTACAGGGTTTAGGTGTTGTAAGGTTTGGGGTTTCGCTTCAAGGGTATCTATATGTATCTATAACATTCTGGAGTTCCCTGCGTCCTGCCGACGTATAGATCTCCAAAGCTGTCCCATCTCGAGTTGTTGCGTACCTGTGGGCATGCCCCAGACCTCTACGGATTCCTGGGACCCTTTAAGGACCCCTTTTCCCTAAACCCGAACCCTTTGAGGATCCCCAGGACCCCTTATAGCCCCCCCAGGACAGCTAAGGACCTCCTAGCCCGGCTGCTGCTACAGAAAGCCCTGCATGACCCCAAGTTGCTTACTCCTTAAGAACTACAGTAGTTCAGTATAGTAAAGTCATGCAGGGTTGTTTGCATCTATTATAAAGCCCCACCTTATATTGGCTGTCAACAAGCCCATTGCAGGTAGCGACAGGTCCATCCGCTCCGTGATCATCGCCGTATGCTTCCAACTCGCCGAATCTGGGGGGGAGCCCTAGGCTTAGAAAGCGGGTTCCTTTAGAAGTCCTCGAATCCTTGGGTCTAGGGCCTAGGTGTCCTAGTTGCGTAGGTTAAAAAAGCTCATGGCTACTGGGAGGGTTTAGGGTTTATGGTTTAGGTGGCAAAAGTGCCAGTATACCATCATTTACGTAGCTGGGGGTTCAGGGGGTCTAAGAAAGAGTTTGTCGGGTTCACGGTCCTCTTTCGGGGCCTTCCTTGATGAGGACCCACAGCACTAGCTGAAGCATTTGGGAATACCAGAATTTTCAGAACTTCCCACCTAATCAAGGGAAATGCTGCTGGAATGGCAACACTGACCAGGAGACCACAGTAGAGGATCACACGAGCTGCACGAGGAGGCGCTTGAGGACATCTTCTTCTTGTGGAATCCTGCTTAGGGCTTGAGGTGGTGTAGGGGTTTAGGGAAAGTTGAGCTGGGAAGCCAACAACCCCAAACAGGGTAGTCGTTGCCAACATAGCAAATTTGCTTGGCAAGGGACCTCAGGTATAAGACCGGGTTGCTGGGCCTTAGAATTTCTGGTTTAGCCTAAACCTCAGGCTTCCTGGAAGTTTAACTTAGTTTTGTACTGACCTGAATTCGTATCCGTATATGCAAATGCAATTCCGAACCCTAAACCTGAAGCGTATACCCTTCAACTTGAAACCCTTCCTCCCCAAACCCCAAACCCTAAATCTTTAAATCCTAATAAACCCCAAACCGGAAAAGTTCCCCCAATCCCAAAGCTTAAACCATTAACTCCAAATCATAAACCTAAACCCCTTGCCCGTGCAGCAAACCTGCAGGTCCACGCTGATTGCAGATATCGTGCCATCTTCAGACATCTTGAAGGACCCCAAGTAAATAGTTTATGTCGGGTTTAGGCCGTAGAGTTTGCGGTTTACATTACGGCTTAGGGTTCTATTGGGAATACATACCCAAACCATATTACTAACACCTGAGAAAATGTTTGCGCATGGGAAGTTATCCAAGTTAAGCTGCACCCGCAGGTACGTGTGGATTGGGGAATGGCCATTGTAGTATAGGCTTTGGGGGGCGCATGATCATTAAGGAGGTATCGGACTTAGAGGATAAGGTCCTGGTAGTCAACCGCTAAATCCTGAACCACACCTATCGCGGGAGCGGAATTGTGAGAAGCCCTGACAGCCGTGACCAAATCATCGAAGAGCCAAACGCTACAGCAATACACGTTGAGACGCTAGAACAAAGTTTACGGTAAAGCACGACAACCATGAAATGTGGGTATGTCCAAATGCACGTTTCTCAGGTGATGAGATCTGTTTGTTGAATTTCAGTCCAGTAAAAAGGTCATGGTCTCACTCGGGCAGGTTTTGAAAGATACACGGACAGCGGTTGTCCTGCTGAACTCGCTAGGGGGAAATCTAATGTGAGTCGAAAGGTGATTTCCAACAACAGGGGAAAACAGTTCAGATGTGAGCGATTCCTCTCTCTTTTCTCAATTATGCAGAGTTGAGCTGGCATTCAAGACTTTATCGATCCGATGGCTCAAGCTGCGTGACGCAAAACGGACGTGCGATGGCTACTGTGTGAGTTCTGGCTACTGTGTCTGAGCGACACAGTGGTAGCGCAGCTCGGTCGGTTCAGGAAGACCCAAGTCGGGAGCTGGTTTTCGAATCGACAGCTGCAACCTGGATCTTTAGCAAGAAAGAGCTTCTACGCCTACGCATTGTCTGGATTGGACCCTGGATTTGGCAAGATGAGGGTCAAAAGGGAAGAACAAAACATAAATATCAAACAACATTTGGGAAAAGTTTGCAAACGGAGGGGCTGCGCCCACCTTCCCTACTTTTTGAAGAAGCTTGATGCTCCAGAAAAGCCGTGGGCTTTTACTTTTTCCCTTCAAGAGTGCTCTCCAGCTTGTCTTTGGCGGTGTTTTTTGGTGTCTGCGGGCCTCGTTGGTGGCGGCTGCCACGCTCGGTCCCTACGAAAGCTACGGGAAACACGGTCGAAACTAATTGAATGACTGCGGGCGACCTAAAGCGCTGCAGGTTGCAGACTTAGCCGGCAAAACCCTGTTCAGCAAGAGCCTCAAACTGTACCAAGAGGCAACAATGTACACCTAATCCCTCAGCAGCGAAGCGGAGGCAGAAGAGGGTCGGCACCCGCGCGGACTCTCAAGGACAAGGCGTGCCGGTCGTCGTTTTAATCCCGTCGACAACTGACGTCCACAAATCCAGGGGGGGGGGGCAATAAGAAGCCACGGCAGACAGTAAACGCCAGGCATGCTGCCCGAGACATGTGGCAATAACTCGCATTTGGAGGCCCCCCCTCAATTCATACAATATGTCCTTGGGGGTTAGTAGGGATGGAGAAATGTATTTCGTAGGGGTTTTGGACGTTCGAAGGAAAAGAAAGTCTCAGCAAGCAAGTGCTTCGCGGGCATGGTGCACTTTGTTTTGCAGCTGCCATGCGGACCTTGTCCTAGTTCGGGGAGGCTTTCGGGAAGACTTTGTGGAAATAGTCGGACTAGTTAGGATGCCTGAAATACAGCTCTGGAGGATTAGTTTGGATGCCTGACACGCAGCTCTCGGGTTCGTCTTCACGGCACATCCCCCGGCAGGAAGATTGTATTTCGGGCGGGGGGGCGTGAAATACATTCCGGGGCCCTGGGCCCCTGCCAGAAGGTCCGCCTACGTGTAGTGGTTCGTACTGGATCACATATCACTTCGGTTCTCGCGGTAGCCTCGCAGTGAAGGAAAATCTCTGTAAACCACACCTATTGCCTGTGAAACCTCCTACCACTGACAGGACCTCTGCACAGGGAGAGGTTTGAGGTCAGGCAAGATTGTATTTCGGGAGGGGGTGGGCGAAATGCAGTCTACCACGTCTCACACAAGGGAGCAGGACTTCGTTCTCGGTGTGGTGGGGTTTGGGATGTGGCGTTTAGCCATCTCTAAGAGGCTCACATAACGGTGCTGCGAATGTTGTGTCCATGCATCTATGGCCAGCTTCGAGCAAGGGCTCGGAGCGATTTGTCATGACTCTGGCAAACAAAACCAGCATGCACTGCATCTTGCGATTTTCTGACCCTCCCCGGAAATACTTTCTGGAGCCCGAGGGATTGTATTGGGTAGACGTACGGGCCCCCCGGAAATACATTAGTTGGGGCCGGCCCTTGTGGCAATTGTGCAGACGTTTTTAGGAATAGGGCAAAGAACGTAGACGGAGCAAGCCAGTATCTCAAAGGTCGCCGTGAGTAACACAGCGTCTACACTGATCAGTCATCCCTCCTGCCAGCGGTCCAAAAGATCCGAAAACTGTGGTCTGGATCGTCCATTTGGTCGTTTCTCTTTCGGAGGGCTCTAGATGATCCTGGGTGCTGGGTGCACGCAGAGTTTTTCCGGAGGACTTTTTTCGGCGTTGGCGGGCCTCGTAAACAGCGGCTGCTGCGCTCGGTCCCTAAACAAAGCAATCAAACAGGCAAACTACCGTACAACAACAACTACCGAAACTATAAAGCGTGAAACCAGCGCTCACTGAAGACCTGCTCTTATGGTTGCGGGATGCAGACTATGTCGGCAAGAACCCCAGGGTTCAACTACTGCGCCTTTGGCTGTATAAGAGGTGGGAAAAGAACAAGGAACAAGCCACTCAGCAGGGAAGCGGAAGCCGAAGAGGGTCGGCACCCCCAGCTGCCCGGTAAGGTGGCGGAACTCCCAAAACCAGGGAGCTCCGGCCGTCGTTCTAGTCCCGTCGGACACCCCCTCCAAAATTTTTGAAAGCCGTTCCGGCAATCACTGTGCACACCCAAATCCACGAAGTCCACAGGCTGGGCCAACCCACAGTAAGCGGGCGGCTCCCTCAGGCAAATGACAGTTGCCTCAGCGATGAGCTCTCGATAAACTTCCTATCAGATTACCGGCGCTCCCATTCGTCGAGAAGGGCTCGGAAGTAACCGTCCCGGTCCTCCATTTGATCATCCGCGAGGAGATATAGTTTGTGGAAGTCACGCTCAGGGTAGAGCTGCCACAGCTGGGCATTGGAGTAACGCTGGCGTTGTGGAGGGTTCCGGTACATGCCCGGAAGCAGATCGAAGATGGGAAACCAGTAATCCAATCCACGACCCATGCCGCCGCCCTCCGAGAGGAAACGATCATGGTCCTCTCGCCACATTTCCCGGGTATCCCAGCCGCCAAGGCGGAAACGGCTAGAGTGCCGTCCATGCTCAAGGAGGTGGTCTTCCAGCGTCGACAGGGTGGTCTGCATGATTGCAAGAATCGGGGAGGATAGTAGAGATTCAGGAAACGCGGGCCACGTAGCCAAAATCCACTGATGGCGCAAAGGTCGAAGCCGCCCGATGTTGAACGGGCACGTCCTCTGCTCAGTGCGTTGGCGAGCAGCCATGCTGGCTGGATTTGAGGGGCGGAGGTGAAACCAAGGCCCAACGACTGCACGGATGGTCCCACTGTATATGTGTGGGTGCGTGAAGAGGTCGGGGTTGAACTCTGGATCCTGCACAAATATTCGCCCCCTCATGAGAGCCTGGCATACGGTCTCAGCCACAGGGAGGCTGGGAGCTGGGCAGAGATGCGGACTTGCAGGCACAGCCCTCGCATGTCATTGTCAGGTTCCAGGCGATCCACCGAAAGGCGTGGGAACTCAGCGGGATGATCAAGTAAGTAGCGGGCAACATAAAACAGGAACTGGACCGGCACAAGGGCACCGCAGCTTTGGTGTGTGGGTTTTGAGTTTTGGTTTTAAGGTTATGTGTTTGGGTTTAAGGTTTAGACTTCGGCTTCAAAGTTTGGTGTTTAGGTTTTGAGCTTTGACTTTAACGTTATGTTTTGGGTTTAAGCTTTAGGTTTTAGTTTTAAGGCTTGGTGTCTGGGTTTTGAGTTTGGGTTTTAAGGCTGTGTGTCTGGGTTTTAGGGTTTAGGTTTTGGTTTTAGGCTTTGATGTTTGAGTTTTGGTTTCCAGGTTATGTGTTTGGGTCTTAAGTTTTAGGTTTTGGTTTTAAGGCTTGGTGTTTGGGCTTTAGGTTTTGGTTTTAGAGTTTGGTGTTTGGGTTTTAGGTCTTAGATTTTGGTTTTAAGGTCTGGTGTTTGGGTTTTCAGATGGACAGCGCGAGCTTGCCTTGCCCGTAAACCCCGAAACGTTTACAATTGACATACAGAAGCCTAACAACCCCAACACCGATCCGAGACATCGGCAACAGCAAGCAGCCAACAGGAAAAGCAACAACATAACACTACCAAACCCTAAAGCTGTGACGGCTAAACTGCCAAACCCTACAGGGATCAGAACATCGGACCCTGCCATATTGAGCACCTCCTCAAACTCCTAACTCGAAAGTCACGTCCTCAACCCGGAAATGTCCGTCCAAAATAAGACACTGCAGACTCCTGCAAAACCCTCCAGGTCGATCCGGTTTCTGTCCCAAATCGTGAAAGCCCGAACCGTGAAACCGGAAACTCGAAAGCTGCAGCCTACGGCTTGTCAAATTGTCAAGCGAGAACTCTGTTAGGGCTGAGGATTGGAAGTCCAGGATCTGAAGCCCAATGCTGATTTTGGCCCATGCGAACGGGCGCCCGGAGCTTCGCGGGCCGATGAGCACTAGGTCGTCCTGGCACTCCCGTGGTGGCGTCTTCCGCTTGGCTCCTGAACTTGACTTTCGGGACGCAGCGTACTTAAAGCTTTTTGATGACTTGGCGACGCCGCAAGATGCTGGCTTTTCTTGACGAGAAATACCAAGAATTAGGGAAACCCCAAAAGTTGGGTTTCGTGTTGCCTTGCTTGCGAGATCAGCGATGACTTTTTCGTCACAAGACGGCGCGAAGGTTTGACCTGTCGTTGTGGGGTTCGAATCTATGCTTCCAGGTTTCGGTCGTGATGGTCCTTGCCACCGGACATCTGCTGCAAAGGCCGCATTAGACTGCACTGGAGGAGCTTCTTAAAGTAGTTGGATCCCGCCAGACTGATGTGCGACACCGGAGCTGGAAAATGTAGCCTCCGACAAGGTCACCGATCTATGTATACAGTTTATTGTTTATATATATCCTTGTTATATCTTCATACAGATGTAGACCTACGCCAATTCATATACATTAACATCTATATGTAACTTTATGTACAACATTTCTACACATACTTGTTCAATTATGTTTATATGCATCTATCTGTCTCTGTCTGTCTCTCTCTCTCTCTCTCTTCTTTCTCTCGGGCCTGAAGGTCCGATCAAGGAACACACCCTTGTTGCGGCTTTAGGGGTGGTCGGCAGAAAAAAGAGAGTGAGCAGCGCTGGTATCGTCCAGCTCACCATAGTTAAGGCAGGAGATGGTGTTTCCTCGGCTAGATTCTGCCCAGCCTTATAAAGTCACCCGAAAAATCATGTCGCCAACTCAGCTCTGCTGTACAAACTCCGGCCGGGACTCGGCTTGTATGGGCTGACAAACGGGCAAGGACATTTCGGATGAGAGCACCCCCTCTAATTAGCACCTCCCTCCCTTTCTCTCTCGACTGTCTCTGGCTCTGCCTCACTCTCCCTCTCCCGCTGGCTTACGCGCTCTGTCTCCCTCTCTCCCTCTCTTTCGCTCTTCTTCTCTCTCCCTCTGTCTCTGTTGCTCTCTTTCGCGCTCTGTCCCTCTCTCTCTCTCTCTCCCTCTATCTCTCTCTGTCTGTCAGTCTGTTTGTCTGTCTGTCTCTTACTCTCTCGCAAGCACTTGTTAGTGGGGAAGGTCTGTGGAAAAGTCGCGACAGTGTCGGACGACAGAGTTGCGGCTCTCCATCCTTTCATGCATGAAGGAAAGCATGCACGCCCCCTTTACGTCTTTTCTGTACCTTCTATTTTCTATATATACATACATATATATATATATATATATTTACATGTACAGAAGCACGTGGGTTTCCAATTCTAAATCGCACTGCCATCAGCCCTCTAAACTTTAGACTCTAAACTCACTCTTTGATCTTGAAGCAGCCCCTGTTGCTCCTGCTGCCACCTCCTCCACAGCGGTGGCCTCGTCTACCACAGGCGCCTCCAGAATGCCTCACGTCAGGCGGGCTGTCATAGCTAGAACGAAACGCTGGGACTGTTGTCGCAGCTGTACATGCTATACATAGCAGCTGTACATGTCAACACCAGAGTTTTCAAAATCGAAGGCTTTGATATGATTTGATCATTCTGCCACCCGCCGTGAACAAGATAGCATGCGACGAACTCGGATCGCAGATCGCACCCAGTTCTACTGCTACCTACTACTACGACGACGACGAGCGATTGCAGCAGGGGAAGTGAGGACTCAAAGGAAGCGGCTCCACACTCCAAAATGGCCCAACAAATGCACGAACCTGCAGGGGTACCTAAGATTTTGATCCTATCCAGACCAACCTCTGTCATGATTTATCTATGCGGCCCGGACCTCCTTCTCTCGCCAGCAGCGCACTGGCGGTGCCGCCATCGACGGCTGCATCTGCATCGCGGGCGCGTCTCTCTACGGCAGCCAGCATGCGCTCATCGACCTTGGCATGCTCGAAAAGATGAGAGAGCTATGCTATACAGGTACGAAGCCGTAAACGCATGAATTCTGTACTGGTTGCACGAGGATCAATTTGTACTGATTAACTAGACTGCACTGCAACATGAAGACATAGACTGCGGTTCTTCTGAGATGACTGGTAACTTAAACGTCAATGCCTTATATGAGCATTTGTCAAAACTTCTTGTTCATGGATGGCTAGACCATGGATGATTTGGGGGGGTCCTATCGCTTTACAAGGATTCCGTCACATGTTATGGTGAGGTATGGCTTTGCTCTTGTGAAAGTAAGAAGACCATCAGACTCACTGTGCTGACTTTACTGCTCCTTACTGCCTTTGACCGCCCTTTACCTGCCTTTGACCTGCCTTTTACTGCGGTTTGTCACTATTTAGTGCCTTTTACTGCCCTTTACCTGCCCTTCACTGCCCTGTAATGCACGGAAATATCCCAACAAATGATCCTCCTTAATCGTATCGCTTTTGGCGGGGGTCCTATCGCTTTCCAAGCAAATGGGCAAAATCCGACATTCCACGGTCACCCTACTCTCAGCTAAAATTACGGAAGTTTTGACGGATGCTCATATAGTGTTGCAAGCTTCGAGCTTCCAAGATTTTCGGTCTTTCTGAGACTAGGCGTAATCAGGGCTTTGGGGATTCGTGTTCACGGGACCTCAAGGTTGCCAGAGATGCTATGCGCCGAGCTATACCCTTCAGAAAAGGACTTCACCACTGTCAAATCCCGTTCCAGTCTCAGAGAAGGTCTGGACGCTGCTCTGGCTCGATTCTTGCTTTGAGGAGCAATGCTACCTCTAGGAAGGTGAAGGTCTGCTGAGATTACTCCAACAAATCCTGAACCTTGGACATTGGAAGCAGAAGCAACTCTAGACGCTCAACCACACGGGTTGATCCCTAAAACTGAACTTGACAAATTGGGGACGTTCGGACCACCCAATCGTTGAGTCCCCGCATCTGAAATCTCATTACCCGAGGTTGGACCTCGGACCTTTGCTACGGCAAAGCAGCCTTTCGTGTGTGATCGTGATAGTAGCAATTGGCAATTCTGCATCCGCACGTGGCTGGCATCGCTGCTCCACTTCGAGAAACTGTACGTATGTTTAGACCGCTGCACCTATGCTCGCACCTCTCGAGAGACAAGTAAGACTCAGCTTCTTGTTCTCGAAAGGCTTGAACTGTTGCAGAACTCTAAAGTCGAGGCTTTCCATGGTTCTCCGTTCTGCCGAGGATCTGTTCCAGGAGCCACTAAGTAGTGAACATCCACCATGTTTTCCTCACACAGAACACAAGCTGCCGGATTTGAGACAAGGACAACACATACTCGAGGTGACCTTGATGCAGGTGGCACATGTGGGGTAGGGATGTCCTGGGACAGGGTTACTGGCCTAAGGAAGGAGCGCAAGACGTCCCCGCAAAATACAGGTGGTCTAGGTCTTAATGGCTTAGTGATATAAACGAATTCCAAACTCTTGGAGTCATGGGCTTCTGTCCTTTCGCCGTCGAAGCACTGAGAGTTGTGAGAAGCAACACGGTCACACAGCGATTGTAGCATTCAGTGGGCTAGGCATTGCAAGGTGCAGCACAACGCAACAGACGGATTGACCACACCCGATACCTTCAACTCTCGGAACTAGCACGTAGCAGAGTCGACCGCGATCTCGGAAAAGACTATACTGGATGTCCGAAGTGAAGCCGTTAACTTAGTTCTCCTCTTATCCTTAGCTTATCCTAAGCATATCCATCACTTCTCGTCCCCCAACATGATAAGCTAAGGATACGCAAAGGCACCCCCCCTCGAGGGCCCCCCCCCTCCACTACATGAAACTACCACCGTGGCCTGAAAGCAAGATCAACAAACCGGCCTGGCCAAGGCGATGGGCTCGGTCCTGCAGAGGTTGATGGCATGAGGCCAAGGGAATTTTCGCTCCGGGTTGCAGGACCCTGTTGAGGTCTGGGTAAGCTTTCGCGGCTCGGGTCTGCATTTCTGCTATGAACATAATTTGGGGTGGTCGCTCGAATGCTCTTCGAAACCTGCAACAAGGATTCCTGTCCGGGAATATTCCGCAGCCTCTTGAAAACCGGAACACCCTGGAAGTTTGGGCGACCATGATTCGCCAGAAAGTTGTACACCTCTGGATTGAGCAGTACATGCTGGGGTTATCTTCAAAGGTCGAAACGCGAAAATTCCTGCCCCAATGCCCTCCGCGAGCCGTAGTTGGGCACCTACTGTCATTGTCCGGGTGTATCCCGCTGATCTTGAGCTTCTTTCCACGCAGCATGGCATACCCCAGTGGTGGACGACTCCGTTACGATCACCCAACATTCTAGGCCTGGGCGAGTCAGTTCGGCGAGCCTCTGCTTGGAGGAGTGTCCCAGGAACCCAGTAGAGCTCCTGGCGAAGGGTGCGCGCTACCGAAACGGAACCCGAAACAAGCTTGGGTTAGGGCCCGAGGTCACGAAGTCAAAACGTAAGATGGAAGGACGCACCACTTCGAACCTGTTGCTGAGTGAATTTACATGATTGTCTGTATTGCATTTCCAAAGAAGGGAGGAACTGTGGTACTCTTTGGCATGGTTTGGATTGCGATGCGCTGCATCGCGCTGGCCTGCTTCTTTCGGGGTCCGTAGACACGCCGTGTGGGGCCCGGCACAAGAAAGAATGGCATAGAAGGCCAAGGAACCACCACAGCCCTGCCGGCCCTACATCTGTAGCCGGCAGTCACTCAATCGAACCTAAAGCAGTTGGCTGCATCCCTCAAGACCAAGGGTTCCAAACACAAAACCCCAATATCACTGAAACCAGCGGCCACGAATCCTGAAAAGCCGTAAGCGTTGTGCTCAGAGCCCCAGCAAGCAGCATTGTGCTTTCTGGTTCTGGCCCTTGAAGACTCTTAGGGTTCGGGAGTTCAAGCTAGCATGGGGTGTTCGCATGTGTTGGCTGTGTTCTCCCACAAACATTGGCGTGCTCCGAAGCCGACACTCTCATTCCCAAATGCCTAAACACCCAACCGCTAACGTCCTTAATTCCAAGCCAAAGCTTGAATCACGAGGCCCTTGCCCGGACTGTGGGCAGCGCAACAGTCTTCTAATGCACGTCCATCACGCGGCAGTTATATTAAAAGCACGGAAATGGCTTCTCAACAGCTTTGCTGAAACCTATCACTGCCAGAAAGCCCAACCCACGGGGCGCGCCGCAAAAACAACGAGCGAGGCAGCACTGAGCCTCATTTGGAGTAGAGGATTCGATTCTCAGGGCCTTCTCGATCACTAACGTTAAGTGCTCTTGGGATTCGGGTTCAGTTCAAGCTCTCATGGCACCATGGAGCGCCAGAAGTACCTCACCAAGCTTCGAGAATCAAGATTCACAGCCGATGTCATGAACTCCTGAACTAAACTTCCTCAAAATCCACCCGAAGATCTAGCTCAATCCTTTGTGCGTGAAGTCGCTTTCTAGGCTCCCGGATCTCAAAGGCCGCCTTATGTGCTTGAAGCCTGCAACCCCTCGCTGCACTCTGGTCGCGTGAAGCCTTGCGAGCATGCTGTCAGGGACAGCAGCGCCACCTCTGCCATTGGCCGTCAGCTGTTGATGCTGTGCGACATGCTGTCGTAGCAGTAGCAGTCGTAATGGCAGTGGCAGTGGTAGTGGTAGTCGTGGTGGTGGTGCTGGTAGTGTTGGTACTAGCACTGGTACTGGCAGTAGTAGTAGTGGTGGTGGTGGTAGTAGTAGTACTGGTATGCAAGATTGGTATGTAATTGTAATAGGTGGTTGTAAGCCATCGGGGCCATCGCCCCACAGTTTCCAGCCCTCCAAACTCACCCGGCACTGAATCCAAGTCTTGTAGGGTTGTTGTCTAATTCGGTTTAGAATGTTCTATGCAGCTGAAAATATTTATTCTCTGATGCTTGCTGCTTGTCTTCGGTGTCCTCAGTTTGTCTTTATCTTCGTATGGCGCCATGCCGTTGTGGAGCCCCGAAGATTCGATGCCTTGGAGTTTGCAATGTAAATTTTTAGTGTTGGAGCTCTATGCAGGCGTCTTGGATGCCGGGTTGGCTCTAACTTGAGCAAGGCCCATCGGCATTTGCATCCAGCATACAGTGGCCTGAAAGTGGTCCGTGGACTGAAACGAATCGATGTACCTCCGAACCAGGCTTCTCAGGCGTCTGGGGTTCCCAGCTGCAGCAGCAGGCTGAGCTTCTCATGTCACGACACTGTCAACTATGAAAATGACTATCTCGTGGCCTATTGTAACAATCCTTTTTGTGAAGCATGGTTGATGGTTGAGTCGGTTTCGGAGACAACACATCCTGAACCTCGACTCACAAACACTGCGACTGGGCCATTGCTCACAGACGAATGTATTGCGCCGGACAGCCCTTGGGGAGCGTTGATTCGCTTCTGGGTTATCATGTAGGGATCCTTGCAATAAAGCCCTGCGGTTGAGGTCTCTGGAAGTGAGGCCCAATGCTAAAGCAACGTGTCTCGATTCGAAATCAGAATCTCCGGGTCAGGATTAGGGATCAAAGAGGCTTAGCTAACATTTAGGAGGACCAGGCTGTGGCATGTAGGAGTCACTCTGGACAATGCCGGGCGCAAGCCTGGAAACGGGATGCAGCCCTTCAATCCACAACTCTGCTGGCTAACTCTTCCTTAAGCCAAACCAATTTGCGAACTCCCGATGCTCTAGAAAGCCGAAAGCTCACGCACATTCGAGATCATGCGAGGGCACTTTGATCTCTCTGCCATCAGGGTGCTGCCGTCGATGCGGAAGTACCTAGCCGGGTGGAAGAGCTTTGGAGTCGTGACTGCAGGTCTTGGTGTTCAAGGTCAGGTGTTTGTTCCCTTAGTCCGACATGCGACAGTGAGGATTCTGAGCTTAAAACCCAGGAGTGTGCTTCTGGCTGCCTGTTGGGTCTCGAATTGAAGGCCTGCAGGACGCTGATGCACGGTCTAAGCTAGGCCTGCCGGTTTTTGACATTCGATACTGTGGCTTTGACCAACTGATTCTGGACTCCGGAGGTGGGCAATATGTCTGCAGAGTCCCCGCGGAGACTGAAGCGTAGCTTCTCTGCGCACAGCTGAAGCTTCAGTTCACGATAGCTGCCCCAAATTAGCCTACTACTGCAATTGGCGGGGCGTCAAGGAGTCTAGATGTCGATGGAGCAAGGTGCGCGCCGCTGTTCTGCAAACCGGCAGCCCCGAAACAACACACAAAAGCTGAAGCACCTAGACACCTAGAAACTCCAAACAACGCCTTCCTACTCTATGTCCCCCACGAAATGAAATCAATCAGCCCAAGTTCGTGCGAGTACCGGTCTTTCCTCTGCTGTTTGCACTTTCCAGTATTAGCAGTACCTGTATTGATGACGAGGACTCTCACAACGCAAAGGAACCGGATGGACTGCTCCCGCAACGACTTCTCCAGGGCATCGAGCATGGCCAAGTGGTGGGCGAAGACGAGGAACCGGACCTGGGCTTCAAGGCTCAAACAGAGCAAGCAAGAAATATGTAAGACTTTAGAGTTTAGAGCCTCAGGCCTTTGGAGAAATGCACTTGGCGATTGAGGCTTTGGCTTTGGGCGGCTCCACAAGGATCGGATCTATAGGTCACCGGATGACAAACTGTGGGTTGAGGAAGGGTTTTTGCTTCCTTGCAAATATAGGTCTAGGAAAGGGAGGCAGTCTGCTCGAGCCGAGCAGATATTGATATAGCCATTGGAGTCGCAGTCCGCTGCGACTCCAACAGCTCGACCTTCATGGCCGCTTTTCGAAGACTGTCTTGGACATGCACCCATGCACATCGCGCTACTGGAGCCACAGAGGATGGACGGGCAAAACAACATTAGCGAAACGGGATCTCAACGTCCGGGTGGATGCTCCGAACTCCGACTGCGATGATTTGAACGACGGGCCTTTTATCAGGGCACCACGCCTTGCACCTGAACATTAAACTCGTGGCCCAAAGCACACGTCAGCCGTTAGCCGAATATCCTCCACAGCTATCGTCTCACGAACACCCTGTCGACCTTGGTGCCCTCGAACAGCTGACATCTGTTGGGGACTCGGCCTGCCTCTCAGGTTCCTTGAAACACCTGCACAGGTTGGATAAGGGAAGTGCCGGGCATCGCGCGTTAGCAGCCAGCAGGCAAGACAGATATTCTGCCACCGCAGCTTTCTTCGCTGTCGCCAATCTGCAGGCGAGGTGTCAGGAAAAGGTGTGGGACTTAAGCGCCAGATTTCTGGGTCAAGTTTGCGCTCTGATCGTCGGGTCAAGTATCCTGTCCAGAGCCGTGGTGGTCATGAGAAGTAAGCTGTGCCACGAGTCCAGCTAAGCCAGCCATTCTGGCAGGCGTGGCAGTTTCAATGGCACACTTTTCGATGGTCATGCCACGTAAGCAGCTCTTGGACAAAACCGTGCTTGCAAATCGAACCCCTACCGAACGCAAAAACTCCTGACACCTATATAACCCCTATCTTACACCGTACACCGAGCAACTTCTCACAACGTCCCATGCCAAGATTGGCGGTCTAGGAACCCAGCACCCTTGACATCATCACCGACGAAGCTCACTTACACCTTGAAGCCTCCAACGTAGGCCCCCCACACACAACCCATGGCGAAGAGAGAAAAGCCCATGAAACGTTCAAGCATTAGCCTAGGTAGCTTAAGTAACTTAAGTGTGGAGGACATACGAGCCGTGGCAAGGCCTCTGACAAGCCTCCTCCACAGGCTCCTGCACTGCATGAAACAAGGCCGCATGGTTTATGTAACCGTCGAACATCAACTTACTGCGTGATTTCATGTTACTAACATCTGCTGACCAAATCATTTTCCAAGAAAGGAGACCCCTTCAGCAATTCGGGTTACCAGACTGCTACTTGGATTTGCAACTAAAGGCCCTGTAGGCTCCTTAATTATTGAAACTACTAGACCTTTGCAAAGGAGCCTCGAAGGCGCACTGGCGTCGTCTCGGCGGTATCGAATCTAAATAGAAACAAACCATGAAAGTCATGAAAGGTTGAGTCTGGCACGACGTAGCGCAAATCGTAGTCCAAATCATGTTCCTAAGTCTGCTTTGATAGAGACTGCAGCGTAGTGTTGTCCAGAAGACCAGAAGCGATTCAGGGACGTTGAGAGGGGAGCGTTCATTAGGGATCGAGTGCTTCCAACCCCAGCTCCCATCTCTGCCAGTCTAGTGGCACGCCGGCTCCTCGCGAGCGGGACTTGCAGAGGCGGAAGGCCTTGAAGGGCCTAGGTCCTGCCGAGCGTGATCGCAGCGCAAGCAGTCAGTGACCACCGTCCCCTCTGCTCCCTTGCAGAGCGTGCCAGCCCCAACGGTCCAGGCCTGAGAGTTTGTGAGACCTTCTAGGCATGGCTATGCTCACACCCCGAATGTCCAAAAGCACTCTCCGCCGACGTTTCTTCGGCAGCTGAGGGAGCATCTCCACCTTCGTCATGCACAGATTCGAACAATCCTTGCAAGAACCTCTTTCAGGTCAACGTGTTCTTTTCTTGATATTGCCAATTATATCGGGGCGAGATCTTTGTGTCCATGATTCTGATCAGGATGGCTTGTGGAAAGCCGGGCTGCATGATCACAGAGTACTTGGTTGCTGACATGTACCTCCAGACAAACGAGCGGCATTTGCTGCTTGCTTGGCGGTTCCGGCGTCTGAATGACGGTCTACTGTAAGCACGGGGACACCAAGCTGCGCCCATGCCCGTGGATAACGTTCATGCCGCCGCTCACTGACGTGATCTCGCAACCCCACCCTTGACTCTGCAACTCAGCGCCCTTGCACCACAACACTCCCCCCTTTTGAACTGACACAATGCGCAAGCACAAGAGTCGACACGCTGAGTGCAGGGCCTTGGTGCGACGAAGCATAACTGAGCCTAGAAGGGCGTGAAGCTCCTGAATGCATGGGCCGGAATCCGAGGCCAAACTCTCTTCAGAGCTGGGCGTTGAGTTGTTAGTACAAGCCGCGGGCCAAAGGCCCTGAACACCCACAGCTGGCATCCAAAAACGAAACTTCATCCGTGGCAGGCAAGCACCCGACAGACGGATACTTGACTCAAGGCCCTGTCCCTCCTACTTTGGCTATCGAGATTTGCCTGTTACATACATTCACTGACCGATGCTCAGCAAATAAGAATTCAGGAGTGCCCTACTGTGCCGGATGATACTTTGACATGAAGGCACGAAAACGTCGGACTACCCGTAGAGGGCCGGCACAAGAAAGGCCGCATTGATATCTGCAAAGGGCCTTCTCCAAGCCCCGATCCGGAGCCCTCAACATGAAAAGTCTTCGCCATATATTCAGGGACATCGAAGCACGAACGCACTCTGCGAAAACTTCCACATAAGGCACCCTGTTACACATGAAGATTCCCCAACACCAACAGAACACCATCCAAGCAAGCGCATTGGTCACCTCACTCCCTCCCCAAGCTATGCCCCGAATGCGAAGTCCTAAGCCTCACTGTCACGCTTAACCGCAAGTCCCAGACCTAGAACCGCCAGTTGAACTCACGTTAATCTGGAAATGCCAAGCCAGCTCAGCAATCACAGAAGCAAAGCCATCGAAATCTGCGAACATTTCTGAACCAGCCTGAAGGCGCTGTGCACCGCGTCGGCCATACCGGGCAGCGAAGTCGTTGACCGAAGGGAGCTCTCCCTGAGAAGGAAAGTACTTTAAAGTGTAGCCGTGTAGCCTTCGGATGTAGGGGGAGCTTCATACTCTTGCGGAAGCGTCGATGTTCGGTGTCCTAGGGTTCAGACTGTGGCGTTCTAGTCAGCTTCCTGTCTTGTGCACTCGGCAACGCGGGGTTTCGTCCAAGGAGTCCGCCGGAATCATAGCAGATTAGAGCAAAACTAAACAAGCGGTTGAGGGGCTGAAGGGTTTTGGAACTTTCCAAGGAATAAGCAACTGGCGCTGTGCAGTGATCGTGACAAGCAGCAAGCGGATTGGAGACTACGAATTCCGAGCATGGTTGAGGGTGGGTCATCATGCATTATCGTCACCATAGCTACTCGACATATCAGAGAATGCTCAAGCATGCTTGCCTTCAAGATGTTGCATCTAATTCAAACGTGTATGTGCTTATCCGTTCGGCAAGAACCTTGTTGACGTAAATCGTATTCACTAGTTGCTCGACACACCGACCGGGAGACTTCATGCGCTGATCGGCAAGCCTCGGGCAGAAGACTTTCCAGCAAAGGATACGCATCCTGGCCACCATGTGTGGACATGGACCTCCGTTGGGTTCAGTGCTTAGGGGTGGATGCCTGCTCAAAGAGACTGTGGATGGAAAGCTCAAGCATCTCAGTAAGCGATTGTCGTTGATGCTGTGATAGTTGGGTCTCTAGCCTTCTGCAGTATGATACTGCAAAACCTTGTAAGCAAATTCCGGGCTGCCAAATCCGACGCGGTTTAGGGCACCCTTGCTTTTCGCGCCCGAGAATGAAACGTTGCAAGCCAGCTGGTGAGCTCTCCTCTGCGCGTGCGACGAGCGGAGTACCTGTCCTGATAATGCAGACGACTGCCAGGAAGGACAATTACTTGAAAGCAGCTGGACGGATGAAGCAAAAACACTGCAAGAAGTACGATAACTGCGCAAATCACCATCGCCATGATTGCAACCGATGCCCACATCTTGACGACCAACATAGTCGGCATCATCCCCACCCCACCCAGCCAGCATTTGCACCACCACGAGCATCAACATCAACGGCAGCAATTATCTTCACAATCATGAAGCTCTCCACCCTCCTCCTGCTCCTCCTCCTCTTCTTCCGCGTGCTCGTCATCATCAGCATCATCATCTTCATCATCATCATCGTCTTTTCATGAGGCTTCATGAACCTGATAGCAGTTTGAGTCTAGGTGTGCGCGGCCCGACTCCTCTCAAAGATTGTGCGTCAATGCACAAGTCCACCCTCACACCAGATGGCCCCTGACGACAAGGGAAGACAATGCCACCTGTCTTCTCTACTTCAGGCTGGCTCTTGTCATTACAAGGGTGCCACTCTCGTGACGGATCCGTGGATGAGCAGTTTATCAGGCCAGGCGCAGCAGGAGAGCGTGCTTCGCTCTCCGGGCTAGAGGCACCACCGCCTCCAATGTCAGTCCGATGGCTTTCAAGACTTGTCTTTGCAGAATCTTAGACGCTGATCTGCACCACGCCTACTATGTTCATCCTTGAAGAGCTTGCACCCAGATCCCCAGCATCCGATCCTGTGTGCAAACTATCACGCGTTGCTTCTGGGCATCGCATATCCTGGTCGTTGTTTGGTCGATGCAGGTGGTTCGGAGTCTGTCAATGCACGGAATTCTGCGCAGCAAGGACCCGCTCTTTCGAGGCTATCTTTCTGCGATGTGTGCTTCAATCCTGTCTACACCACGCTGTCTCACGTGATTGGATAAGTGGCGGTCCGAATAGAATCCCATAACATGGGCTCGAGGCTATTATCTTAGAGCCACACATTCCCCAGCTCTTGGTCTGTCGTGTTTGAACCCTTCGATGAACTCGGAACCCAGATACACCTCGAAGCGTTTCTTCGCGAGCCGAATCTGGAAAGTGCAAACAGCAAACCCCATACGGTGGGCCACAGAACGATTTTAAAGCTCAACTTCAAGCCGCCTGTGCCTGATGCCCTGTCGAACCGATTGCGGGTTTTGCGTCTACGGAAAGCCTGGGCTCGTTTGGAGCTCTGGCCCCGCAGCTGGTGACACTCCTGAGCCACCGAAAGCCAGCTATCGGCACTTCGAAGTCTACGCTACACGTCTGTTTCCCTCATACATCTCGATACGGGTTTTCAAGGGTTGTACCTCGCATTTAAAGCTCTTTCGGGATGGTTTCGTTTGGCGCTTTGGGTTTCTGCCTAGCACTGGAACTGTGCATGTGCTTCTGCGAGGAACCCTTACCCCTGGCCTCGAAGTGGGGTGATAGTGGTGGTAGTAGTAGTAGTAGTCGTCGTCGTCGTCGTCTTCGTCGTTGTGGTTCCTTGCACCGCTGGTCATCGTCTTCGTTGCAGCAGCTGTTATTATACCAGTATTTGAAAATGTTCGGGGAGAAGTTCGAAGCTGGACGAGATTGTAAGGCTATGCCTACAAGACACTAGGTTGAAGACAGGCTGCCGTGTATCAGAACCGTTTATGTTAGGAACGATGCATAAACCTTGCCCCTCTGACGGCGATGACTCCCTGGATGCAGACACTATGCTTCTGCTGGCCTACAGCTGTAGACTGCAGGCACAAAGTCATGTCAATATGGGTTGAGGGTTGGGGCATTCAGTTTTGAGGTCACATCCAAGTCAGCATCATCGTTGTGCAAGGACTTGAAACTAGAAGCCCTCCTTGATACGAGCCCTTGCTCGCTCGGTCAGGGTACATCGACGATGACCATCTGGAACTCTCGGAAGCTGCCAGGCTTGCTTGAATCCTCTGCTGAGGGGCTCGAAGTAGAGGTTGGGATGTGACAGCGCTCCTATCGTCCTGGGAACCAGCGTGACCAAGTACGGAGGATGTCCAGGTTTGTGCAACTCACACACCTAGCCTTCTTTTCAAGTGGAGTCTTGCTCCTAGCTACGTGAAGACCATGTGGCTTTGAGCTAGAGATAGCTAGAGCAACTGCATGAACTTACAACCCTGTTGCCGAAACAAAAAAAGGCTCGGTTCATCCGAAATGCTCCACATTCCGAAGAGGGGATGCAGCCACGGGCCCGACACCTGCAAAGTGTGCTCCAATCCCGAACAGAACATCGCAGTCCTGCAGCACTGCAGATAGAAGGTTGTATGAGACCACTACCATCCTGGGCCGTCGTGCGCCATTGGCTTTTTCGCACTGGGGATGGGAGTCGGGGATTTACGTTCAAGCCTGACGCATGAGCCCATACATTTTCAAGCGTGCAGAAGAATCCAACATCCTAAACCTGGGCCTTCCGCATTTTTCCCTGAAGCAAAAACCTCTCGTTCTTCAACCCCGGAATGTCTAGACCACGCGCCCGAATCACCGTTGAGTTCAGGATGGTACGGACTCATGCGTAAGGATTATCTAGGTTTGGGGCTTGGTGTCTTCATCTGAAGGCTTCAGGGTGAAAAACAAGTCCAAATGTCCATGCAACCTGCAATCCACAATTCATGTTGTTCTGAGGTTTGCGTATCGTGCTCTTCCTCGGATAGCATGTTGCCCGCACATCCTCCCTGATCCAGCACTACACAGAACCCTTAAACGAAAAGGATGGATTTAAGCAGGAGGTGCACGTCTCCCTGGACAGTCGAGCAGCTTAGCAGCAGTCGGTACCACTTCCTGCAAGAAGCTGCAACCGCCACTCGAAAATGCTGGTTCTGGGGTGTAGGCCAGAGGTTGACGGATTTCGATGCACAGAGGTCCAAGATTGAAGACGCGCTTCAGGTCTTCCAATGTTGGATGCGAAGCAGCATGGATGGTAGTGGACAGTCTGGTGTCGCGGGCTTTGCAAGCACTCGCATGTTGGGTTCGAGGACCTCAGAGATGTGGGCGTGTAAATGCGGCTTGCACTTCAGAGATACTGTACGGTTCGAAGCCCTCCAGGTTCCGAGGAGTGGCCACAAGGCACAACGTCCGATCACAGAAACCCACAACTAAATCCCATCAGCAACCACACAAACAATCCGACAAATTTTGCACCATGCGCTGCCGACGCCAAACGGCTACGAGTATACCGGCCAATGAATCTTACCATGCAAGAAATCACCACGAGCATCGGAGTGCTTTAATATAACGAGCCAGCACGCGCAGCGAGTAAAGTTCCAGCACCCCAAATCTCGAACCTCCAACAAAACTTAGATCCAACTTACAGACTCTCAACCCGGAACTCCTGAAATCTCTGGAAGCCGTAAGGGCTGACTCAGTCCTGTCCCGAGCGGATGACCACCACGTCTTTGGGTGCCAGGAGCTTTGGCAGCCAGCGCAAGGCTTGGTCCTTTCGCGGGTATTGGGCTAAGCATAGGATCTGTGGCTTAGTAGATGATAGCAGATGCGGAGGGCTTAAAGATCTGGGAGTGCACAGTGCACAGATATGGTAAACGGCTTCACATTTGCAGAGGGTTGGGCGTTGGGTTTGGGGGGCTCGCGATTTTGATTCTAGCTGGCATCTACAGTCAGAAGTGGCACAGATCACCGGCCTGATGTGAGGTCCACGATCGGGCAGAAGATGCACGTTACGTTTATCAGCATTGCTACATCAAGGACTACGGACCCTGAATAGCAATACCTTTTCAAGAGATCTTCGCTACCACCACAGAAACCCGCCCGCACAGAAGGCCTGCCACACCCGGCAGAGCGGCGCAGGCGCAATGACCAGGACTGGCCATGCCTTCCAAGTGTCGGGCATATTGGCAAAAGGCTTAGAGGTATTTGCAAGCTGGCATATTCGGTCAGACCGGGAGCAATGACAAGAATCACAAGGAGGAAAATATCAATGGTCGTGTCATTTAGCAGATAGTATCGTGTACGGGAGGTGCACCGATAGAAGCTCCGTGACCCGGGAGTCCAGAAACATGAACGCTGCACCATCTACTGGGAAAAGCGTCACGCAACGCCTGTCCAGTCTGAATCACGAGATGCAGCGCCAATCCTGAACTCTAAATACTCCGCTCTTTGCCCGCAACTCGGACAGACCCAAACCTCCGTACCTGGAGATGCTGGGCACACAATTGGAGGTCCTAGCCCAGAAAGCCCTGTTGATCAGTGTTCCGTCCTCAAGGAAGTGCTTGGCTAGCGCCAGGGCTGTGATTGTCTTCCCCAGGCCTGAGTCTGAATTTGGAGGGGGCGGAGGGATGCAGTTAGAAGGTGTTTTTCATGCTGGGCTGGACCTTCCTGTGGGAATCAGCCAGTGTCAGTGGCTCTTTAACCGGCGCTGATCATGTAAACGGGTACCTGAACGGCAGTCCAGCGGCCCATCTCGTCACCCAGCAGGAACCTGTCACATCGGAGCTTGGCACTCGATTTCGCGCATTCGGGATGGAAGCTGGGCAAACAAGGGCTGAAGCCCTGAACCCCATGCTGCCATGCTCTGCAACCCGCCATTGACAACCTGAAGGAGGAGATTGGAAGGCTTCGTTTAGCAAGATCCGCTTGGGGCTTTAGCCATATGCGTTTGCAAATTTCGCGAGCCTTGCGTGATGCCGGAGGCCAAACTCGACCGCCTCCACCTGGCCGAAAGAGGAGACGACTGTAGCTGACACTGGCGCTGAGTCCCAGCTGGTCAAAGATGCCCCTGGCCGACGTAGCACAGCCGCTTTCAAGATGCATCGGCTATGTGAGGAGACTGAAGGATCTGTGAGGGCCGCAGCTCTAAACATCTAGACTTAGATCCAACGATTCACATGTTGATGCCACAAGCAGGTATCTGAAAGGACCATGGCTTGTATTTAAAAAGTCAACAATCCGCTGAAGCGGAACCTGAAGGAGGCGACAGGGCCTGGCCTGGAAGGGAAGCAGTTGGCCCCCCAAGCCATCGAGGTCCAAGCCCTCAGATCAACAAACCAAAATCTCAGTCTCCTTTACAAACCCAACCCAAGTCCCACCACACTCTCTGCCCTGAATTCCTGCCGCAAAGTGGACTGACTGTCCTAAACACCAAACTACTACGTGCATCCACTACACCCAAAATCCTGAACACACATGCCGGAATCTCGGAAATCCAACAGCGCGGCATGAATCCCGCACCCTGAACCCTACAGCTGCCCAGCTGCTTTGACCGGTTTGTGGTCCTCCGCCGTCCGGGTTGGTGGCGTTCTTGGCGCTGGCTTCGGAAGCTCTGCCAGCAGCCTAAAGACTTTAGGGTTGCTGGAGGGTCAGCGTTTAAGATGTTGCGTGCAAAGCGGTGCGAGCTCTGCAGGCACCCCGAGAACAAGATGCCAAGAACAAGAAATCCTGCGAGGTCTGGTAGATTTGCGTGAAACCGTTTGACTCGGCTAAGTCTGTCTTTACAACATTATTAACCGACCTCCCCACCAGCCCTTTCGGCCCCACACCCCCGAAGATTGAACCTCGACCTTGAGACCCCTAAGTGTGGACGGAGGCGGTGGTAGCCGTGGAATTCATCAACTCTTGGCATACCCCATTCCCCCGGCGGCTTGAATCAACAATGAACTGAATCTCAATCTCAAACCAGCATGGAGGGACCAAAGTCATTTGGCGGCCTCTTGGTTGCCAAAGACAAGCGGAGCGCTGCCACTGCTTGCACCTTCGGTGAACCGTTCCACAAGGAGCCCCAGAAATAAGACTTCACCACCAGAGAAGCTAGGCGTTGAGCCCAAGCCGCGTCACAGGTCCAACACACTCCGTACCAACACAGAAAATCTGAAACTGTATGCTTCATGACTGGGCAATAACTAGATCAAGTGAGTTTCACACCCGTCTTGTCTACCAGGAGACAAGGCGGGACGAAACTGCCTGTAACAAGGTGCAGCTATTCCTACCCACACATGGAACACAGGACACTGCAGCAAGCTGCACAAACTCAGGTGGAGAGAGGGCCGGTGTTCCTGTCTACCCCAACCATCAGCGAACACCAGTATCGTAAGAAAGTCGATCGAGCTTGATCAGTGTGACTGCATCAAACGCCTTTGACATGGTTAGTGGTATATACATATGCGCAGATGAACCCCATTCCCACCGGTGCAGGCAGGCAAAAAGAATAAACCACCACCTCTGCCAGGTGAAAAGATGGTAAAAAGGCAACATTGCAGTCACTGATTTTCGACCTCACTGTTGCGGATCGTGTTCGCAGGAAGAAGCTACAGCGACGCGGACACTCGCTCTTGCTTACAAAAGCAGGTCACTAAGCACTGTGGCGGGTCGAAGGAATCGCTTAGTAGGTTGGCTTCCGTTGTCCAGCGCAGAACAAGCCTGTTTGGAGCAAACGACTGCTATGAGGGAACATCAACACGCCACAGGGAGTGGCGTAGCTCGACCGTTTCATTGACCGGGCATTTGTTTTCTACGAGTTTCGGGGGCGGATGACACGAGGCGATCCGTGATGAAACGGCAATCAATTACGGTATATTGCATGTTGATAGCTGCGCGACCTTTTCCAATCCCTCAAGTCCTGCGAGTTTGATGTTGCTGGCTAGGTCAGCAGATGCTAGCGCCCCGACACGGTGATCTTCGCACATCGTTTCGATGGTCGATTTTGTGATTTGTTGCCGTAGGGCAGTGGGCTTGGAGGCCCCCATGCGCTGGAGCTTATCTCCGATCCAAGGGTCGTCCGCTGCGCAAGCTTCGCGGGTGTAGGGGTTTTTCCTGCTTAGGGATGTAAGCAACGGCCGTTTAGCCCGATGTTGTCCCTGGTTGCTTTCTTGAACGCAGAACCTGAAAAGATCTTGCTCTACGTTCCAACCGTCAATCGCTGCTCATGCTCGCTCTTCATCATCCTAAAGCCCGTCAGAAAGCCGTCGATTGACATCTGCGCCGGACCCATCACGGAACGCGGACAAAGTTTGAACTTTACGAATTCGACTAACGACTTGCCTGCTCTGCCGAAGCAGCGAAGGCGGGCAAGCGCTTCAGCACCTTGGAACACCCCAAACCGTCGCTGCGAGTCATGAACTCAAAAACTCGGACTCTATGCTCAGGGCCGCCGCGGCACCCACACTGGCACAGGCTCCACACGACATCGGAAATCAGGATTCCACTCCTGCGACTACATCAACTTCCAGAGCCTTCTACGAAAGCGGTTCGGGGTCTGATGCAGACTTAAGGTGCCGCTCAACAAGTGCTAGGCCCGCAGCTGTTAAAGACAGCAAAGCGTTGGGGTCTTCTGGTTCACGGGCTTGGGATTTTCGGTCTTGGACCAGACAGCACGTGAAGCGTGTATCCGTCCAGCCAGCGGAGCACTTCGGCATACAGAGCTGCCGGAAACCTCATGTGCAACTCGGTTACAGCTGATCCGCAGTACGGTACAGCCGCTCATCAGTCTCTTATATCTCGGTCTTGAAGATAAGCGAATTGAGGTTTGTGGATAAGGGCCTGTTCGACCTGTGGGATGAGGGCATCCTTAAGTGAGCCGGCAACCGCCTTACCGCCCATTCTAATTATACAAAACTGGGGCAACTCAAAAGTATGGACTATGTCAAAAGGGGAGGCACTGCTCTCCAAGATATGTTCCAAACAAACAAGCATCGACTCGAATCATAATAAAGAAAAGGTATCTCCACAAATCGCAACATATGTTCCGACTGACATGTAGAAATGCACTCGCTGCCGCTCGGGTGGGTTCAAAAATTTCATGAATGATGGGACCGCCCCACTGATGCTTGAGAGGGCGAACGCGGCCATGCTGATTGAGACCAGAGCACAAAAATGGATCCCGCATGCCGAAAACAGAAATCATTCATGAAAAACTCACCGTAAAAATCAACATTTAAACATTGTTTGGAGTGAAACGGTTCCTAATAACAAAACTGTACATGTTACCAGAGTCGCCCCGGCTCCCTACGCGAGCCTACAGTTTTGTTTACTTAGAATGTGCTACCGACAAGTTGGAGCGTTTCTTCTAATTATACAAAACTGGGGCAACTCAAAAGTATGGATTATGTCAAACCCATTGCTTTTAGTGCCCCTGTGGGCTCGGCGCGTGGGAGGGGCAGTGGCGATTCCGCAGACTTGGACTTCAGCTTGCCTGCCGTGCGCAGCCTTGCCGTCCTTGCACTACGCCAGTTGCACACTGCACCAGTTGTCCAGGTCTCTGGAGGCTTTGCGTGGACGCAGAAAGTTTTTCGAGCTGCCTAGACCTTGCCGTGAGCTGCACCTCAACTCCTCGCCTTTTGGTTGAGGTACTCGCCTGTCGTTCCAACCTTCTCTGTGGTGGTATCTCTATAGGTGAGGCTTTTGAGCTGGTGGAGCCGGTGCAGCTCCTGCCACTGACGCAGAACCTTTGAGGTCTGGGATCGTATCGTGGAGAGCGGCTCTGCACGCAGTGTCCGGAGCGCCGGTTTTCCCTTGAGCAACCATTTCATTGTTCGTTTCCCTTGAGGCGCTGGTTTTTCTTGAAGCTCCCTCGGGACGAAATAGTGGTTCCTCCCAGTCTCCTGCAGTCTAAGACTGCCCACTCCTCCCCTCCCTCGCCTACAGGGCAGAAGACGCCACGTGCTGCCTTCTGCCGACTCGTCTGAGAGTTCCTTACCTAAGGGTTCAGGATAGGTAGGGCTTTTGGTTGCTTGGCCAACTCTTGTGTCGCCAAGCCGCACCGACTCAGCTTATCTGGCCTGCGAAACAGTGTTTCCTCTCCTCGCGTAGCCTGCGCCCCTTGGCGAGTCCTCGCCTACACTGCTGGCCTGGGGCTGTCTGGTTTGTTGCATCAGGTAGGACTTCCTCGCCCTGCCTGCCGTAGCGGAGAAGGTCCCGCTGCAACTTGGGTATATTTTATTTCCGTTTAGCCCGGCGCTTTTAGTGCTTTGTGTGTTACTGTCCTTCGCGTTAGCATTGGCGCCAACGCCAGGTCCCTCTCAGTCTGCGTGGGCTGGCAGGGTTTGTTTGCGGCGGCCCTATTTTCCCTGCCGCCTATAGGGTTTTTCCTGCACTCCTGGGTTTGGTGTTGGAAGCCATCCTGCTCCTTGTGGGCTGAGCTGTCCATGGCTTTCCTTTCTGCTGCACCTTTGGCTTCCTGGCCTCACGTTTCTGCTTCTGCTCATGACCCTCCCGGCCTTCGGCCTTTGGTCGCTCCTCCCCTGTTTCGTGTAGGGCCTGTAGTCCCTCGCCCAACAGTGGTTGGGGCCGCATTGAGATGCTCTTGGTACTGTTTTCCCCTAAACACAATCTGTCATGATGCTTTCATGTTGATTATGTGTTGGCTTATTATATCGCTAAGGTGTTGTCTGAAGTCCTAAACCGTCCGGGAAAATTGTGCTAGCAATATTCACATGTCCTGAAACAGATGGTGAGCGACCGAAACACATACATCTAATGTCAACACCTTCTTCCATTTCGGTCGATACACCATCTTACTTTGATCGTCGGGTGTAAAGCGGTCGACCATCCCATGTGAATTCGAACTGTACCATGCATACGGGTCGGCATCTCTTCTGGTCGAACTTCAAAGTTCAACATCTTGTTACCACGAGCTCTCTCTCTCTCTCTCTCTTTCTCTCTTTCTCTCGCTCTCTCCCCCTCCCTCTCGCTCTCACTCGCTCGCTCGCTGCAGGGGTCAGGTCCACTGGACCCGGGCCGAGGCACCCCCTTTCTTCACACGATTGTGGAAGAGGGGCATTGGGGTCATGTTAAGCGGAGAGTTTCCCCCGTGGCTTGTTTGGGTTGTAGAGATTGCCTGGTAGAGACTCCCCCCTAACCCTGAACACTAGCCCGCGTCCCGGCCTCGTCCCCGCGCCCTCTACGGCTAGTTCCTTAGTCCCTCACCAGGCAATTTCTTCCCCCACTAGTTTTACAGTATTTGTCGGCCTTCCCCTTTTTCCATATGCAACACACACACACACACACACACTGAGGACCATGCGATGCAGGAACTCTCTCTCTCTCTCTCTCTCTTCACCTCCCCTGTGGATAGGGTTCTTGCAAGCCTCGTGAAGATGTGCACGAGATGCGGCTCACATGACTCCTGCAAAGTGCAGAGCACCACCAGCGCACCCCGGCGCTCAACACCAAGAAGCGAATGATGGAGTAATGGTTTTTCAAGGGTTGAGCAGGCCCACATCCGGAGATCAGGCCAGGCAGCCGCCAGCGCGAGGCTCCCGGGGCAGCTGTCGCGCCGCGGTGCCGCGCCAGCGCTGCACGGAGGGTGTGGGGCACCTCTTCAGGTCGGGAGCTTCAACAATAAATCTGGCGAGAGCCGTTTTAGTACTCTGGCTGCAGAAGTCTGAGTGTGAGGGCCAAAACCTATGCTGGATGCAATCTTGGTGCTGCTTGCTGACCTCTGTGCTACTCCATACTGATTGGGGCTTGCACAAGCGGTTTTGTTCAACCAGCATCGTGCTGGCCATCGGACTTGCATCGACCTGCGTAAGCGTTTGCACAACACTGTAGTGGGGGAACGTGTCCTGTCTCCAGCCCCTTTCGTTGCAAGCGCAAACTGAAAGTTGAAGCAGCAGCATCTGCGCGAAAGGCTCGCTTAGGACACACCGAGGCCATTTGCTCCATGCTACGTATAGTGACCTGAACGCATCGCACCCAAGGCAAGCATCGAACTTTCGACCATAAGTCTCCAGAACTTTCATTGAAATGCACAGGAGTCTTTGCGGAAGGAACACCCTTCAAAGGGCAACCCAAATCATGGACCTACTATAACCTATTTCCAAAATTCAAAACAGATGATTGACTGCACATGCCTACCAACTGACAATCTCCATCATGCTTCTTGCGAGTAGTCTGGATATTCATATGGTTATGTGGCCATTAATGCACCGCTTGGTGCTCCGATTTAAGGGTGAAAATGCGGCTTCTCGGCCTCTGCATCCTGGTCTTCGGGTCCGACCTGGAAAAGTTCTGGGCCAACTACCTGTGCCGAAATGTCGGATTCAAGGTGATCGCAGGTTCAAAAGGAGCTTGGCTCAGTTGGCTTCAGCTTGTCCATGTTTGCGGCTCTAGAGATAGTATCGATTTTTTTTATTTTTCGAGGGTCTCTCTCTGTTCCCGCAGAAGGTCTAGTATCGACTTTACACCCAAGTGTTACCTGAGTCCCTGCCGACAGTATAGCTGGGGGGTCCGTGCCTTTGTTCGGAAAGCCTCAACATTGTGAAGATCTAGTTGAGGTGCTGGAATGTGGAACCCGCTGGCCACGGTCACCACTGAATTCTTGCGGTATTTGTCGAGTCTTGCCACACAGGAAAATTGCCCACCGCTTCGTTTTCGTCTGGCGTGCTCCACTGGAGGTTTTGAGGCGTGATTATCAGGCACTCACACACTTTAAGAGCACCCAGACATCTCCTGTCCGTCCACGTCACTCACACGGAATGTTGAAGACGCTACGGCATGGGTTAGAATAAGAACCTACGACGCTTCGGGTGCATGATATCAATGTTGAAATTTGGGATCTTGGTGCTATCTTTCCACTTCCCTACACGAGCAGTGCCAGTAAACATCGCCAAACCAAGCTGCTCACAAAACTGGTGTGCTGAGCACCTTCGAAATCTGGAGCTCCGCGTACATATGCTGTTGCGGAGGTATGCATGTACGTATGCATGCACATATGTCTGCATGGTTTTATGCCGGTATGTAGTGAACTATGTACGTATACATCCATACATGTATGTATGTGTGCAATGCCATGCATTGTTATGTCAAATTGTGTCATGTTTTGTCGTGCTTTTTTCTTTGATAGTTATGCATGTATGTATGTTCTCTTGCACGTAATTATACGTAGAGCGGCAGGCACAAACCTGCACAAGTAGATATACATACACACGCACACAAGTGTTACGACTAGCCGAATTTTCGATCTTTTCCGACGCAGAGTCCTTGGATCTTCTCTTAGAAAGGTGCAGGTTCGAAAGAATGGCAGAATGCGTAAAATACGACAAAAGAAAAAATCTCGCAAAGAGATATCTTGAATTGACCGCCGGCACAGACTGGCAGCTCCATGTGTGTACATACACCTCGCAGGCAAGTACGATGCATGTATTGCCAACATTGCTCGTTCGTAAATGCAGTCGGATACAGGACCAGCTCGAGCTGCCTCTAGCGCCATGAGGAAGTCAAAACGCAGACCACGACCTTCTCCACCGTCCTCCGTCACCTCGAAAAGGCCGTTTGTCCGAATTGAAAAGCTCGAACATGTCCGGCCTGCTCGCTCTCTGCCGGCCGTGCCGCCGGGCGAGGTGTCTTCACCACAAGGCCGTCCAGGGATCGTTGGCCACGCCTGGGAAGCCACTGCAAACCCGAAAATGGACCTTGCAGGAAGGCTTCACTCGCCACTAAGCTTGAAGTATGGCGGCTGGGAGACACTTAGGGATACTTAGGGAATATTTTTTTGCCGTTGTGGCTTGCTGGTTGGTGTTTACGGCCTTGTTCTCAGGGTTTCTACAGTTTTCTACAGTTCTATTGGCTTTCGCTGGCTGCAGCTTCTTCAGTCTTTGGAACCCATCTTGTATTCGCTTCTCAGGAGCTTGGCCTGTTGATGACAAAGGCTGAGGACATAGGTGTTGTTGCCTCAAGAAAGCGTGCAGGGACTCCGAACCCGCTAAATCTGGATGTATCGATTTGGGTTGTCCCGCTTTTGAATAGTGCTGCGGCTCAGGCTTCATGGTTTCAGGTGAAGGCTTCTGCGATCCGTTCCAACTCTTGAAACATCGCTCGATAGTTTCCAACCATCCAAGGTGATGCTGGCAACCAGAGGTAATGCTCATGGTCCAGATGATGATCATGACGGCGATGGTGATGGTGACCTGCCATGACCTGCCTCGGAAGGCATCCGGACGTTGTCATGCTTTCGACGTGGAAGGTTTCATTCACGGTAATTCACGACAAGTCTTTGGACAACTACCAAGCATATCTACAACTGTGCGGCGCCATCCAGAAGTGCGGTTTTTTCGGATTTGTATAGGATTTGCGGGACCTAGCTTAGACCCAGATCGAGCAGAGGGACTTCTGTTGAGAGAAACGGGCCATTGAACCGAATTGCCCTGGACCTGCCTTCCCTGCTTCAAGAAGTCGAGGAAAGCCCGCAGGTATCCTTGCTGAAAAAGCTAGGACCTATGCTACCCAAACCTGACAAGGACAAAAGCACACTTCGGCTGCATCCAAACTTCAGAGTGAAGCTTCGGGGTATTTCAGGTACAAAGATTCCGATGACATGGTATTCAGCGAACCGCCAAGAAGCTACTCAGTCGCACGACACGCTGCACAAGTCTGCGTTGCGCTGTGCAGCTACGTTGTGTACAAAACCACCAAGAAAAGCTCGCAGGCACAATAGTACTATAAAACACCTTGTGATTCGGTCCTGGAGGCGTCTTCTGCTTCTTTGCCCAGGCGACGAACGAAGTCTCCTGGCCTGTTGAATGGAGCGAACCAAGCTCGCGAATATCCCGAAGCTTAACTAAGCCTCTCTTTGCTCAAGCGGTCACTCTCCCTGAAGACAAAAACCAGACCTCCCCCCATTGAATATCAACAACGCCAACTTCGAGTTTCGAGCTTTTGGGTTTCAGGTCGCCGGAAGTCTTCAGAGCCTCCTGCTCTGGGTCCCAGAAGTCGAAGCGCAAATGTTTCGGATTTTTCACGGAGGAATCCTCCTAGACGTGTGAAGTGGACCCCTGAGGTAAACATATCTCGTGCTTTAACTCCGACTGATTTAGCTCAGGGTGCCGCGGATGCATCGGCAATTCTTGAGGAAGCTCCGGGAATGCGGGGTTGCCTGCCACATCGGAGAACCATCTGCCCTTGAACTTGCCGGCGCTGAACACGGCGTCCATGAACGCTCCGAGGCTTCAGTTGGACACTCGACGACCAAGTCGCGTCTCGATTTAGTTCTCACGCTGGGGAACCCTAAACAAAACTTTAAACACCATACCAGACCATACCGTAAATCCGGGACCAAAGTCCGAACTTTCGATACTGATTGCGCAAGATTTCGAGCTCACGAACTTTGCGATCCTGACTGATGTTGATGACAAAAGCCTAGCTGGCTGCGGCGGACAACAGGGGAAAGGCACTGGACGAAATGTACCATTCGACTAGTTTTGTTCTCAACACGCTTTCTCATATATCGTTGAATAGCCGAAAGGCTTCGGGCTTAGTTGACCGGAGCTCTGTGCTCCGAGGTTCAGTGTCTCTTGCACAAGTCTTCTACTCGCGGGCCCAGTGTGCGCGCGCGATGAGATTGATTGAGACAAACGTTGACAGCGAAGTATTGTTCTCGCGTGTGGCCGAAGCTCATAGATCTTGGGACTTCTTGGGACATTTGGGCGGCTTTGGGACGAGCTGGGTGTGTCTTGGCTGAAGTTTTAAGTTTCCCCAATCCTATCCTCTGCTTTGCAACCAGCTCTTAGCCAACGAACTAACATGAGACTTGACTAGACCTTCTGACGTGGACTTGGTGGCACGGGGGACTGGGGTCGTAAACCAGGAATCCGACAATCAGCTTCATGATTGCGCCTTCAAGACCATTTGCAGTTTCTGATTCTTGCGGGATTGAAGGGTGTGGGGCTCGGGATGTGGAGTTTAGATCCGCGTAATTTGTCTTCGGTTTGAAACGTAAAGTGCGTGTTTAACTGGCAGTTCCAGCACTGCTTTGTGTGACTGGCTCGGCCATGCTACAAACTACTTTAACCAGGTGAAGCTTGAACCCTGGCCCCGAATGCCAAACTCAAAGCTGCCAGACCTGCATCCCTGCACGCCAGCTCCATCTTTTGTGCACGTCAGTCACTTGGAGACTCGTGTGCTCCGGCCTCAGTGATGCACCGTCCATGCAGGGTATG
Organism: Symbiodinium sp. CCMP2592; assembly: GCA_905221615.1. Taxonomy (NCBI): domain Eukaryota; class Dinophyceae; order Suessiales; family Symbiodiniaceae; genus Symbiodinium; species Symbiodinium sp. CCMP2592. Next base: position 55,890 of record CAJNDT010006119.1, read on the forward strand.
GTGCGAACTACTTGGTAGATCCTTCTGGGAGACTCTGTAGCCTGTCCGGTACTCGCACGCACTAAGGCTGAGGCTGATGCCTGGCAGCTCGAGGCTCCCTCCTGCGTCCAAACCCCAGCCGCTCCAGCCCTCACCCAAATAAAGGTTGTAGTTTGTGGTGTCTTCCGTAGTAAGCCCAAGTTTCCTCACGACATGATACTAGTATGAACCGAGCAATTCATTGCTGACTCGCTCCCAACGGAGGAAGATGCCTTCGGTTCGGGGATTGCAAAGGCCTCATATGAGTCGACAAGCCGTGCACAAAAGCGAGCTTCTGCCCCCAGCCGTTCACAAACGGAGCAGTTCCATTGGACGAGAGACGACGTGCATCTGTCGGACTAGGGTTCAGGTTGTGCCTCGAGGCATCGACCTCACAGCAAAATGCAGTGGGGCTGAAAAAGCCCCCGTTGCTCCTGCCTGGCCTAGCCTGAGTTTTCAGTCCTGACTGAGGTTCATCTCTCACCGTTCGAAGCCCTGAGAGGATACGGAAGTCGAGGCGTCACCACATTGCAAACACAGGGAGTTTCAACTCTGAAACTTGCGGTTTCCGAACCGCTGGCTTTTGACAGTACGAGGCTTCTGCTGGTCCTGGGCTTCGAGAGCCTCGCCAGTGCTCGGAGCTTCGAACTGCGCCTGGCAGCGGGCGACTGCCACCCAGAAAGACGCAGTACAAGAAAACCTTCGCTGAACTTCGCTCTCAAGAAGTTGAAGCCGGTATCCTCCAGAAACCCTCCGTCTTGAAACAAATCTTCAGAAGCAGAAGGCCCTGAAGAAGTTGAAGAAGCTAGTTGCAGCAAGTAGCACACAACTACACAACCCGCAAGAATCCTGAGCCGTCCAACCCGGTCCCGACACTCAGGCCTTGTGCCGCTCGACGATGCCCGATGGGATGCACACCCAACTCGGTGCCAAAGAGCAGACTCTTAGGTCTCTTGGTCGCTTCAACTAGGGTAAAGACGGGTATAGCTCGAGCTTCAAGCGATGCTGGCTTCAACCGTTTCTGCATGCGTCATTCGATGGCTTCTCAGGGGGTTGGGGTTTAGTAGGTTTTTGTTCGTGCCCTTGTTCATACGTCTGCATGATAACGAAAATGAGACAAGCTCCTGTCATAGTGTGACAGTGAAAAATGGACAGTGGAACGAAAAGATCTCCCACATAATATCAGAGCTGTGCTCCGAACTCCAAGTCTTGGGATGCCAGCCTAACATGGTCTCTGCTTTGGGATGCCTTGGCTTCCATGAATCAAGAAGGGCTTCAAGCTTTTCTGCATCGGAGTGTGGACAGCCTCGACCCAAAGCCAAAACGTGGCTGAGGTCGTGTCCGATCATCGCTGCCCTGAAATGGCACGGCGTAGCCTCCAGCGCGACCATATAGACTTCAGTCGAAGCTCAGCTTCAGTAACCTTCAGTACTTGAACCCCAAGTCCTGCAGCCGGGAGCTCTACACAATGCAAGAAGACAAGTCTGCACCCCGCAAGATTGTACATCATCATGTCATTGCTGATGGGTAGTAGTACTAGTGATTCGGACTTCTCTATTTCTGTTGGTTAAGGGAATCGAAGCCGCGGGCATACAAAGGCTGGGTAAGTTTCTCCTCGTGCCGAAATCTAAAGTAGACTTCCCATTTCAAACTCCGCTGGTTTGGGCTGGCACGACCCGCTATCCAGAAACGCGTTGCACTCTTCCGTGAGACTGTCAACGTCTGTGTATCTGCCACATGTGCCTGTGCCGTCGGCGGATGCAGATGCCTGGCTCCCAGCTTCGGCCAACGTTGGAGTTGGGGAAGCGTCCGAGCAGAAAGTAAAGAACGAAGGGCCAGCGGGAAGAAAGTGAAGGCTACCCTGATGCCATGATGCAGAGAGCAACATGTTCAGAGACCACCCGCACGTGCGCCGAAGAATGCAGTGAAGACCCCGAGATCGAGCGCCTGCCCCGCGTTCGAGGCAGCTGAAGAGGTTGGGTCGGAGATGACGTTCTGGGGCAGGAAGCGCTCCTTCGCTGGAAGGTCTACGGCTTCTCGAAGCTGATGTTGAACTCTCGGGCCATGCCCTCTGGAGTTAAGGTCTTGTTGGGGTTTGGGCTTGTTGACCCCTGGCTGGGATTTAAAGGATGGCTGACTGGCTTCTCGGACTTGAGAGCAGCGGTGTGCCAGGATGCAGAGCATTGCAGCCACACTGGAGCGCAGCTTGCAAGGCAGCAAACAAACTAGTCACTATGTAGTCTTCTGCAGCTTCGACACTCCAGCGAGCAGGGCTAGCGTGACTACACCAATGCATGGCATGTGCGGGTACATAGATACATGTCACGCATTTACTCATGTGCGCATATGCTCGATCGAGCAAGCGAGCGAGCGAGACGGAGAGAGAGGCAAGAGGGGATCTGACCTATCTCACTGGATGTTGGCACGACCCCGTGAGCCGTGTGCCTGCTGAGAGGCATCCGAGAAAGTCGACCTGCATCCGCATCCGGCGAAAGGAATCACAGAACACCGAAGATGGCCAACATGAAATTTTGGAGGAAGCATGCATAACTGCGTGAGTTTGAAAGTCCGGTGCGATACCTGGCGCCATCTTGTTAAGGCCAAACGCAAGGATGAATGTGGTGGCCCATTTTTGGTTTAAACCTCGTGTTCCGGATTCGAGTTTGTCAACACGCAAAACGCTCGAAACAACCGCTGACTCCACTACGTGCCAGAACTGAGAAGCACGGCAGAGTGCCAGCCAGGGAACCTTAGCCTTCGCCTGCGTAAATCAGCCCGCGCGCCCCCGCCCCGCACGACCGAAGCAGAGCCTGGTGCTGCCTGTCGTGCCAATCCTCGACTTGTCGCTAGTCGGGGCGGGACGGCGGGGCGGTGGGGCTTGGTAGTAGCGTAGCTTCTGAGTCGCTTGGTGTCAGGCGGAGTGAACCTGAAAGCCGGCGCATCTCCAAGAACCAACTCCGAGCCCGAGCACTTGAAAGACGAAACCCCGCGCGAAGGCTCTCATTGACTACTGGGCAGCTGAGAGTCTGCACGGCTGCAACGAGAGGCCTGACATGGTGGAAGCCTTTTGAGAGTTCTCAGGTTGGAGTTTGGACCTTCGGGCCTGAAGATTCGAATCTGAGGCTATGAGCTTTGTGCTGGCCTGACCCTCCAATCTCTCTGTCATGCCACGTCCCAGCAGAAAGGGCAAGCCCTAGGAAAACACGCAGGCCCAGAAACAAGGTCCCCCTAAGACGCCGCCACTGAATCATCTGAACCCTACTACACCCCGAGTAGTTGAACCCCAAGAATCCAGAACTCTGGTCCAAAGGCATCCTTCCGTCCTCCCACCCTTCTCTCAGCAGACTCATTCTTTCAAGCTGCCAAGGAGAGCTTAGCGCTCGTGGATTGGGAATGTAGGCTGACATAGTCAACTGAACGCCCATGTGCTTCACGTAAGGCGAATAGGAGGCTTTAGGCTTGCGGGGTGAGCAGTTTATTATTTTTCACAAATTTGCAGCAGCACCAGCGGCAGCCATCGAGTGAAGGGTTATGTGAAGGTGATTCTGCACGTGACTTCTTCCAAAACCCTGCAGAGTACCAGTTACTGCTGGTTATGAAACGTCGGCATCGGCATCGAGTAGTTCCATGGGCGCGTGAAAAGTCAGCTGCATTCGTTGGGATAGGGTTGCCCGATGAGCAGGTATAACCGACGAGCGCCACCCGGCGACCCCGTACGTGTCAACAGGCCGGTGTCGACCAGGAAGGGCCCGTGGGGCTCATGACCTGGGCGGAGCGCAACGCTGTCGCCATCCGGTGCAGCCTTCGATCCTCCCTCCACTGCCTTCTGAAGAGAGCCTGGTAAAGGTGCCAAAACAAGCAGATGCAGCGCTTTCTGCACTCTCGGTCGGGCTGTGTATTTAAAATGGGAAATGCCTGCGCTTGGGGTCTTTCGGGATTCGAGTAAAGCAACCCATTCTAAAGCAAGCCATTTCAGACCGGAGATTGAGTGTACAGGTGACGCCAACACTGCACTAGCCATATAACCGTTTGAGGAGCTGAACTGTGCACACGAAAGAAGGCCGTGAGTGTTGCAGACCTCCTTCTAATGTTTTGGACGAAATGGGAAGAAGGCACCGATAAGGGTTCTCTTGTGTCTTTTGACAAGCAACATAACATAAGTAACATAAGACTCAAACCGATTTCGGCTTGTGCATCCTCGATGTCCCCATGTATGCTGCCAGTACTCTGCAGTGCCCTGATGCCTTCGACACTTGAGGGCACAAGTGCTACCAAGCACCCAAACTGACAGTTTGCAAAAGAACTTAGCTCCTGGACACAGCTCAACTCAGAAAGCGGTTGTATGTGCCCCCCTCCGAATTTAATCAAGCAGGCCAATCGACAGGGCTCCGACGGCATTCCGCGCCAAGGGCACCCAGAAGCCATGCCTTAACAGTTCGCACCGGGCTACTCGGGCCACGGCTGTGGCATAATGCTATATGAATTGCCGAATGCCGGTGTATTGAAGCAGGAGACTTGTGAGACGTCCTCGAACATGGATCATGCAGCGCGGATCTCGAACTCTGGTTGTCGTGTTGTGGACTGGAAAACTTCTGAAGACGTAATGTGTATGAGTGAGTGAGTGAGTGAGTGAGGCTGTGCATGCGTGCTGCGGCAGAACTGATGTGAGCACGGTTCCTGCAGGTCTTCGCTTGTTCGACACCCAATCTATCCTAAACCTTGGTCAATCCCTGTTGACTTCCCGGTTCCTCCGTGCTGAAGAGCAGAATGCCAGGGTGGAGGCTGGATAGGTGTTCCAGAACCCTGCGCAGGCGTAGCCGGGGTTCCGGTGCCTGGAGACACCTGTGTCACAAATAGGCAGCTAGAACGTGTACGGGGTGCTCGGGGCTTGGAGTTTTTCGTCGACACATGCCCCATCCACTCCAGTGCAGAACCTGTTACTCTTGCCTGTGTCTGCTCTCTAATCAAGCTTTCCTCATGCTGCACTTTCAATGAACATCGCAATGTTAGTCGTGAGCGGCAGCTGGCCTGTCCAGAACCACAGCCCTCGGCGCTGTGAGGGTGCGGCGGAAAGGCAGGCTGGAGGAGGGACAGGGGACAGGCGAGGGGGGAGCAGTTGATGGCTTCGAATGCTGTTTCGGGCACAGCAAAGCTGCATTTCCTTCCTGTGCTTCGGCTATAATTAAGCCTGGATGTTGATCGGCCCACAGTTGCACTGGTAAATGCACGGGGACAGCAACGAGGAAACTCTGAGCCGGCCGCTGCCGACATAGTCGTACCCCTGAGAGAGAAAGCTCTGTTCACGGCGGCTTTCGCAGAAAGCGCGAATCCGGACCAAGTGGTCCCTCCATGCACTTCATCCCGTCTCGAACCATTTCTCAAAATCAAGTCTGCAGAATCACTTGTGTGCAATCAGCATTTACTCAGGAGCAATGACCGTGTAAACAGCGAAGACAACCAATGTACAGCGAAGATTCTAGCTTCAATTATGTTGAAATCATAGGCCAGATTTCACCATGTACTGACAGTGCCCCTCTGCATTGCACCCTCCATCTAGGCAGACACACAGACACACAACTCGGTTCTGCCTTCAAATGGACTCTAGATGGATGAGGCAGGCAAATCAAACCTGTGCGGCGCTGGATTCTGATACACAAATATTTGTAACTGCATTGTCTTCCCTCCCTTCGCTTTTAGTTTTGGAGAACCCTCCAGAAAGGAAAGAACATAAGACGGATGACCAAGAGCCGGGACCCCCGAGACGTGATGTTTGACCGTGCCCTTTGGCACGTTCCCGAAGCGCTTCCAACGGCCTCGCCGCCCCGGAGTTCGGCGAGCCACAGTTCGGCGATGCCATGACGGGAACTGGGACCTCAAGGTTATCAGAGTCGCCGGTAGCAGGCTCGGGAGCAAGACACCATCTTTGGTCAAGGCTGAGTTGGTTGCAGAGTGACACCGAAAGCTTCTTTCAACACACAGGCCGTCGTCCGTTGTCGGCTCTCTGTATGGGTTTAAATTTCTGATGTGATTGGTGTGGATCCAAAAAATTTGAACAGTACAAGAAAGTGCTCGTTTAGCAAAGCAGCACGTAGTGGTAAGAATTGCAAGATCGCACCTTCATCGAAGACTGGCAAAGCTCCGTTCCGCCGTACCCTTGTAACGTCGCAACAGTCCTATTGGATCCTACTCCCGTGCAGACGACACGTAAAGCCACTGAAGCCGCAAAGCCCCAGTTCTTGAATGACTGCCACTACAATTAAAATACATCTTGTTGGCATCGTCAAGGTTTGATGGGCTACTGTGACCAGGATTGCGACCCGGATTTATTGAACTGGGCCCCTGCTACCGCTCTTTGACTACAGCCGAAGCACTTAATTCAGTCTGCAACGCCGTAAGCTGTACACGAAGCGGGAACCCTTAACACATGGAGGTACCATCAAGGACCGCGGCCCAGATCGGCACGGAGGACGTGCCCTGCGCCTCAAACAGAAGAGAGAACGATGTTCTGCAAGTCCAGTTGGGCAGCAGGCTTTTCCGGACATGACAAGTTTGGCAGCTTCACCTGCGATCGGTGTCTAGCGAGGAGAAGCCGCAGCCCAAACTAACCACTGCCAAATGAAAGTCACAAAAAAGGAGCCGGAAACGGCTCGATCCCAGTCCAAAACCTTCAACCGTATACACCTCCCAAACCCGTAAACTAAACATCCAACAAATCCTGATGCTTGCCCAAACGGACCTCATTCCCGCCCCTGGTGGGGACCACGCATACGGTCCTGCAAAGTAGAGCCGCTTCTTGAGCTCAGCGTTTTCAACGCGAAGCCTTCGGTTCTCCTGGCAGATGCTGTGGTACATATTTCGAGCCTTCGACCGCAAGATCACAATTTCGGGTGGGTGCTCAGCACACCGAAATCAAGAGCACACCGAAATCAACAGAAAATCCGCAATCCTCGAACAGTTTCTTTTGGTGAGCCCGTGGAGGGTAAAAGAAATAGATTCGCGGTAGTAGTAGGGTAGCAGTAGTGGTAGTACTAGTGCTAGTGCTAGTGCTAGTACTAGTACTAGTTCGAGTACTAGTTCTAGTACTAGTAGTAGTAGCAGTAGTAGTAGTAGGAGGAGGAGATGTAGCAGTTGTAGCAGTAGTAGTAGTAGTTGTAGTAGTAGTAGTAGTAGTAGCAGCAGCAGCAGCAGGAGTAGTAGTAGGCACCCCCCCTACCAACTACACTTGCTCTCAACCATGTTAAGACAACATCCATTTTACTTGGTATTTACGGCACTTTCGTCATGTGCGATCATCCTAAGAGGCCCAAAAATCGACTTGTCGAGTTTGCAAACTCGGGCTCTTGATTTTGGACTTGCTTCAGGGGGTGGGTGGGGGGGTGGGGGGGGATGATGACGACAGTGTCACGCGAACACACCCAGCAGTATCACCACAAGAGCCGTTTAACTCGGTATTTACGGTACTTTCGTGATGTCAGACTTTGTTACATATTCTGAGCCCCTACTTCTCGACTATGCGTATTAAACTTTGCTCTTTGGAACTGTTTGCAAAAAACTCGAAATTGGGTGGGGGAAAGCTTCTTCGGGGATGATCACGACACTTTTTTGCGGACACCCTGAACAATATTTCCACACTCAAGCGCGCACACACCACACACACCACTTCAAAAACAGACCCTCCTACGCAGAGGTTGGGCGGTAGGGGTGTTGGCGAGCCCCTCCCACGTACAGCTGGCAACTTTGTTTTTGATGTTCAGAAGATGTTGCGCTTCAGGTTTTAGAAACGTTAAACCCTTGTTGGCAGTACCTGGGTTTTGCACGGTATCTACAGCGTTTTCGTACTATCCGACCACCTGGGGTTTATCAGTTTCTTCCCCGTCGAGCTTGCAACTCCAGCTGCTGTGGCAGTTTTGGGGCCTGAGCCCCTGCAACTTCACCGGCTGTGACAGTTAAGGAAACTGAGCCTCTGCAACTTCTGCAGCTGTCACAGATAAGGAGCCTGAGCGCATGCATCTTCTGCAACTATCGCAGTTAAGGCGCCTAGCAGCTACCGCTGCCCAGCCCGGATGGAACAAGTGTAGTTGGGAGGGGGGGGGTGGCTAGTAGTAGTAGTAGTAGTAGTAGTAGTAGTAGTAGTAGTAGTAGTAGTAGTAGTAGTAGTAGTAGTAGTAGTAGTAGTAGTAGTAGTAGTAGTAGTAGTAGTAGTAGTAGTAGTAGTCGTAGGAGGTCGTAGTAGTACCCGTACGTAGTTAGTAGAAGCAGTGACAGCAGCAGTAGCAGCAGCAGTAGTAGCAGTAGTAGTGGTAGTGGTAATCGTCATCGTCGTTGTCGTCGTCGTAATCGTCGTCGTAGTATTAGTAGCGGTAGCGGTAGTGGTACGTAGTTGTAGTACTGTTGATGGGGCAAATCTTGCACCAGTTTCAGTAGATCGACAACGAGAGAACCCGGCACCCTCTGTTTAACATTGATTTCCGGGTGATGGGTGATGTCATGAGTCAGCATCTCGGTGCGACAAGATCCCCATAGGGAAAGAGTTCTAGGTCCTAGGTGGTTTGATCCATTGTCTAATGTGGTTGTGGATGGCAAAATGGCATATCAGCCTATGCTCCGTTACGAAAGCACATCCACTCCTAGAAGCTTCTCGATTCTCGAAAAACTACACGCCTTCCTGGAGCCAGCAGCCTGTTGGGCCTGTACAGTATCGCAGCCCTCATTTACGTAAACCTAGACCTTGAAATCTCATACCCTGGCCGGGTGCTGTGCCTGAACATCGTTTACCGCAGTCCAGAGAACTGGGAAACACTCCGAGCAAGTGCCCAATTAAGTTCCTACACAAGCATCCGCTTGCGAAGAGCCGCAAATGGGAATCCCCTGTCCTGCTTCAAGAACTCGGACCCAAACTGCAGTCTCTTCTTGAGCTCCTCGGCTCAAGGCCGAGGGTTTAAGTCAAAAATGGACCGGGTTCGGCTCAGCAACATGCTGCTTTCTCTGCCCTCGGACCTGCAGACGCCGCCTGAGTCCACAGCTGCATTCTCGATTCGAAGCCGCCGGCTCTCCTACACTTTGGAGAACGTAGGCAGGAGAAGGTCTTTGGACTTGTTTGGCAGGAAGGTTGAGTTGCAATGCTCGGCTCGATTCCTTTGGAGGTTCTGTTTTGGCTTCAGAAAATTAGGGAGCTCAGCCAGATCGAAGATCGCAGATCGAGACCCGTGCCACAATACAGGCAGAAGCGGAGCGGTTTGTCGGAGAATGTCATAGTTGCTAGAATCTTTAACCATGGCATGCGATAATCTATGCCGCTCCGCTTGTGAACTGTCTTGAAAGGTGCGCCCCACATCCCACTACCGTCAACTCTAACCAGCTTCATCCACCTGAACCCAGGACGGAAGGCGACGCACCCGTAATTTTCCTGAGCCACCAGTGGACTGATGCCTCGGACACCTCCCAAAAACAAGGTACCAAAAACGACCCCAATCGGCCCCTGTGCGCTTCCAGGCTCCATTTCAATCGACTTGAAAGGGCTCGTAGCCATCGGACGGACTAGTCTGCACACGAGAGTATCGAGTTGGCCAGTCCTTCTCTAGAAGCTCCTGGCGCTTTGGATCAGGCCTCTAGTCGGATCAGGCAAGATGGTCTTAAGGACCGAAGAATAACAACCTGTTAGATCGCAAAGCCGTGCTGGACGCCATGACCCTGGGCGCTGCAAGAATCGATCTGACATTCGTAGGATTTTGGGGGTCCGGCACTTCATCGCTTCCCGGGCTCTCCTGCGTCCCGGCATATTTGATGCAGCGGTGCAGACTGCGGGGCTTGCGCTTCAGAGTGAAGGGCCTAGGATCTAGGCACGAGATTCAGCGGTGTCGTTGTCTAGTTTTGGAGGCTTGAGACCCCTTGGGGTGGTAAAGTTCGTTTCCATGTAGCTTTGGTTAAAGGAGCTGGGATTGGGTGACGGGCTTTCCCGCACTTGAAAGCCAGAGTCGGCTCTTGTGGACTGCATGTTAAGGAAAGTGTAATGCGCAGTCAGTTTTTTGTGCAGGAGTACAGTATGCTTCCGTCAATTCTGCCAAGATCCCTAACTTGAAGTACTCAATGATGTCCTATCTCCCCCAGAGCACTAAGCTGCTTGTGAAATGTGAGGGTCATGGCAGTCGCTCCTCGGAGATGCCAATCCCACCTGAGAGCGGGCACAGTAGCATCTAAGAATGTAAGCACTGCCACTTACATCTGAATCCGCCGTATTCAGAACGACTCTCTCGAGCCTCGCTTCATCTCCCACTGCGATATCCCGAGCCCGAACTAGACTCCTAAAACCCTTCAAGTCAGATGTTCTGAACCCGGGGCATTGGCTCTTCGGTGAGCCTCCCTCTCGGCCTCGTTGGGCCTCCGACGAGTTCTGTGGACGAGTTTTGAGATTAGCTGGGCCTGGAGACACGAGTAAAGGCCTAGGTTTTTGAGAAGCTGCACGCCTTGAACTACTGCTGGGGGTTTAGATTCCAGATGTGTTTGATAGGTTCCATGACTCCCATTAAAAAGCTCGGGATTTGGGGTTTTCGAAAATCTGAGTGGCTGATCGCTTTGATTCTCGTTCAAGCGAACATTCTAGGCCCCGCGGTGAGAGGGGAGGAGTGCATCGAGGGTGCATTCGCAGCTGTGTTCAGTAGAACCGCTCATCTGCGGACAGCACCTGAATGAACCAACCCCTCGGATCGGAAGCTGCCGGAAACCGTGAGCCAAGCCGGGCAGCCGGACCTTTGGGGGCGTCGCCAAGCTCGCAGGCCTTCCGAAACGGGTTTGCAGCGAGGCTTTCAACACCTGGGCCTCGGCCTCGGTGACATGTTTTAACAGCTCACGAATTCCTTCTTGAAGGGTCGCAGTGGTTTTCCGTTATTTCGCCGTAGGCTTTGCTTGTCTGCATGTCTGTAGAGGATTAGCTTGCTGATGAGCTGCAGAGGTGCGAAGCAGTTCAACCCTTCAGGAGCCTGCCTCGCAGCTGCAGGAGTAGCGGCCGGCATCACTGCCGGGCACGCCGGGCAGCACAGGACCATGTCATTGTGCCTAAAGCACAGGAACACTTTGGCCGTGAGCGCAATCGACCCTGCGAGGCCTGAAGCTCTGCAGCACCAAAACCTCGTATGTTGATGCCTGGAAAATCAAGATTTTCAATTTCAACTGTCTGTTGGTAGAAATCATGTATTTGATTGAACCTTCTGCCAACGAGGTAGCGTTCAGTGATGCACGCAGGATGCCCTATCCGGTTGAGTTGTCAAGCAAGCACAATTGTTGAAACCAGCGTGAACAGGTGATTCTAGCTTCATCACTCGTGTCCATTTCCCAACTACCACAGAGCCTTTGCGAAGGAATCCCATCAAAGAAACGGATTCCAAAACAAGCGCCTTTGACTGGCCACCAGCATCAGCTGGTCCCCTAGAGCTTCGTCGATGGCGGAAGGAGGCAACGCCTGGATGCATCACTGTACTGAAGCAACATACGCTAAAAGGTGCTTTCAAGTCTCAGTGACCTTACGTCCGGCAAGTTGCTGTGGTCAGTATCTTTCCGGGATTCACATTGCAGCACGAGTTCAGCACTTCAGCTCGGCCACTTCTGGGCACTTGGCCCACTAGGCTTGAGACCTGAGGCTTGGATCTTGAACCGTGCCCCGAGCTCGCAGCGTGTGCGAGTTGACATCCCAGTTCTGTGGAATTAGGAGTTCACATAGTTTAGTTTCGGTTCTAATGCCCGCAGCACTGCCGGGTGTAGTTGGAGTGCTTTCTCTCATCGAGGCGAATTCGCTGCGAACAATTACCTTTTCTCCTTGGGTTAGGGAGTGTGTTGCGATCCTGCAAGAAACAACACGCAACTATGAGCAGGTCTTTCTATGGTTGCCGCGAGTGCTGCCTCTCATGTCTCGAGTTCTAGATCCACCGCCAAATACCTCAACGGGAGTCGAACCCAAAATCTCACTTGCCTTGTTCAGAACCAGCTCCCTCCGACGAGCTCGCCTGTGCATTCTAGCTACACGGCCGAAAACTCGCGACCATTTCGTGCAGAGAAAGCTTCAGAAATACGCTATCGTGCCACGAGTCGGGATGTTGAATTCGTTCAAGCTTCGGGATCTTTCTGTGATCTTGAAGCCAAGCCGTGAGCGTTCTAGTTGACCACATGAAAACTATCGAGATGCCAAAGTCCAAGACTCGAAAGCTAGAAGGCTTGTGCGCGCGTAGAGGCAAGCGCAACCTATGCGATGGCAAAACCTATTCTTCATTCTATCTTTACTCGTCAGACCTGTATGCAGCCATCCATCTATTGAGTGTCCAACAATGGCCAACACCTTGAGTTCACACCTAGCTCGCATTGAATGCTGTTCTCGCAAAAACTTTTGTAGGATTCCTGACCTGCGCAGGTCGGTCCACAATTGCCGAGCCTTGAATGCGGATATGTCGATAGCAGCGGCCGACAAGAACAAATCTTATGGAGCCTGAACTTCGGACCCCTCGGCCGAGATCAACGATCCGATCACTCGCCAGATGTCTCCAAACTGAGCTGAGGTGGCCGGCCATTTCAGCAGTTCGGCCAGGAAATGCTTCATCCTGGCGACTGCATGACACTTCACGCTCAAGTTGCCATGGCCTTCCAGGGTCGTAGCGAAAGGTTGAGAGGCTCGGAGCAGCGGAGCATGTTGGAATCTTCCCGTGCGCGCTAGAAGTTTGGAAACGAGCATCGACCAAAGAGCAATCATGCAAGGGCCCGCTTCCGCAAGTGAACGAACTGTCCGACCTTGGGGTGTCCGGCTTTAGGGTTCGTTTTGGTTGTTGTTGGAGCGACGTACTCTGTGTTCATCAGAGCACTTGAGGTCAGCCAAGAGCTGCTTTAGTTGCACCCTCAGCCACACCCTGAGCCCTGCGCTTCGTTGAAGAAGCTCAATCCACGTTCCTGCACTCTTCCGGCAACGGCCGCCCGGCAGGATGTATTACCAAGTAGAAGTGGGTTCATACTTGGGGCCTAGGGCGTGAGGCTGGCGCTGTCAACTTCCAAAATATCAGAAATTCTGTGCTAAAGCACTTCACGTCGGTCCTCGAAGGCAGGATCCCAGTACCGACTCCTGGAGTTTCAACACATGGTGCTCCGACTTTCTAGGGACAAGAAGTTGTTCGGGTCGAAACATCGCATCCAGGCGATGTTGAGCTAGTTCGGAACAACAGCCTGGAAGAAAACCACACGTCCCCGGCTTGAGGGCGGCAACCAAAGCCGAAACAACGCTACGCCTGTCCACGATGGACAGCTACTGTAGAGCGTTAGCCATCTCCAAGGCATTTACTAGGTTCTACTCTAACTGCCCGAATTAGCTGCACTGCAGGAGACGGAAAAAGGTGCCAATTGATTGGTCCAGGGCCGTTTCGTAGGTGCGCTGTACGCTCCAGGATCTTCAGGGCAGGGCTTAAACCCTCAGTGGGCAACTACCCCTGTAGCTACGCCCAAACAGGCTATGTCCTGACCGCAAACTATAATAATTCTCACACCCCAAGTCTGTGAACCCTGAGCCGGAAATCGCTCTGGGGCACACTCACAGTCACTTACATTAAGCTTCGGCCAAGCATGACCAGGAGCCAAGTCTGAGCTCCCAGCAGCAAGTGCTTCAATTGGCCTAAAAGGACCCCGAGCACCTGCAGTGCTTGGGATCGAAGCTCATGTATTATACAGACAGTGCAGCCGCGAACAAGCAGTCTATATGAAGGTAACTACAGGCAGGCCAGACATAAGTAAACACTAAGTGAAACATAAACGAAGCACTGCATTCCGCAGAAGCAGTAAGTCAGTCAGCCAGCCGGCAGTCAAAATAACTAGACAACCAAGCAAACCAACCAACGTTCGAAACCAATCAGGCTAGCCAGCCACCAACGAGTCAACCCACAAACCAACCCACCAACCAACCAACCAACCGACCAACCACGCCGACCAACCCTCCCACATACTGACCAAACAACAATCAAGTGCCTGTGCATCCGTCACCAGCATGTCGTGCAACGTGCAAACAAGCGTGCACACAGACACATACATATGTATATATATAGATACTTATAACATAACTGTGTATATGTGTACGTGTATCTACGTATCTATGTATGTGGATGTATAGATGTATATGTCTATGTACTTGAACTCATACGAACTATTTGTCGCATGCATGCATACATGCGTACACAGGCACGCATGCATGCATGCGATGGGATGGGATGCGATGCATGCATATACAACAGACGTTTCTTTACACTGCATGCACACATACACACATACATACCTGCGCACGTACATACGTACATGCTTGCGTACATGCATACACACATACACACATACATATGCATATACATATATACATATACATACACATAGACATAGACATGTACATGTACATATACATGCGCATCCGCTTCCACATCCCCACACACACATACAGGAATGAATATATATATATATATATATGTACACACATACACATAACTACTTATCTTTCTCCATGCATGCATACATGTATGTACGCATGCATATGCATGTATGTATATATATATATATGCATATACATATATATATATATATATGTATATATATATATATAGGTTTATATGTACTACCCCCCGAAGCCACACCTTTAGTCTGGCGTACACACACAATCTGTGTACATGTAAACGCAGATACGAATGCACGTGGTGACATATTAGCATCTGTGCATGCTACAGAAGACAGACGTACATCCGGAGCGAGCGCACGCATGAACTAAACAAGAGGACACACCCTATTCTCCTCGAGACAATCCCAAGGAAACAAAAAAGGCCAAAGCCCAGAAGCCAAGAAATGAGTTCGCTCACAAGGACATGCTGACATACTGACGCAATATCGCTGATTGTTAACCTAAACACGAAGCTTAAGTTGAACAGCTTCGATTTATTATTGGGCAACTGTCTAGTTCATCTCATGAACGCTTCACTAGAATGACAACGATTTTCGAACACGCATTATTGGGGTTATGCATCCGAATTTTCTGGGTTTGTGACTCATGAGTCTTTGGCTCGCAGGTCTATTCATGAATGACTTGAGCCGTCGCTTTTGTCTACAAATGGACAAATACTCAACTGCTGAATAATTATGTATCACATTTGTATTCATGCACTGATAGCTATCTCAATATCTTTTACGTATTAAATGCTCGCGAATATGTTCTATTCTTTGCACATTCAAATATGAGGCGAACTCTATGACATATTCAGCAGATGCCACATGCTGATATGATGTTAACTGCATATTAACGAAAACGGTGGCAAAGTTTGTTCTCGTCTGGGTATTAAATGACAGGCATTGGTAACTCATACTTGCAAGCTTCGCATGAGCACTCGATGAGCAGTATTTAGGTGTGCGACCAAACTAATTGCGTTTAAACTCAAGCAAAAGCAATACTAGTGACACATGCATCGCAATTACTCTTCGAAGAAGTCGTATACTGGTAACTACTATGCATACGCGACTTCTACGCCGCGAGGACTCCTCGGGGCCTTGGAAGTTTCAGGTTAGGGCCGATGGTTTCGGGCCGCACTTTTTCATGCATAAACAAGATCTTTTAGAAAGGAGCGCAAATACGTAATAGCACATTGATGCATTATTTTTGTTTCTCATATGTACTTCCAGCCCTTAAGTCGACACAATGCATCATGCCAGGTCATGCCGTGCGAACAACAGATGGGCAAGATGATGCTCTGTTTTGGGCGATCCCCGCTTTTTTGAAGCTCGCAACTTCAAACAATGGTGACCAATGGTGAGCATGCCCAACAAAGCCCCAACCTCTGCGCCTTCTCGCCTTCTTGCTGTACATGACTGTGCCCCGAGGTTTAGGTCAGTGGGCTTCCCCTTCTTGCATGAGCAAGCTGCGTTTCTCTCCTCGCTCTCTGCCTCTCTCGCTCTCTGCATAAACACAAAGCAACTAGATGTGTAGATGACCAAATACATAAATAAATTACAAGAAAACAAGGAATATATGCATGTATACATGTATATACATACCTATGTCTACATATGTACACACAACACACATCACAGCTTTGTACCTACACTTGCAAATATGTGTGCCACTTACACAACCAAGGGGAACATGGGCATGCATGCGTCCCTAAGCACCTACGCATAAGCATTCGTACTGCATCATATCATATGGTTCGATGCGATCAGTATATCACCCTCCGTCCAAAAAAGCCAGTGCATGCCACCTGCATGCCCAAAGCCTCAGGCGGACTCCAACAGACATTTTTGTCCAGCTAGAACTCCGAATAGCTCAAGCTGTCTGGGGACTTGGTTGAACAGCTCATGTGCCCTGAAGAGGTCTCAACTTCTGAGCTATGAGTTGCCCCCTGAACTCTGAACAAACAGCTTGAGGCTTGAAGTCACTCGCCCTGGCCCTTGGCCTCCCCAGTGCCGTTTCCAATATGTTCGGCCTGCTTGCGTGGTTTTGTTCGCTTCTCAATTTCTGTGTCCAGAAATCTTGGTTGGGATTTGGGTGCCTGAAGGTTTGGGTCGCGGGGTCTGGGTGCTTCGGGTTCATTTCTCAGCAACGGCAAGGTTGGCATTTGTGGCTCATGGCTTTGCAGATTGGTGTTCTGCTAGGAGTCTAGACGACCACACTGCAGATCGGGCGGAACATTCTTATGACGTGGGTGGGGCACTTAGGCAAGTTTTATCTCAGACACTCGAAAGGACACATGCCACTTAGGCAAAGTTTTACCTCCGACACTCGAAAGGAAACATGCTGACAACGACACACAAATTCACGCCTGAGCAAACTTTACAAAAGTTACGTCGGACTCTGAAACCGTGGGCAGTGTGCCGACCTCGGTTCCTTGAAGTGGCTGCGCGCTGCCATGATTTCGGACCTCGACAGTCGTGCTTCTTGTCTGTGGCTTTCGTTCTTCCGACGGTCCTAGAACCTAGGATGTCTCAGATACACCTCGGCTCTAAGCCACAAGCCCCCTGAAACAAGCCGCTTTAAACCTCGCACAGCCGAGTCCTGAAGCCAGAAAGCTGAACCAAAACATGCCTACATGCCCTGGATGCAATGACACTTGACAGCTTTACAATTTCGCTCGACATGCTTCAAGCATGCATACTAAATCCTACTTCAAGCCGTAAGGTCGTAAGGTTCAGAATCGGGAGCCAAAGTCGGGCCTGGCCCTCGTGGCTAATGTCAGGGATTCAGCTTGATGTTGCAGGGCTCTTGGAGATTTGCAGGCGCAGGCAGCGCCGGGCGCTCGCAGTCGCAAACTCTGAACCCGAAAAAACTTGAGCCCAAGCCCCGATCCACAAAGCTCAGGCATTGACGATCTCCCCAAGCCTCTGCAGAAGCAGAGGCCTTGACAGAAAGCATCTACACGGTTGGCTCATGTTGCACGCCCTCTGTAGCTCGGGCAAGCAGAAGACGCGGTAGTGCGAAAATTGTTCAAGCAGTCTTGACCCCGAGCTGAACAGCTCAAATTCGATCTTTGAACCGAGAAAGTCTGTGCCGACGAACACGAACAACTCTTGAAGCCTGAAGCCTGGACTCTGCAGCTGTGCGGCCAGCAGCCCAACTGACCATCCTTGCCCGCAGACCTGTGCTTCCAACGGCGTCCATGAATTCAAACTAGGAAATAGACGTGTGTTCACAAGCTAGTGGGGCCGCACAGCCGAGGGGTCTACAATAGTAATACTTCTTCAGCGCTTCTTGCGCAAACCTCAGAGCAAGTGTGGATGATGCTCGGATGCGTATGCCGGCCTAAACCATGAAGTACAACTCCCGACATGCTCATTAAAAAACTTGCCACATGCAAAGCTAAAGATGTACACGGCCAACTCTTGACTTGAGGCTCTCGCAGCGCGGCCTCCTCACGCAGCCGTAGCCGTGCGTCTCCTAGCCCGCTCAGGGTTAAGTCGTGTAAAACGAGATTGCGTACTGCAGGTGCGGCATGCCATCATGGAACCTGCAACGATGCACGACCTTGTCTACCTGCCTCTGTAGATTCTTCGTGTCAGCATTGGAAAGAAACCCGATATCTTAAGCTTCCTGGAGCTGCTTCATCGAAGGTTGCCAAGTCTGCCAGGCAAGTCTTCGCTGCCTCGGTGGCAGACAGTCTAGGAGCGGAGGAGGCCAGCATCATCTTCAGCATTGTGTTGCTTGTTAAAGACGTCCCACTGTGCTTTCCTCCTGGCACTTAGAACATGGCTACCGTGGGATGAGTACAATTCTAGTTTGCTAGTCGCATGTCACAGTGTATGTAGAAGCTGAAATGAAGTGGTAGTGCAACAAGGCCTTCTCATGCATCGTAGACAACACGTTCTCAGAGCTATGAAGCCTTACATAGCACAAAGACTGACAGATGTTCCATTTAAGTGGTTCAGAGGATTTTGGCATGATAGATGATGCACTCCAGCTGGTTTGCCCGGGACTTAGCCAAGCACGGCAAGGCATCTATGCTATGATGGGGACTTTTCAAACCTTCATTGAACCGTACCTACAACAAATCCGAAGTGGCCGACTGCAAAGATTTGCAGTTCCTTTGGCGCTGGCATCGAGAGCTGAGGCACCGATCAAAGGCCTCAGAAACAGCTTGAATGTTTCCCGCACAAAGGGGACAGATGGATCTTCTGAGTCTGAACTGTAGCTTCAATTAGCTAGCTTCTTCGCCAGGTCATATGATGTCTTCGTCGTTATCTGAGCGATTTCGGGCCCCGGGTCTCAAATGGAGTGAGCAAGACGTGTTCGTATGGTAACTTAAACGGCACGGTCTATCCAATCGGCTGCCGAACACCTCACTCAGGCCTAACCGCATCTGTGTCACATGACCTAGCTTGACCGGAGCGCTGTTGGATGCTGTTGGCCTGCTGATCCGTAAACCTAAGGGATGGATGGAGGAGCCCAAAGAAAGTCTCACAAACACTTGGCAGCTTAGTGTTTCCGCGTGCTCCTGTCTGCAATCATTCAGGCTGCATGTTGCCTATGAGGCCATATGCGCCTCTTAGGTGCTTACCCTAAACCCAAGTCCCACCAACCCATTTTGCTCCTAACTCGTTGCCCGAAGCCATTCCTGTGAAGGCAGTTTCTTATGTCTTGAGGAGTGCGGGCAATTGCTTCAGGACAAAAGCCAGTTTTCTAAACCTTCCTGTCTCGAGGCCCTTGCGTTGCGGGGTTGTGGCTAGAGCCTAGTTTCTGTTTATATAATTATACCGTATATACCTATAGCTATAATTAAATATGCTTTTGCTTTTTGGTTATAGGTTAAAGCTTTCATACATGCCCACAACTCAAATTCCAAACCTTGATGCCGACCAGTTTCCTTGCGCCCCAAGTTATGAATGCCGGTAAAGCGCGTAGTCTAAGACACCTGCCCTCCTTGGTAGCGATCGGCATAAACCTCTTCGGCAGCATCAGGATTTCAAACGCGCTGAGCAGGAATTGTTGGAGCGTGATGCCACACACAAGGGCTGCGAGGGCTTTCGCGAGGATCCTACGTATGCTTTATGGATTCTCCATAAGGGTGCCGTATCTGCTCTTCTGAGCTGCAGCGGCTTTGAAATCAAAGCAACCACAGATGGGCCTCCTCAAATTCTCATTAAGAGTTCCACCCTGGGTCGAAGCAGCCTCGACCCGCCACACTTCAAATGCAATTTCATCCAAACATGTGCGAGCCTGTGCCTACATTTCACTTCGCCGTGATTTCTCCTGGTGAGGACTGGTATATGCCCAACGACAAGCACAAATTCCGACAACCGGTCCCAACTCAGCTCTGCATCTCGGCCTTGCAAACGACGCTCCATCGAATCCCATCCAAGGCCGCACACCTGAAGCTCTGGAGCTCCGTCAGCCGAACGACGTGAGAACTGGAGTTCGACCTTTAATCTAAACATCCTTACCTTCGACCTCGATGATGCGATCTTCTAGAGCCAGGTATCGGGTATGCCTTGGTCATTGCTTGTGACCTCGGGTGTAATCGTGATTCGCAGGGCTTCGCAGAGGCTGTTGAAAGCTTTCAATTCGGAGAATCTAATTCTTAAGAAGTGTGGCTCGGACATTTCCCATTTGGCTTCCAGGAACCTTGCGAGCCTAAACTTTGAGCGGGAACTTGGGAGCATGGAGCTGTGGACAGGGGAGTTCGATTGCCGTGACCTGCGTTTACATCCCTCCACTTCCATTCGAGGCGAGTGCGGACAGCGCAAGAGCAGGTCTCGGAGGCGCACTTGCACCTCCTGCAGGGAACAGGTGTAGAGTGTCAGCTGCAGCATCTGAGTCCCTAGTGTTTGAGATTGCACTGTGGCAGGATGTGGGTTTACCTTACAGCAGCATGTTGCAAAGTCTTTGTGCAGGGATGACGACGGGTAGCAGCTCGACAACAGCAACCATACTCCTGTGTTCCTTGTCAAGGTGTAGGGAGGCTTGACGCCTGCTCTCTTGCTTTTGCTGTTGTTAATCTTCCTTTATCCTTCCGACTGGCATCGTCGTGGCTGTTGTTGCAGCGTATTGTTTCTTCTGCATCTTTTCTCTGCTGTGAACATCACTTCCCGAGCCCTAACCTGACAATGTACCACAACAGAAGGTGCCTGAGCGGTTCTGCCACAAAACACTTCTACAAACAGCAGATACTCAGACTCTAAGCTGCAGATGTAAAACTCTGCAGCGGCCCCTCGGACACGGCTGTTTTGCACGTTTTTATGTCATGTCCCAACATCACCGATCTGAAATCCAGGACTCACGCCGACAACAACTCCATTGCCACACCTACAACAACACAGCTAGGGCCGAGGGATGTCCCTCGCCTCTCCCAGCTCGAGCTTGTAACGACCCCTGCGCGGTTCACTGCTTGGCTTCGGCTCCGAACCACTTTCCGTCTGTCGGTCCGTGCGAAGACTGTCACGTCGAGTCGTTTTGCGGCTTCGCTGGCTGAAACGTGGCTCTGGGCTCGAACACGGAGAAGGGGTTTGCAGAATGGATGGGAGCCAGTGCTGTAGTTCATGACCGGCACCGTAGGGGTTTCGGACTTCAGATACGGACAGATCAATTTGAAACATGAAGTTATTCAGCATCATCGGCAAACCCGAAGACAGTCATGCAAGATCTGAGCCTTGGAGTGACAAACACAAACCTTCAATGCTGAGGCTGCAGCCCGCGCAATTTGTAAATCTAGCACTTTCGTTGTCTAGGTCTCCAACTCTTCAGCTGTGCTGAATGCATGCGAAGCTGAGAGATCGTGCTGGCGCCGGATCAAAACATTCCGCAACGGGGCCGGCGTGTTGGAGTTTTTAGCCCCGCAAAAAGAAGTCCTACAGCCCTCGCCTTTACATTCGACCCCAGAACGTAGACCTAGGATACATATCCCTTCCGGGGCCCCCGGCTTGGAAGACTCGGCCATCGCATCCCGACGGGGACATGGCCCAAAGGCTCTACGCTTTAGGATGTTTGCTTTGTCGGCTCAAGGGTTAGAGGCTGGAGCTGGCTTGATATCACTTGTGATGTGGCAATTCCGGCTGCAGGGCCGTGGGCTGAAAGATGCTCGCCGCGACCAATTGATGGGATGTTGTTGAAGAGCCCCGAAAGCGCAGCTTGGGCCGTGGGTGAACTCGGAATCCTTGCTGCGAACAAACCTATACATATATGATTGTGAACTGAACCTGACGGCAACAAGCCTCAAATCTATGTGGCAGCGTGACAATCCCCTGCAAAGGGCGACGACGTGGGTGTGGAAGTGAGAAAGAGAAAGAGAAGGTCAATACAAGCGGAAGCATCTAAGGTTGTCCACAATACCCAGTCCGCGGCTCAGCTAATGCTCCGTTGCTGTTCGATGCACTTTGCCAACAGCCCCAAGTGCTTCCGGAAGCTGGCTTCACCGGATCCGGTGATACTGATACGGATACTTGTCAGAGATACACTATCTGACTTGTGTACTCCGGACCGACACTCCGAATCCCAAGCCCAAGCCCACGGTCTCCGTGACCAGCTGCGACTGCGTGCTTCCGCAATGAAGGTAAATTTCAGCGAGGAAGATGCCGGGCCTTCGAAATACGTGAAGCGTTTCTGTGCCACTAGGTGCTTCGAAACCCCGGTTCCTCCGGCCGATGAGGTGCAAGCTGGGACGTCGAGTGGCCGGACGACCACGCCAACAACGCCGATCCTTTGCCAGCTGCATCTCTACACTCTAAATCCTAAAGCATATATCCACCGGCTAGCCCGGCAGATCCTAAACCCGCAAGCCCCAGCCACTCCTGGCCAATGGCTCCAAATCACCAGATGCTTGAATCACCATCGCTTCGCAAAGCTTGGGGCGCGCCGCCTGCAAAATGATGCTTCGACGAAAGGCGTGCTAGGCCAGTCTAGCCTCTGGGGACCTCTTGGGTTAAGTATGTGGAGTTCAGGGATGGAAGGTAGTACCGGTGTAACGAGCGGGGATCTTCGAATTCTGAGAAAGACCATGCCCGGATGTTTGGTGCCCTGGGGCGAGATTACCTTGATTGCAGTACAGAAGTTTTGTGCAAAACGCACTGAACTCAAACTTCTCTACCCTGCTTCCGGAATGATGGCGACTCACATCTGAACTTATTGTTGTGGCAGGTGCTAATGCAAGCAACGCGAACCAAAATGGTCGCTAGTCGAAGTCTTAGGCACTAGGCCAGTAGAGTATGGCCAATGCGCAGAAACCTGGGCACAGTCGCATTTTGCAGCCTGAGTCAGAAGCCTCTTTCAGCAAACTTCAGAGCTCCCTCGTGGCGTCATATGGATCGACTGAAGGGAGCATCGAGCGCAATCCGTAAACCCTGGTGCTTGAAAGAAGACCGTTGGACCACAGCAACACCTTGGCCGCCAGCTGTGAAACCAGCCGATGACTTTGGTCTTCAGCTGCTTCCAAAGCCCTGATTCCAACGGTGGGGCATCGGGGCTCAGTGCGAAGGTTTCGGACAGAGTTCAGGGTTTCAGCATCTAGAGGGCTTCGGCCTAAGATTTCAGCTTGTGCCTGAGATTTTGAAGACTGCATCCTGCAACTGTAGCAGCTGCGGCGTACGACTAACTGAGCTTTTTCGCTTCGCCCTGGCATTTGTGACCGTCACAGCTAAAAAAAGCAAGCAGGAGGTGGCATGATCTTGGCAGTGATGGTTTCGTTGTACATGACGACACTGAGATCCGACTTTGAACGACAAGCGCCAATCGCTTTAATCTGTTTCGCCTGACCGTGTTCAGCAGCGTGGAAGTGCCTGAACCAGAGACTTGACAAAATGGCCACGGAAATCCAGTGCCTAGAGCCCCGTCGGACTGTCACATCATCCCAAAACGGTCACTGTGCGGCCTGTCGGAATGCTCTGAAAACGCGTTCGGGGAACTGTCAGCCCAATTCACAAGAACGACAACACGCTAGACCATAAGTTCGACAGCACTTACCTGGAACCCGTAGTTAGCCCCTTAGCCCTGAATTTCAGAGGCACCTGGCTTTCGCGGCGTGTTCGACTTCGTCCGTTTCGGTGCCTGCGGCCAGAGCAGTATGACCACTATCTCACCACGGTCACCACCACCATGACCTCATCGCCACCGTCACCCTCACCATCATCGAGCTACGGCACCACACGCCATCCACGCCTGCTGCGGCGGCTGGGGCAAGTTTCGCCTCGCCGGTGGGGATGCAAACAGCTCCGGCAGCTTCTCCTCAGCCTGGTCGGGTGGTCTGTACTTTCGAGCGCTTTGCAACGGGATTTCTCAAGACTACATCAAAACAGCACAGAACACCTAGCGGGAACACGGGCTTGTGGTGACTTTGTCATGTTAGCAAGTTGGGTTGAATGGTGTAATTTAGTTTTCGGCTTATCCAAACTCAGACCTTTCCATGGTAAACAGCTGCGAGCCTCCGAAGCCCACTCCGGAAACCTTGCAGATTTCGACTGTACACCCGCGCGAGCATGACGATAAGACACTCTCGCATTCCATGCCAGAGGCAAACCAACACGATCTCACTGTAGCTGCCGTTCTGAGCAGCAGACGAATCACCTGGCAGCGAAGGCAGTGAGCCAAATCCCCTCGAAGAACTTCCTACGACAGATTGTTTCCTGGAAGCGAGTTGAATCTGAAAATGTCAGATGGTGATCAGCTTGGGGTTTGTTGTCCTGGCCTTGCGGGTGGTGGTGGACAACATCTTAGCGACTCTTCCGTTCGGTTGGCTTGGAATCAGGCTACCTTAGACCCTCAAGCTGCTTGGAAGCAAGAACTGTGCTTGCTTTCGCGGCGGCTACATGCAGTGGTTGCGTTCTGCAAACCCCAAACCCGAAATGTGAGCCGGAGCTTGCTTGAATCACAAGAAATCAGGCAAGCCTTTGGAAACCGCACGAGAGACAAGGAATGGAGCCTCATTTAAATAGTCGTAACACCGCGAGATAAGCGGATAAGGGTAACAAAGCTCCAGACAATGAGCCAACAAACCTTGGAACTTACAGTCTGCACGTTGGGTTTTAAGGCCCGGAAATCCGCCCCCCCCCCCCCCCCCCCATGTTCATAGCTACGGCGTCCAAGCAGCGGATGAGCTGGACCATGTTGGGCGGAAACGGACAGGTCACGTGAATCCTCAATAAAGTCATGTCCGAGGATGCTGGGCTTTGAGGTCATGCAGGCTCTGGCCTGCCGAGGCTCCGTAATCTGTGCTTGTTCAGATTTTTGATTTTCGGTGTGACGGTTTCAGGTTTGTGGTTTCGAGCACATCACGCTGATAGGCTTCGAACGATCAAGGTCTGACTCGTCAAGGTCTAAAGCCTCTAGTGATTCAGCATCTGTTGAAGTGCTCGGGTTTCTAATGAAGGCTCTACTACCACCCTGCTTGGCAAGTTCTACCGAACACAGCTGACCGAGACTACGTTTCGAAGCATATCACGTCCATCAGCAGGCCTCAGGTTCGTGTTCGGGTCAAAGGCAAGGCTTCAAGCAGATGGAGACACGGAAGGCAAGAACGTCGCCAGAAGTAGACGGCATGGCAATGAGTGTCACCAGCACTGTAACAGGTGAATCGGTATGCATGCGGGAGCTGGAGGACTTTCGAGGGCTCGGAACTCAAGCGTAAATGGAACTTGGGCCCTGCTTGCAGGAACTCCAAAATGCGGACACTCCGTGTTCCCACTCACGTCTTGCAAGCTGAATGTCCGCGGCGTCTTGCCGGTCTCTGGCACCGTTATGCTGTGCCTGAGCTTCAGTGCAACATATAAACTTTTCAGAGTTATGCTCGGGTCACGGGTCTGGAGAGAAGGAGCCGGCACAAGCAATGCAGTTGTGGTTGTCGCCTTTCAGGAATCTGCTTGTTTCGAGGCAAGAATGGACTGATCTCTCCGGAGTGCTTCAGAAGGGACTGGGCCACTTGACCAATCATGACCAAGACCAAGTCGCAAATGGAGTAGCACCCGACGAGGCAGCTTCACGCCATGCGACTCGAAGTACTGTCGGGTGGCCTTCTCGTAATACCTCTGACAGCTTGTTGACCAAGCAATGACGGCATGAACCGCTTAACAGCGAAGACTAGACTTGGGTTTCTGTATGCAACGACAAGAATTAGGCAGTGAATATTGATCGACCGGAATAATGCCGAAATTTGCCGATGCTTGCGCCGCCAACAATAACTTCCCCTCAGAGCCAGGAAAGACGTCATGATGTAAACGCAACCTCAAATCTCGAAGACTGCTTGACAAGTTTCGGGGAGCTGCTTTTTTGGCGGGGGCTCACAGATTTCCACACCACACATGGGCATTCCTGCCTCTCCCGACTATTTGGCACAACTGTTGGCACCACATAAGCCTATGTGCTAGACTTATTCAGGCTTATTTGGGCGAATGTGAATTTAGCTTAGGTTGTAAGTGGAGCGTTTAGATGCAGGGTTTGGGGTTCAGAGCCTTGAAGCTTCGGAGTGCTCAAGGATCCAAGCCGAAAAGGTGGGGCCATGACCCGTGGGATAACCACTCCACATCTGCACAGCTGAGTTGCTGATCGCCCAGTATTGGTAAAGAGATGTTTCCTGACATCCATCGGGTAGGACTTGAGCAGTGGCCATGCAAAGCACTTGCTCAGCCCGTCAGTGAAAAGGTTCGGTGATGCCAGTAGTTCGCACATGAAATATGCATGACTTCAACTGTGGAGCGCGCCACGGGCTCTCAACTTCGAGGGTTTATTCAGATTGAAGCCTGCAGGTTAGTAGCCTAAAAAGGGGTGCTTGCGCTTTTGGAGCTAAGCTCACCTCGGCCCCGGCCGAAGCAGTCACAGGTTCCTATACGGATTCCCTCTATGCCCCACCTCTTCATCCCCTCCCCAGGAACTCCCCCTCCGTCCCCTTCTTCCTCGCCCCTGCCTGCCAGACGACCGCGCATTTATGCAGAAGACTTGCGCAGAGGTCATGCGCTGCATACTGAGACTGCATGGTTGCTGCGCCTGAAGGTTCCCTCGGCTGGTGAACCCCTGCTCCTCTTGCCCTGCTTGCTGACCCTCCGATGCCATGGCATGCGGGCTGCGCTTTCTCCCTCTATGCCGCGGTTTTAGTTAAGGTTTGGGGTTTAGAGTTCCGGGTTTAAGGCCTTGCAAGGCTTTCGGGTTGCGGCTTGCCGAAACAATGCACCTGCTTCAAGCACAGCCGGGCCGAGGCGGACGACGCCGAAGCGTTTAAAATTAATCGGAGCCTATCTGTGGATAGTTGCGTGTACGGTGCGGTGCAGTGTTGAAGACACAATCAAAACCAGCTTGGATTTCTGGCCGAATGAACACACAACCCTCAACTGTTCAAACTCGTCCAAGGAGGAGTGTCAATCGATACTGCTCGAATAGCTCGCCTGTCCACAGACCACGGTGCTCGTGGCATGTTAAAGAACTCACTTCTTCGAACTTTTGTATGCACGATACTGAGCCATACCAAAGTGGCACATTGAAGCTCTTTAGGAGGCACCCCTGACTCGAACTTCGCTTCGTCGCCCCCCTTTTGTGCGCAGGCGTGCTCCAGTGGAAAGCACATGTGGCCGAATCATGCAATCACCCTTCAACGACCAGCACCTTATGCCCAAGCCGCGCAGGTGACGGCGAATCTGGTGGTACCGGCCAGTTGTCGGTGCAACGCGAACCTTGACGCAATAGCGAGAGAGAGAGAGAGAGAGAGAGAGAGAGAGAAAGAGAGAGTCAGAGTCAGAGAGGCCCAAAACTGCTGCTCGAGGCCCAGCTATCCACCAAGAAACACTTCAGTTTGTACTACTTGTACAATGCAATGTGCTCGTGCTCCATCAAAGACAATGGACAGACTACAGCAGGACTATGCCAGTGAACGTTCTCAATGAATGTCCCGTGTCCAGAAGAGCCGAAATGCCCTGAATCCAGTGCCTGATGTAAAATGACAGGCAAGGACGAGTGACGAGGCAACAGTCGGGATCCTTGCTGCCGAACAGGACCTCTGCCTCTGTCAGACTCGGCTTCCTGAAGTCGTAAAGGGCTTAAAGGGCGGTCGCCAGCATATCGGGATTCCAGGTTCTGGGGTCGAGAGTCAAATTTTGGGGTTGGATTACATTTTCAGGTGAAACCCCATGCATGTCCGGCCCAAAATGAAACATCCTCAGCGCGCAACACGAGTACACACAAACAGCTTGTTTTCGGTTCAATTGCGTGTAGCCTCGAAGGTCATAAACTACCAACCTGCTAGTTGGGCGAGCGCATTCAACCACGAACGCTCCGATTTTCCGTTTAAGTCTGAAGGTCAGGGGCTACCTAAGCTATGGGCCTCAAAAAGTTCCTTTGAAGTTTGAGGTTCAGAGTCGGAAGAAACCGGACTGTCGAAAACTGTTGCCGTCTACACTTTATCGATACCCACAGGAGTCTTTGGAACACGCGATCGATCGGCCAAAACACAGAAGCCCAGCAGACACCGAAACATCCAACACTGATTGCCCTGGACCAGGGCCCTGGATGCCAAGCTTCAAGTTCTCCTTTCTCGATCGACCGAACGGCCTGAAAGAGCTTTGGGGCAGGTCGGGAGCAAGTACAATTCCGATGCGTTTTGTGCTGCCAACCTCTTGTCTTGCAGCGGCCGGTCGATCCAGAAAGGCCCTGCGCTGACGCGAAGAGGCCCAAGCCAAGCTCGCTGAAACTCTCAACTCTCAACTGTCCTCTTCACATCCCTTCAGACTTGGTTTCTTGCAGTCCAACAGCGACCACTTTTCCAACAGGGGCGCGGTCTCAAAAAGCTTCTGGATTTCAGAGCGACAAACACGTTTTCACCGCAAAACCTCTTGTCATAATTGTACCAACCAGAACAACCAATCTTGATGCTAGTACAGCTTTGGTACGGTGAATCATTTTCGCTCTTGGCTGGATTGTGCCTGGATTTAGTCCAACTTTAGTACTGGAAATACCTCGTTCTGGGTCATGGCTGGATTGTGCTGGGTTGTAATGCAACTTTAGTATTGGAGATCCCTCGTTTGGGGTACCGGCTGAACTGTGCTGGTTTGCAGTACAACTGTAGTACTGGAAAGTTTGCAGTACAACTGTAGTACTGGAAATGCCTCGTCTTGAGTTGTGGCTCCTCGCTGGGTATTTCCATAATTATGGCGTTATCGCTTTTTCGTGTCACCGATATTCCGCAGAAAGTGATTGAAAAACCAACCAAGACTAAACCCAGGGTTGTTATACAACCCCGGAAGGGGCCCACGATGAAAGCCCTGATGTCGAATCTTTATGGCCCCGCAACAGACTGTTGAAGGATGCTAGGGTCTGTTGAGGTGCATCAAAGCATAAATCTGGGAACTTCCTCAAACATCGCTGGGGATCCAAACATGTGGCTTGAGTCGTCGCGAATTCGAATTTCTCCAATACGTGTGGACCCAGAAAGAGTAGAGATTTGTTGAGAAGACGGGCGGACATGACCTCCGAGCCCGATCCTTTCAGTCTTGAGCTTGAAACTCTACAATCTGCACACCTTGAAGCCACATTAACAGCCGTGTCACCCCGATTCAGATACTCTTCGCCACTGTTCC
This sequence comes from Symbiodinium sp. CCMP2592, assembly GCA_905221615.1. Classification (NCBI taxonomy): domain Eukaryota; class Dinophyceae; order Suessiales; family Symbiodiniaceae; genus Symbiodinium; species Symbiodinium sp. CCMP2592. The sequence continues at coordinate 84,930 of CAJNDT010006119.1, forward strand.
GGCAAAGCCTTGGCAACACGGACTTGGGGACCGGTTTCTTCTTCCTGGCAATCTACCCCGAAACCGGACGAAAATTCTTGAAGGAATCATGTTTCGCCTGATTCGAGCCAGTAGTTTGACGTTACAGGCATCCGAGTTCGAAACGTCTAAAGCAATCCAACTTCCTTTCTCTCTAAGCCTCAGGCGGAATTCGAAGCTCAAAGTCCTCCCCGTTAGGACTTGTAGAGGCCCCCGAAAACACTCGCTTCCTGGGACCCCAAAAGGACGCCGCCAACTGGGTCGCCGACGCGTAGTAGACCTTGGAGACATTGGCGTTGCCCAGCACCTGGCTTCTTATCAGGCGCCATGCCAAGACAAAGCGGGCTTGTCTGGCTTCCGACAGCCAGACCTCACTAGAATAAGCTGCTCGCAGAAAGCAGGACACTCGTTTGGACGGGTGTGCTTGATGCTGAGAAACCCGACGAAACCTAAACCTGAGTCATCCTGAGCCTAACTTGCTAGACAGAGCTTGCCGAGGCGCGGTTGCAGTCTCGGGGTCCCTGGCCAGCAAGGAAAGGCCGCTGACAGTTCGGTCGAGACGGCCTGCACGGTGCGATCTCGTGGGGTCGTGCCAGGCTCTATATGGAGTTTTTCCTCGAGTTCGGATCTCATCACTGTTTGCAGTATGTAGGTCCGGAGGATCTGTGACTTGGTAAGGGCAATGATCCATCCGAATCCGTAGTAGCACTCGCAGCGCCCAAATTGATCAGAAGACGTCTGTTTGTCTGTGTGTCTGGCTGTCCGTCTCTTTCTGCGTGTCTGTCTGTCTCTGTCTCCGTGTCTGTCATTGTGTCTGTTTGCGCGCCTGTTCGGACGCCTGTCTGTTCGTCTCGTCTGCCTGTCTGTCCGTCTGTCCGCGTGCTCGGGTGTGTATGCTTCTGGCCAGATGCCAAGAAGGACTCAAAGGAAAGGCTGGCCTGACCAATACTATAGTATCCGCAGCCGCGTTTGGGCATAGCCAGATCCATGACCATGCTGATTTCCGCATGCAGGACCTATTAATGCCAAGCTGTCTTTACGTGTGTGTATATGTAGGTATACATGTATGTACACATACATATACATATACATGTACATACATATATAAACCTCTAGATATACACACAGCAAGACATCCATGTCTGTACAGGTAGATATGCATAGATATCAGAAACTTGGTTAAGGCCCCCGGCCGATGAGGTGGAGCTTTTGTCGCAGCGTCGTCTTGGCACGCCCAATCAAGGAGAGACCTTCTTGCGATTTCACAAGCTAAAAGTCCTCCACATCGAGAGATCTGTTCTGAAGGCTGGATTCCGTTCCGTTTCAGTCAACAAACACAATGCTCGCATGTTCATGCGAGGGCTTCGAAAGATCTTGTGCACGATATGCCATGAATGGTACGCAAAAGCGAAGGCCGAGGATCTCAAGGTCGGCTGGATTGTCAGGGCTTGCAGAGCTTCAGGACTTAACGTACGAAGGGCTCGGAAGTGCGATCCGAAGCTGCAATGAATGATGGTCTGAAGAAGACTGGAGAGGCTTTGTGCCTTCGTTCCAGCATGAAAGGCGTCGGGTTCAAGTTCGTTGCTCTTAGCCTTGCCCTCTACCTTGTGAAGCCGCCCCGGCAGCTTCAACAAACAACACCGCAAGCGCTAAACCGGAACTCCCAAAACTGTGTGCCAAGCTTGTAGCAAAGATCAGCTAGGCGCCTCCTGCTTGTTTGCTTTGCTGCACCAGCTCGCGGCTCCCATGCGCTGCCGTTCCGGAAGGGTTGTACCTTGGCTGCACTGCGCATGAAGGCACTCAACTATTCAAACTGCTGTTTTCCACTGCTCCTTGGGCCTATGGGTTCATTGATATTTCTTCGACCTCTAGTCTAAGGCCGCCGATGGTGAAAGGGTTCGAAGGGGTTGGGGCTGACCTTGTTGGTTTGGCTGGCGGTTCTGCCTGAGTGTCATATGACGTACTCAACCAGGGCCGCAGGGAGGGACCTGAACCCGCTCCCCGAACCCTTAGGTCACTGGTACAGTAAGGTTCAGAAGCGACACCTTGGGTGTTGGTGACCTACATATTTAGTATGTGTTCTATATCGACACAAAGACTCTACGCGGTTGTGGTAGGGTTACGACCAATACAAAACCTGATGTAGATACTTTCGACGGGTGCGTAGGATTTGTTCAGACCGAGAGAGATTCCAAACCTCCATATGGTCGACAGTGCTGGAACCAGTGTGGAACCCAAGCCGGATCACTGGAGATGGCAGATTTCAAAGAAAGTATTGCTGGAATTTTCGATTTGGGTGTGGGTGGCGATGCCGCGAACAACTGGGATATAAGGGCGCTGAGTCGTCAAAGCTGCGAGGCAGCCGGCCACATCTAACATGGGCAAAGCAAGTGCATTGAACTCAAGTCCGGAGTATTGAAGTTCAATCCTCGGGATCGAACTTCAATACTCGGGATGCATCAGGACTGTTCTCATTGCACTAACCATGTGTGCGAGCATCTACTCTGACATCTGTTGCATTGTTTTAGTACTGGACAAGAACCAGGGTTCAGAGTATACATACACATACACACATGCAGAGTAGTCTTTCAAACTGGTGGATAAGTGAGGGAGAAGGGTCAGCGCCACAGAATACACGGGATTTACACCAAAACTGGTGGATAACTCGGGGGGTGCCATATATCCATACAGGTATGTATGTACGTAGGTAGGTATGTACGCTTGTGTATGGGGAGAGAGAGAGAGAGAGAGAGAGAGAGAGAGATCCCAAGCGCACACCCTTAACCAACCCAAAGCCTGACCTATGAACCTAGTTTTGGGCTAGCCCGAGCAGCAAAACAGCCCATGTGGGCCCAAGGTCCTCAGACGGAACGAGTCTGGAAGGGGTTCAAGGTTAATCAGTTAAGGGCTTCTTGAAAAAGCTCTTGGCCTTGGCCTCCTGGAATCGAACCTCCTGAATCAGGTTCGGTGGTATTTGCACTAGAAAACGAGATACTCTAGAGGAGGGGACCGGGCCTCGCGTACCCTGCTTGCACAACTGGAATGATGCCAAATTGTCCTCTCAGCCAAGAAGCCAGCACTGCTGCTTCCTTTGAACCCAGGTCCTTGGTTGGATGGATTTTCGCTGCTAGATGTACATAGGAAGTCTATCTGCAAGTAGACATGCATTCATGCATATCTCCATACGAATGAGCACATAGGCAAATCAGCAGGATGAAAGTGCCTTCTTTGGAGCAGGACCTGGAGGCCCACGAACTGCATTTTCGGTGGCTTTGCGAGCACAGGAACTACAGCTAAAGTTGGGAGGACTTGCGGGCGCGAGAGAGCGAGAGAGAGAGAGAGAGAGCGCGAAACAGAGACAGAAGAGAGTGACAGGGAATTCGTGTGGAAGAGATGGCAGCAACATGGGGAAGAAATTGAATTTCGTTCTGTTGGGATGGGTCAAGACTACTTCAGAATGTTGGCCGAAGATATCCTTACACCTTGGCCCCCTTTCTCACAAGCTTGCTTCGGACTTGCTTAGTCCTGACTTAAGAGACCGAAACGAATCAGATGCCTTCAAGTTTCAATATAACAGCAGTCCGCAACGAGTTGAAACCTTAACTCGCTACCTCAATGGGGCCTTCAATTCGCAGAACATCTCCAAACGCCTGATTGAACTTCTAACCAGCTGGTCAAGTCTTTCACTAATAACAAACTGCTTCACAGCGCACAAAGCTAATCCAGGTGTGCCCTATGTAGAGGTCAAGGCTTGGGGCTGGCATCGCAGAGGCTCTGGATACATGTCGTCCAGCTCTGCTGCCCCGAGCATCTCAGTCTGGGCACGGGCAAAATGCAAGATTACATGTTGTGGGGCATGGAGCGTCCTCATGCGGCTTACATTGCTCATCGCGCAGATTTGCCTCCACGAGTTCAGGGTCTGCTTCCTGCAAGATCGACCTTGCCTCGCAAACCCTTTAAATCCAAACCGCTAAATCCGAAGTCCTGGGCCAAAACCCGTCAACCCCGGCCCGTCCCAAAAGGGCCTGGCCAACGACATCTGGTCCACCTCTTCTAAATAAAGTCCTGGGCGGCGTGAAAATTTGAAAGCGCAGAGCCGGCACCCTGCAACTGGACATGAAACTCGCCCCCGAGCCCCGTCTCCCCATCTCGGCCTTGCGAGCCGGGGTCGGGCATGAACCACGAAGAAGTTCCAGGATGCAGACCTTGCGACCTGCACCAGAGGCGGAAGAATGATGGATTATGCGCATCAGGGAAAAGAGCACAGGAGCTTGTTCGAGGTTTGGGTTCAGGCCTTGGAGTGACCCGCTTTCGGTTCAAGGGCTCAGTACACTTGACTTTCCACTTCGATATTACATGCTTCTTGGGAACAGTTCTGCGCACCTTCTGCCATCCGCCGCTTCTGTTTGGGGCAGCGTTAGGGCACAGAACATTCTTCTCTTGGGGCTCATGGATTCAGAAGCTACGGCTGCAAAACAGAGTGGAGTGCATGGCTGCAGCGGGTGTGGGGTAGGGCCTACTCAGCCTACTCAGAAACGTAGCGAATCTGGTCTTCTCGGATAGCATGGCTTCAAACCTTCCGATGGTCAAAGAACACAGACGCTTCGTCTTAGTATTAGCATCAAGGTTACTATAGCTAGGAGCAAGCGCAGAGCTCTTGATATTAGCTTACTCTTCATTCTAACTGCTGTGACTGCTACCTCAATCATTCCTGTCACAGTCACGTGGGTATTGTGGACCCTCTTGCTGCTGGTATTGATGCTATTCATTACTCCACCTTTGCAGCTATGCCTGTTGTTGAATTCGTCAGAATTCTTGTCACCGACTATTCCATAGTGTTGTTCGTGCTGCGGCAATCAATTGCTATTGACGTTGTTAGCCCGGCTTATGTCAATATCGCGAATCCCACCTATTGCGGCTATGCATCATGTCCAACCAAATTCCCGTCTCATCTAGTCGTGCCTACTAGCAGGAGCCTCGTTACCCCTGTCGGGCACTGTTCCACGATGCTGCACCCTAAATTCGAACATGCCCTGTAGCTAACTGCAAGAAGACGCTGATTCAGCTGCCTGGCGTGGTCCGCTAAACGCGGCCAGGGAGACAAATGCGCCTGTGAGCAGCAGCAGCGTCCTTGAGCAAGGTCTGTCTGTTGCTCATTTGGGAAAGACATTGTGTTTTGTGCTTCCCGGGCTGCTGGTCTTGTGGGAAGAGAAGGCTCGGGTTTGCTCGGATAAACTTATGCAGCCTCAATTGTGCGGAACGGGAGGTTGACGTAGATGGTATGCGTTGGAACAGCGTTATGTCTCCTTTTCGGTGTCGTGTACCCAAGGCTCATTCACTCAATCATGGATAAGTTTGCAGAGCGGCAGCTTGTGTGTCCGGCTTAGAATTTTCAGACTTTCAAGTGCAAGGAATCCACTTCGCCACTTTTTGAACATAACCTATTGCTTGGAGCATCGGGTCGAGTCTAAGAGGCAGGATCGCCTTTGTGTATGCATGCACCCAACCTACACGCAACAGGTGGACCTCAAACCAGACGTGCTGAACTCGCAAGATCTTGAACTTCAAGTATCTGAAGGATCAATATTCTGGAGACACGAGTACAGCGTTCCAGCAAGGCTTCCTTGTGTAAGGGTTTGCAACAGTCACAACCCAGCCTGCGCTCCCAGCCGTGCTTCATGGTGCTTGGTCGGGATTCGCGTTGGAGGGGATGCAGACTTGGGCTTTGGGTCCTTCGTTCTCTGCCTTTGTTTGTGAAGCCAGAATGTATCGGAGCTATCCTACGACAATGCGAACCGCTGTCTTGAAGCGCAAGCCAGGACCTATCAACTTGTGGTTCTAGCAGGCGCCAGAGTGTCAGAGTGCGTTTTAGGCTGAGCGGCTGGAGCTGAGTCGTACTGCTTGCATTCCGGGTTTCATGCCCGGGCCCTAAGATGTACGCAGCCGACAATCGGCTACTTGGTGTAACTGCTCTGTAAGCTGCGACCCATGGAACAGTCGGCAGTGCGGCTATGCGTGAAACAGCATCATACTTACGGCAGTAAAGAACCTTCCATCTTGACCAGGATTTAAAACTGTCATGCGCATGGCTGCTGTGAAAGGTGCGATGGTAGACCTTGTAGTGGGAACGACACCTGACGTAACTCAAGTCTCGGGCCAAAAGACTTAGCCATGAGTCCTTACCCCGAAAGTATCCAGACTCAGGCCGTCCGCTTCTGGATTCGATCCTTGAATTCATAACCAAACCAAGCCCTTGAGCATGGACAGTCTGTTTCCTCGCGGGAATCGCGAAAAGGCACAAGGCCCGGTCCGATGGGGTGATGCTGCCCACGAAGTGGGGTTTTGCGGTCTGTCGCTTTCAACTCTCGGTGTTTGGAGATCTAAGCTTTGCGATATGCTGTCGGCCTGTCGGCTACTTGTATCGCCGGGAGCTCACCTCAAAGGAGCTTGCGAGCCTTCGGCCGACAAGAGGCCGGCCAAGGTCTTGTGTGTGATACGTCTTTGTCTTCTATTCCAAAGCTCAGGAGACCTGGCTTTTCTTAGGCGTCATGCTTTTGAAGACCCCAACCCCCCAAATCCCAAGGACATATGCTAAACTCGAACATTGACATGTCAATGTGAAGCCCCCTATCAAAACAAATACTACACATAGGAGCCCCCAAAGCCTCCGACAGCAACACGAAGCCCTCTAACTCATAAGTCCTGCGTGCACCGTGTTCTAAAGGCACATTGACAAGCACAGGAATCCAGGAGAGCAGCATCTAAGAAGAGAGATGAGACATCGAGAACAAGGCCACAACGGTTTGCTGCATCGAAGCTGCAAGCCCGCGATCATACACATGTAAGCTTGTAGCAGGAGTATGGTTGTGTGGCTTATGGGGGCAAGCAGTTATTATTGCAAAATGCAAACATGCATACATGTCCTTTCGCGATACAATACTGTAACAACGCGCGGTAGGAAGACAGAGAACACGTGCATCCATAGTATGAGATTCCAGAAACCTGTCAGCCTGTCAGCCCTCTGACGAGGATCGGGCTCGATTTTTCTAGCTACAGGAACAATCAACTCGCACCATTTGCCATTGAACGACCTTGGAATGTTTGTGTTTTCTGTGTTTACTTTCGGTCACGACATCCCGATGAATCGGTTCGAGGTATATACAAGGAAAGGCCACCCCTTGATTAAGGTGCAAACCCTGCACATTGACTCTGTTCCAACACTCAACAATCTGCAAACGAAAAATAGTTGCATTTGCCACCACGACGAGTACAAACAACTGCAAGCGCCTGACTTCGGTTGTTGTGGCCCGGGCATTGGCGTGGGCGTCCGTGCTGCTCGCGGAGACACCAGATCGATCAAAAGGCGAGGAAAATCTGGGTTGCCGATGGCTGCTAACATCGTGAGGTGGATGGCAGCACAGCAATCCAGACGCGACCGCGGCAGTGCTTCCGAGGATTCCCGTTTGCACTTCGAGTGAGGAGTTGATGCCTTGCTTTGGCTTTCCCAAGCTAAGCTTGCGCTGTTTCTCCGTTTCGGCTTCACTCGAGGGGTTCTTGTGGAATTGGTGAGCTGTACATCTGTTTGACAATGACAAAGGCGCTGGCATAAACACACCCCGACGTTGGAGAGTCCAGAATCCCCAGCCCCCTACACCTGCGTGGAATGCATCGGCTCTGTCGCTGGAAGATGCTTTGGTTCGGAGACCTAGGGCCCAGGGCCTCGTCGCTGAAATGGAAAGGACAAGCTTCAGGAAGTAGGGGTTTGAGGTTGAAGGCGGTGAAGGCCCCGTTCGGAATCGGAGGCGCACCGCCGCAGCTCACATATTCCACTGCTTCAGTGCCAGGGCAAAGGGATCATCTGCCTCGGAGCAAAGACTCTCTCTTGCAAGTTTGGGCGTGTGACTGTCTTAATCCAAACAGGAAGACACCCAGGAGCAAAACAGTACTGGAAAATGCATCGAGACATCTCTAGGTGACTGGCCTTTTCCTGCGGCTGCTCAACCAGCCTGGCTTGTCGGTTCTGTGGTGGGAGCCGCGGCTATCGGGTTCGTTGTATGCGGGCAGGGCACTCTTAACTCAACTGCTTACTGCTTGGGCTGCCCTTGCGGCTGGGCCCAGACCCTGCACTCAAGACCTCAAACCGCGAGGGCTGCCAGATCAAAAATAATAATAACAAAAACAAAATCGCGAACACGGGCTGTCACGGCTGTAAACCTAAGGCTGCACGCTACAATTGCCATTCTGCGAGTACTACTGCGTCTCGGGGTTTGTTTCTGGTGATATTTTTGTAAACAGCACGATGGAGGCGCAAAACATGCTCCGTAGTCAGAACAGCGGGAAGCTCCTGTCGCACGGATGCACCGCAAACGGTAGAACGTGGGGACGAAATACGCATCACATCTCACGGCGACGGCGACGACGACGACTACTACTACTGCTGCTACTACTACTACGACAACGACTGCTCCTGCTCTTGCTACTGCTACTATGCTACTACGAACACGACGACGAAGACGACGACGACTACTACTACTACTACGACGACGACTGCTACTGCTACTACTGCTACTACTGCTACTACTGCTACTACTGCTACTACTACTACTACTACTACTACTACTACTACTACCACTTGATCGTCTGCTTATACCAAGTATAGCATAATACGAAATACATTACAATAATATTATCTTATATGAGACAGTACAACATAAAAAACAAAGCTGTGATATAATATGGTTTTCAAACAATACATTCTGATATAATACAGTATAATCTAATATAATATAAAAAAGACAAAACTGATATAATTCGATGGGATATGATATATCATGGCATTATACGATATAGTATCATGTACTATAATGTAGTTTATGATAATATAACAGAATAGAACTTCATATTATGATATATTGAAATGTAATATAAATACATAGATCAAATGATGTAATATAATATGATATACCATAATACAATGTACCAAAAGATAATGTACTTCGATGAGATTTGATATACTGTATTACAACAACATCTAACATAACATAACATACTATAACAACATATAAGATAAAACAATGACGTGCACCCCGTTTGCAAACATAATGGTTGGGTGCGAGCACAGCCCGCCCCCCCCCATTTGCAAACACAACGTCTTTATCACAGGTTCTGAGAGGGTTCATATGGGTTCTGTCTTTGCCGGCAGAATGATACCTGAAGCGATATTGCACAGCTGAAAACAACGGGGAAGCGCCTCCCCAATTGGAAACCGAATGCCTTCTATGACGAGTTTTGAAAGGCTCTCAAACAGTTTTTGTGTTTGGTGCAAGTCTTGTTCATGCTCTGATGCTCTTGAAAACAAGCCTGCACGGCTTTAGAAAGAAAGCCGGGGGGTTGGGGGGGCCGCAGCCCCCCCCCCCATTTGCAAACACAACGTCTTTATGACCGGCTCTTCGAGCGTCCATGTGGGTTCTGTCTTGGCTAGCAGGATGATACTCGAAGCGAGCTTGCTCAGCTTAGAGAACTCGATTATATGATTTAATACCACATCATATGCTGTGATGTATAGGGCCAGATGACCAGGGGACCAGAGGACCAGGCAACCAGGAAGCCCATAAGCCCCTAGCCCTTGATTGAGCTTTTATTTTGTTGTTGATCTTTTTCATTTTTTAATTGATGCATTTTCATTTTCTGTTTGATCCTTTCTTATTTTTGATCCCTAGTCCTCAAACCGCAGTCGAGAAAAGAACATCCAGGTCTCATGCTAGTTAATGTCCGTAAGTTGCAACGTCAGCAATTCCTGAGAAACCTGAAGGCCTGCTCGCACACAAAAGCGACTAAGGCCTGCTCAGGATACAAGAGCGAGAACTTCATCGACGGCCGGGGGAACCCGCCAAACCCCGAGAGGATCAAACGCACCAGGTTTGCTTCGCCCCACCACCGAGAGTGTTGGAGCCGTGTGGACCAGCTGTCGGCCTTCACAATGTCACGGCGAAAGTGAAGCTCGGGATTCTGGGCTTGCTCATGAGAGTCGGGCTCGGGTTAGTCAACCCGAACCCTCCAACAGCAACCTAAAGCACTCTCGACTGCTCGACCTATCGGCCTTGGATCCTCCGAGGACGCTTGAGGTGTAAGGGCACACAGGGAAGGGTCTTAGGTCGGAAGTCATCTCGATCCTCTCTCATCTCAACTCTAACTCCAGCCCCACTGGCAATGAACGCACCTTCTGCAGTTGGAGCTGCATGTCTGCTGGGTCTGAGACTCAATCGACTTTCTGGGCAAGGCAAGTGTTGGATGCCTATTGCAGACCTGCGCAATCCTGAGAGCCTTGCCTGGACGGTTGTGGTTGTGCGGCAGCCGCTGGCGCCGGGGCAGGCACCTGCTCCGCAATCTTTCACAGGAATCAGCGATAGTAAGAACCCCCGGCAGAATTCCGACGCTGTTGTGTGATCCTCAAAGTATGCTAGCGTAGAACCACATTGCACAAGAACACGAACAGTGAACTCGATCCATGAAGTTATTCTCAACTTAACGCATGCAACGAAACAGATGCCGAAATCCTTCAAGGACCCGTGCAACCTCCATGGCCGGCGTGGAAGACGGAAGTATAGAAGGAACCTGAAACATTCTGAAACCCACGGGCAATGATGGCAGCATCAGCAGCAGAATACTGCTGGCATTCGCAGTAGCAATTGCAAAAGCAGGAGTAGTAGCAGCAGTAGAACAAGCAGCAATACTAGCAGGTAGCAGTGTAGCAGTAGTAGTAGTAGTAGTAGTAGTAGTAGTAGTAGTAGCAGCAGCAGCAGCAGCAGCAGCAGCAGCAGCAGCAGCAGCAATAGTAGTAGCAGCAGCAGCAGCAGCAGTAGTAGTAGTAGTAGCAGCAACAGCAGCAGTGGCAGAAGCAGAAGCCGAAGCAGTGGCAGTAGCAGCACCAGACGTAGTAGAAGCAGCCATCGCGAGCGTTATAGCGTTGATGGAGCAAATCTTGCTACTCTTACATGGGTGCCCCAGACAGCCAGACAACCAGGCAGGCAAGCAGGCAGGCAGGCAAACACACACACACACACACACACAATCACACGATTCAAGGAACATGTGATGTGAACCGGATCCAAAGCCTTCTTCTATCGGAGCTCCTAAACCACAGGAAGAGAGCAACACATTTTCGACAGGACAGGTTTCATTGCCAACTGTCTCTGCTGTAGATTTTTGCGGCTGCCGAGCGAAGCACCGTCACGCTCTGCGCTGTGATCGACGGCGCCTTTTGGACGTACACGGGGCTCAAGAGCTGGAGTCTGTAAACGGAAGTAACGGAAGTGAGACACTGGAAATGCTCTGCCTGAATCATCCAAAGACCCCGAATGGAGGATATTTGAACGAAGGACTTTCAAAAAACGCAGCGGCCACCGGGATGTGCTGCGGGATACCCGCAGCAGGGAGGGATGAGACACTCCAAATCCTGAAGTAAAGCCTCAGTTCCTAACATTTCCTTCGAGAGCTTCATATCGAAGCATCATTGATTTCCACAAGTGGGACAATCCACAAACCTTGAATCCGGACAAAGCTTTGTATGCTGAGTTGAAGGCCCAAAGCACCGCAAGGACCCCCGGACCAGGTTTAGAAACCAGTAGGTCAGTAGCCCTAAATGTCGAAACGTTCAGAAAAACCACTGCCTGTGGCCCTGCGCTGAAGTCCAACGGCACCTCAGTCCCGGTTTTGGCCTTTAGAGTTCAAGGGTGCGAACTCACGGATAGGCTTGCATGCCAAGGGCAACAGCAAGAGTGGTGCATGACCAAGGCCCTCACCCTTGGGCCCGAACCCCAACCTTTAGCCCACTTGCTCGGTCCCATTCCGGAAGGGGAAATTCTCAAGTCAAGACCCCAAGCCACGAAAAGCCCAAGCCCAGAGCCCTGAGCACTGTAACTCGAAAGAGACACTCTGAGCCTGTCCTGACTCAAAAAAACTTGCGGCCACAGTCCCCGGCCCTACCCCCTGCCCCGAGGCTCAGAAGGTCGTTTGCCTGCAACAAGGATGCTGAGGCTTTCAAGTGCATACCCATTCGTAGCTTCCCAGATTGAGACAAGCTTGGGACTTCATCATGTTTGTCACGTGCAATGTCTTCTTCTTCTGGTCATCTCTATCGTCATTGTAGTCATGACAGCCGCCATCGCCACCACCTATCAGGATGATTAGGATTCGACACCTTTCAATATAATGGAAACGTACCAGTCCACCAAAACGATGACAACGCGATGGGCACAGCCGTAGTAGCAGTAGCAGTAGCAGTGGCAGTGGCAGTGGCAGTGGCAGTAGCAGTCGTCGTCGTAAAGGTAGTGATAGTGGTAGTGGTAGTAGCAGTGGTAGCGGTAGTGGCAGTGGTAGTGGTAGTGGCAGTGGTAGTGGTAGTGGTAGTAGTAGTAGTAGTAGCAGCAGCAGCAGCTGTGGCAGTGGAGACCAGCCGAAAGTCTCAAGCCCGTAGGGCCTCGATGACGAAATCTCAAGGCTGGGCTGCCGCTAGCTGACTTTGCTTGAGGGTCTGGGGTCAACTGTGGCCAGCAAGACAAACCACCAGTAAGCCCCCCAAAACACATAAGCCCTCGCCCAATCGCCCTCCTCGCCCAAAACATCTCCATACCACCCAAAGAAAATACATAAAAAGGGGCTGATGGTCCAAGGCTTTTTCGGTCAGGGCCTGGTTCGCAGTGCCACCAGAAAGGCCAAGAAGGTCGCCTGCTCCAGCACCTGCAGGCTCAGCTGTTGTGATGTCATTGTGTCTTTTGGGGAGTGTCTTTGGCATCACCACAAGAATTTCGTCTCTGTGAGCTTTACTCTAGTAAGGAGCTGCTTGTCATAGGATGCACCACCAACACTTCATGTCCAAAAGCCGCAATGTGGCTCCGGGGTCAAGAACACGGCGAGCCCGAAGGTTGTGACATGCACCAATTATCCGAACCAAATCGTCTAAGCGACCCTTCAAACAAATTTCAAATGTTGACGCCGAAATGCGTCAGTTTAACTCGGGGGAGGGGTGTGAGGCCATGCGGAAGCTTAGAAGTTTCCCTGTTGGACTCCAATGCTTTTGGTGCCGAGCGAGGCTCTCTTTGACGATGTTCGCTGCCACGGTCACGGATGGTCATCACCACGATCACACTTATCTTCATCCTCCTTCTCGTTTCCTCATTCTCCCCTGCATCAACAACATAATCGTCACCATCGTCGCGCTCATCAGCTTCCGTTGCATAGTCAGCATGAGCGGCAGCATGATTGTTGTCATTACCGTCTTGATGTTCATATCTGCAAGAGCATGCGAACCATCGACACTAGCGGTATAGGGAACACATACCAACGACATGGGCCTCTCGAAAATCTGCATGCGCTCTCCTTGCATATATATATATATACACAAAACTAATACGTAATTTTTCTGTATATACATATATACATATATATATATATATACATATATGTTGTGTGTAAATAAGATATATGTGGATATGCATACACACAACATAATCCGGGGCCCAAATGCGGCCTGCACCTCTGCACCACTCCTATTTAGTAACGCCAAGCACCATGCTGGCAAGAAGTATCGAAAGTTGGAACGAACTCAGCGGAAAAAAAACAGTCAGGCGCAAGTACGTCTGTTTCAGAGCTTCTGTGGCCTCCACCCAGCAGGTCCGTCTCCTGCACTTCGCAAGAACGACAACATGTGAGGTTTGAGGCAGGAAGAAGGGTTTCGTCACGTCTTGGCCGCAGGGCACTTGAAAAAGGCGCTGCGGTCCGGGCAACGGGGCTCAAGATTTGAACTGTTTCCCAGATCTTTCGATGCTTTCGAAAGCTTTGTGCATTCGGCTGGAACATCAGCGCAACTTCGGTACTTCCCAGAGCACTGCATACTTTGGCCCTCTGGAGGACAGCCCACCGTCTGGGATGAAAGACCTGTAGCCATTGTGGCAAACCATGAGTCAATGCGAAGCCTGCGCACAACATCTCCAAACATAAATCCCAAACGCATGAAGCCATCTCCTTTGAGTTGGACACTGCCGGGCCATCGAAATTCAGCAGGTCGGCCGTCTGCAGTCGGGTACGCAACAAGTCATCGCGGGATAGGCGGAGGGCTGAGACTTGGGGGTGCCGAGCCTCGGCTCTGGCGGCATCTTAGGTCCATGCTTGAGGCAAAGTCTTCGGGTGAGCTGACCCGAAACCTGGAAACCTGCAGGCTCTGCGAACTCGGCCCAACAGTCGAACCTCCTTGAGCAGCAACGCTCCCGTTGATCCCCCAACGTTGAACCCTACTGCAAGGCGACATTACAACTCGACTCTTGTTGGACAGCAGGTTATAGCTTTAAGATTCGGAGATGGTGCACAGGTGTGCAGGGTTGTAAGGCGGCAGAACTCCTGCAAACCTGACCCCCGCACCAGAGCAGTTCTTAACAAAAGTCTTCTCCCAGCAGTGCAAAATCTCTGGGCACCAAGGGCCCGTCCTGTGCAGGCGCCGCTTTGCTTGCCTTTGGCTTCTCGGCCTCCAAAAATGGTCTTGCTGGGTTGAGGGCCGTCGTCATCACCACCACCACCACCATCACCACCGCCATCACCATCATCATCATCAGCATCCGCAACATAGTCATCATCATTGTCATGATCGTCATCCTCATCCCGGTCGGGTTCATGGTCGTCATGATCTCCAAGTCTTTTTCATGAAATCGTGGGCGTCATCAAGAAAACACTTGGGCAACCTCAGCACCGACGTCCAGCAAGTCCACAGCCGGCGCTGCTGGGGCTTTTGCCGCCTCCAGAAGAGCTTCTGCTCCAGTCTTCTGAACTACAACTCTGCGATTCATGTGCTTTAGCTTGGCATGATGAAGAGCCTTGGGGATAGGGAAATGGTGTCGGGCTGAGAGAGCAGAACTTGGAGAGGTTGTGAGCTTCTGCGTGGTTCGGGCTTTTTGTGTTATGTTGATTCAGTAGATGGAAGGAGTGGTGTAAATGGCAGCTAACTGCAGCTAGCTGGCTTGCTATAGGGGAGTTCAGAACCGAGGAAGAAGGAAATCTGCGCTTGAATAAGGTTGAAGGACTGAAATGGACAAAGCCAGGAGCCTTCATCACTGGCTCAGGGTTTCGAGCTGAAGGTGGTTGGGACTAGAGTCTAGAGTATTAATGAAGCCAGGGGCCCACGCAGCCGCTGTCCTCACTATTTTCATGTCACAGTAATGATGCAACGCACGCGCGCACGCGCCTGCGCACGTGCTGTGTGTGTGTGTGTGTGTGCGTGCGTTTGTGTCGTACAAGTGTACGACTTGCGCCTGCAAAGTGTTCCTTGTTTGGTGCCTTTCACAGGAAGTTTAGCCGCAACCCGCATTTGGTCCTGGATCAAGGCCTACAGAAGTGCTTTCAGCTTCGGCATACCACTCGTCCTGAACTTCTCTCGCCCGCAGCCGTACAATGCAAAAAGCGCCTGAGGTGCCTGATTGTCTATGCAGGGTCCAGCCTTGGAAGATCGTGTCGCGACACGACTGTAATCACACTAGCGAGAACGTCACAAGCGCGCTCAGTGAACAGGCCACATCGGCTTTAATCCTGTGAGGAAATTTGATGCGGCCGGCAATTAGGGTCCAGGCTACCACACCCTGAGGCGGGGCCGGGACCGGTCGACCTTCGCTTAAGGGCGTCGGGCTGCCAGAGGTGACAGGGTTTGGGATTTTGGGACTGTCTATGTTCGATTTAAGTTTCAGTGTTGTGCTGCGTGTATGCTCCGTAATGAGGTCTGAAAGTTGGTTGGGTTCAACGGTACAAGCATTTAAGCATGGAATTCAGCTCGACAGCTGGATGACCTTGAGGTGCAGGTTTTTCGTTGTTGTGCATATGTACATACATATACATATATGTTCATATATATGTATGTATTATGATATGCGTGTGTGTGGGTCTGTATGTATACTGGCTGTTCTTCCTCCATGTGTGCGTGACATCCACGATTTGCAGCACGGGTCTTATGACTCCAGGACTCGGGGCGATCACTTTAGCTCGGTTGCGGAAGGTTAACGCTTGAGCTTCATTTAGGTTTGGCTTCTGGTTGGGAGTTCGGCCCTGGCTTACTCTCGAATCTGGGTATGCTCAGGCTTCATTTTCCCAATGTTCCACGCTTAGCACAGCAAGGCTGGCCCAGCCGTACCTACCCTAGAAGCCGACTTTTGAATTGCGCGATTTCCTCAACCTGAAAGGCCTCAATCTTCAGCGAAGCTGGATTGCCCGAAAACCTTGGCGGGGCCCGTGCCCATGGTTCGACTCTTGATCCAGGCTTCCCTGTACCTGGGGCCCACCAGGGCCTACTTGCTGTTGCCTGACTAGCGAACTTATAACTCATAAAGTAATAATCAACTCACTCCCTCACTCCCTCTTTTCCCCTCACCCCTTCACTCACTCGGGGACAGAGTAACGAGCTAAGTGACTAACTAGCCCCAACTGGCTAGTCAGCTAACTGACGGCTAGCTACTACTCTTGCTGCTGACGCTTCCACTATCTTCCACCTCCACCACCACCACCACCACAACCACCACGACTACTACTACTACTACTACTACTACTACTACGACTACGACTACGACTACGACTACGACTGCGACTACGACTACGACTACGACTACGACTACGACTACGACTACGACTACGACTACTACTACTACTACTACTCCTACTCCTACTCCTACTCCTACTCCTACTCCTACTCCTACTCCTACTCCTGCTGCCTGCCTGCTGCTGCTATTACTGCTACTCGTCCTACTACTACCTTTACAACCTCTACTACCACCACTACAGCAGCCAGCTCTTCAAAACGGCGGGCTTCAAAGAGCCTTAAAATCCGAACCCACGTTCAACAGCCCGAGGGATCTGACTACCTGTTTTCACCACCGCGCTGGCATGTGCTGGGCGCGCCCCGGCAAGCACGGATTCAGGAGTTGAGCGTCTCTTTAGGTCCGTCTGGGTTGCCATGAAGGCTCCACTTCTCTACGAAAATTTCAGACATCTCGAGCTTGGACGCTTAGACTGTTTACCAGAGCCACAAGTTCAATGTTGCTACAGTGGCTCTGACTCCAAGTTCAACTGCTCGGCTTCCACGATTGCACCGGCTGAGACAGCAACAGGATGTAGGGCCTAGGGTTCAAGGACGTGGGTGGGCTCGATAAATTCTCGAAGACCGTGAGACGGCGAGGAAGCTGCAGTCTTCACGGCCTCCTGCCGTCAGATGCAGCTGGACTGTCTCAGCATCTCAGCAAATGCCCCAAAGATGCTCGAACCTCAGCGAATATCAGCCAGCTCAGACCAAACAAAGAAATGATCAGAGCAGTATGATCTTCACAACAGACAAATGGGAGCACTCAGATTAATCCGTGCCTGAACCTTTGGGGAGATGTTCGGGAATCCTTGAGAGACCTCTGCGAGATTCAGTGCAGCTCAGTGTGGCAACATCACAGCAACAAAGCCCCTCAAACCGTAAATCATTCACCTTTGCCTTCATGGAAAAAAAGGCTTGGGCACGAGGTCATGGATGCAACTGGTCGTAGATGCAGGTTGCTGAGGCTGGAGCTCATTGCAGATCCTCAGCAGTTCTTCTTTCGAAGAAGTGTTGGGCTCAGTGACTCTTAACTCTGTGTGCGTGTCACGAAAGAACGAGAACGAGGCACAATTTTGCACTTTCGTTGAAGCTGCGGTCGCATCAAGGCCTGAATTGGGATGGACAGCCTGGAAGTGACAGTAATGACGCTTGTTTTAATTTGTTATTGCAGTCCGTGGGGAGCCCTTGACTCCGAGTTTTGCGTGCCCAAGCCGAACCCTATAGTTCTGCACGTCCCATAAGACGTGAAGGGTTCTTGTCTGCTCACTATGCAGCAAGAAACTCTTTGGGGAGGCTCGGATTTAGGTTTAGCCATCTGGGCACGTTGTGGCTCGGGGCCCAGCTCACATGCAGGAGGTAAGCTTGTCTGTGAACACATACCTGCAATGTAGGCCCAAACCTGTCGAAAAAGTAAGCGTGCAGACATCATAACCAGAAGTCTGTGGCCAAGATGCTTTGAGCACACGCACGAAGCAGAGAGTCCGTATGGCGAGATCGAGACGTTCTCCTGATGCAAAGAAGACAGGGAACAGGATTCTGGTGTCGGAGAGAACTCGGCCAAAGAGTCCACACGCACCCGCCTGGCCCCAGCCCTAGTTATTCGGCAATCAAGCTTTCACCAGAAAGTTGATTCGCAAGGAGCGAATTCTCATCCCGGTGCCAACAACGCATGCACAACGTATGCGGCGCGTGTAGGTACAGATACAAATAGACTATAGACGTGCTGCAAGACAGTATCTTGGCATTTTCTTCCCTATGCTGCCAATTTCCTATCTTACAACTGCAGGCCGTCCTCGACGTAGTTTGCGCCAAAGGTCGCCTCTGTGACGGGGTCGGATCGTGCAACTCCGCCTGTGATGCTTTTCATCGCACTGGGGCTTAGCGGCTTAGGGAGGTGAATTTATGCGTTCGGGGCTCAGGGGTGTGAGCTTTGATCAATTACATTCAGCAACTCTTCTGGGAGCGCTTGCTTCAACGGTACCCTGAGTGGCATTCCTGCCCTGGCACTCTTCATCCACAAAGATCCTGACCCGAAAATCTAAACTCCAAAGCTGTTGAGGGCATGAGGTTGTCGAAGGTCATCCAATCAAAGACGGCTTGTCGCTAGTTCCACCGATTTCGACATGCCCATGTCTTCCGTGGACGCTTAGGATATGCATTCGTGCTGGATACGAGCAGCGCTCCCTGAATCAAAACGCCGCCGTGGGGCAGCTTGAGCAATCTAGAAGCATTGCAACAGATGACCATGCCCTGTATTACCATATTCCTTCGCACTCCAGGTCCAGGCATCTCCATGCTCATCCTGAAGGCCCCAGTGTTTTAGTCCGATAAAAATCTGTGGTCCTTTGGTGTAGAGATTTTCGGGAGCTGGGTTCACATCACAGCGTCCGAAATCTGAGGCTGCCACCTACGGCGAAGACGATGGGAACTGGCATGGACTTCCTAAGAGTTGCCATCAAGGAACCTCTCTCTACTCAGAGGTTTCTTGCACTCAGAAATCCTTTGCGAGATCCGGGTGGGTCGGCTTGGGAACGTCGAGGGAAGGCTGTTGATCAACAATCTCGTACCTGTAAGGAACAAACCCACAACTTATAACGTGTGGATACTCTACCCTTCCTGCCTGCAGCCCGCGGAAGCCATGTAATCTAAAGCCGGAGCCGTATGTCAGCAACACCCAGACATCAGAAGGCCCTAGTAGCTTCGGACTCTTTGGTTCTTGTGCTGCGTCCACCGGTGCCCGTGATCATAAAATGACGCACCAAGTTGAGCTCTGCTTGGATTCTCTGGCAGCCTCGCGCAACACTGCTTCCAATGTGACGCGAAAACCACCGGTGCTCTTCTGTAAAGTGATTTCGAGACGAAGCATTTGCTTTCCCACACGATTCGAAACTTCGTGTCCGGAGCCTTAGAGCACCTTAATCCCGACACCCCAGTCCGAGGCATCTGCCCGGAAGCATCCAGCTCTGCAGCAAATTCCCGCATCTTGACCTGGGAACACTGCGGACAGGAACAAACGCGGCACAAGAATAAATCACGTGCGACGCAGCCCACGAGAATTCCCTTCACTACGTGGCTTGATCGGCTTCCTTACACTCCAGTCTGTGCATTGCAACTGCAACTACGAATATTGCTCTCACAGCGGCTGTTCGGGTTCATGCGAAGCTATGTGTACTGTAGTAGATCCTGTTACAGGCTTTGGCACACTTTGTTGGCGCTTGTGCTGGGACAAACATTTCACGGAGTCGAAACCCCAAGTACTAGACAGCAGAACTGTTTACGGTGCAGACGACAGTAAGAGCTATGGAAGCGCCAGACAACATCTTATCATTCATCTTCATGCACACCTTCTGTAGTTCCATCCATAGCGTGATGCTGCTTCTGGTCATGGTGGTGATGATGATGATGATGATGCTGGCGACGACCAACATTAGCGGGGAAGTAGGACGACGAAGTTGCCAGCGAAAACACACACCATGTCGTGTCCTCACCACCAGTCTGGCCGAGCCTTGCTTCCGTCATGGTCGCCGGCAGCATCTCGGCCATCCACAGTCATCATCAACCTCTCCACCAGCATTTCCATCATCCTCGTGAGTATGCTCATTCTCATCCTCATCATCAGAATGAGAAGAAGGAGCAAGACCAACGATGGTGCAAAGATGTGCGAAGCGTCAGTGGTCCTGGGGTCATGACCGGCCGGCCACTGACTGACATGCCAAAGCGGCGGCATCCAGGTGGCAGGTACTTCTCCACAGGATTTGAAACCACCTCTTTGGGAGAAATTGCGAATGAGTTACGTGCGTCAGTGCTTGCTTGGCTGAACTTCTGAACCGAGGGCTTTGGATTCTGGAAGTATGGTTTTTCTGGACATGGGATGGGACATGGAATTTCGGACCGTTCTGTGAACATTACGCTTTCGTAAATGCCTTGATCACTATCAGCATTCCAGCTTCAGCATTGGCATCATCAGAATCCTCAACTTCAGCCTGTAGCTCATTGCTTTCATTGCCAACTCGACATCTCTGTCGGGTGTAATCCGGCTGCCATGGGTCGAGAAACCTGCCCCTGCGACATAGGAGTGGGACGAAACACAGGCTGTCTGCTAATGCTACGCAAAAGATCGAAATGCAACCGCCTTTCCTCCGGGATGCCAACATGTTGAGTCGAATGCATCTAAGCCCGAAAAGACTTGC
Source organism: Symbiodinium sp. CCMP2592 (assembly GCA_905221615.1). Classification (NCBI taxonomy): domain Eukaryota; class Dinophyceae; order Suessiales; family Symbiodiniaceae; genus Symbiodinium; species Symbiodinium sp. CCMP2592. The sequence continues at coordinate 105,747 of CAJNDT010006119.1, forward strand.
CCCTAAAGTCACGATGCTCATGCCCTGAAGTCGAGTCTTAAGTACAAGTAACTTAGGGTTCAAAGTGGCGGCCTTCATAAGTGTTTCATTGGCACCCGCAGCGCGAATCTTCTGGCGCTGCAGCAGCTCAACGCAGAGTCCTCGTTTCCACTTTGCTCCGGGGTTTTGAAAGTCTAGCCGCCTAGCCTGCAGCTTCAGGAGGCACTTCGATAGTGGCAGGCAGAAGCTAGCGACCACTCCAGAGCCTTCAATCGGAAACCACCCCGGGTTGGCAAACACATATAGGAAACTTCGGGCCGCTGGGTGCTGGCGAGGTCGACCACGGATGTTGCAAATTGGTGATCTATAGAAACTGCTCGAAACCCAAAATACCCCATCATCCCTGAAAGTAACCGTTGACATTCTCCAGCGTCCGTATGTCTGAGCCATTCGCAATCATGTACAATGGAATAGCATGTGCCTTCGATCTAGACGGGGTATTCTTCAGAAAGCTTCCGAGCGTTTCTTGGATCCCCTCGGCCTGCGAAACGCTTGAAGGTTCGAGGCACACGGAGGGATGGATGCACCTGGACTTGGGCTCTCGGGAGTCAAGGCTGCTTAGGCTTCTTTTCGGATCTCGGTCACCACGCAGAGCCGAGCCCAAACATGCAGAGACCGAACACCTGCGCATCGACCGAGTCCAGACTTCCAGGTGCTAGGTCTCCAACACGAGAAGTCCCGATGTGGGAAACCTGTGTTAACCCTTATAGGTTATAAGATGATTATATGCCTCGGGGCATACATTGAGTCCCGATTTGAACCCATGTTGCTGAAGGCCTCGAGCTCCGACAGATTGACCGCAAAGCCGCACAACTTTCGGGATGCTAGGTCAGCTCTGACTCGTTCTCCACGCCTCTATCAGCACGTTCTTCGCGGTGTGGATGTAGATGAGCAGCTTGCCCGCCTGCCAACGGTCACAGGATTGTCTTGAAGGACTCTAGTGATACGACAAAATGCCTTTAGGTAGCCAGAGACCCTTGCGATCTTGAAGCAAATGGCCATCGCGAGCTGAAGATGTTGAAGGGAGTCTGTGCGGCTGGAGGAGTTTCTAGGCTCCTAGCAGCCACACCACGCAAGACACGCACCACGTTCTTGTAATCCAGATATCCCCAAAACCCTTAAGCCTAGTCTGGAAGTTTCCGAAACAGGGGAAGCAGACAAAAGCTCGCAACCCAAGCGCAAACTCAAAGCGTGCTCGCAAGAGTAGTGCTGCGATTTCCTGATGAATCCCCACACGCAGTGCATCTTCCCAATGCCCAAGACTTTCTGCATGGACGATTGCTCAGGAAAACCAAACCAAATCACAAAAGGTGAGCGCCTCGGCCAACAACTGACACAAGACCTCAGAAGACCTCTGAGCGTTGCAACTCCTTATGCAGGCGCCTTGTTCAAGGGGCTGTCTAGCAGAGTCATCAAGCACTGATGAGTGATGTCGGGCCTGGCTGCGTAAGCCTACCAGTACGTCGTTCAGTGCCTGGGCTGTTGTACCTGGAGGATTCCCGCACAACCTTATTATGGTATCCAACTCAGATGCAGATATCCACCTGGCACTCTACATTACATCCTGAACCTGAAAGCCGAACTACGGCAGCACAATACCTGTCAGGTCTGCCCTATGCCTGTCAATTTTAAGTCACAGGAACTAGTTTGGAGCTTGAAGCCTAGTTAGTCTAGTCATGAAGCCTGCATGCAGGTTTTGGGCTGAAACCGAAATTTCGAAGTCACACCGCGCGCACCAAGCTCAGACACACTGAAAGGCTTGCTAGGTGCTAAGATTGAGGAGCAAGCCTGACGTCTGCCAAATCGCGGCCAGTCTTGAGGCAAATGCCCTGAACAGGCTCCAGGGTAGACGGTTGAGGACCTATGAAGGGCCTTTTAACGCAACTAGCTTTCGGATTTATGATGTTTTGAGAGTGCTTAATGCGATGCCTGTGTTAAACAATTGCTCTACTGGTGTTGTCGCTAGTCTTCAACTCTCTGCTGGTGGTCAGCGGGTGTGGCGCTCTCACGAAGTGCAAACATCTGGAAATCTCGTGGCCGTAACTGTAACAAACAAGAGTATGAAGGCGCCCGACTGCCCTCATCATGCTCAACTCTTGTTCATGCTTCAGGCCACCAAACTTGAGATCCCAACAACTTGAACCACAAAGACTGAATCATATATGCCTCATCACCCAAATTTTAAGCTCGACAGCCTTCAGCACTCATTTCTACCAGCCACAAACCAGGTGTTACAACAGCTCGCCTTGTGGTCGTCGGAGTTGAGCAATTCCAAAGCCCCCTGGCAAGCATGGAAAGCTTCGGGCTTCGAATTCGGGCGGGCTTTCGGGCTCGTCTCCTAAAATGGCAGAAGCCTTGGTTGGAGGTTTTTGGGAGGCTCCTCATTTGGAACCTTTGGCCTGCACGGAAAAGGTCGGAAGCATGCGGGATTAAGCGGGCTTCGGCCCTTATGTCCACCATCATCTGTACGTTTTCCTTCAAAGGGCTTTAGACAACAGCAGCGGCAGCAACGGCACCACATGGATACCTCGGTTTCACGACTTTAGTGGCATTCCGCCTTTTTGGCTTCTTTGCTTTTAGAAAAAACAAAACTTCCCGAAACCGCTTTTTATCTTCTTCAATCGACAGGTCACGGCCTCACACGCAACGTGCAGCAAGAGATTCAGGGGCCTTTTCCGGGCTGGAGGCTTGAAAAGAAGCACAGTGGTGGTCTGTGTTTCTTGGCAGTCGCCGTGGTCGTCGCTGCTGCCGCCGCCGTGGTTGTCGTCGTCGTCGTCCCAATATGGAGAATAGCACTGGGCAAAATGAAGATGCTCACTGTGACCAGTGGCTGCAATACGGCGACAGACCCGAACATTGAAACTTTCAGGAAGGAGGTTGCAGGATCTAGGCTTAGGTTTCATGGTTGAGGGCTTCCTATACGAAGCCGCGCCCACTGGTTGTGCATGTGAGGAGCCAATCAGGGAGAGCTGTTCTTCCACAATCGCCTTGCGCGGAGCCACGTTCTCCAAGGCACATTTCTCCAAGACAACCACCTGAACGGGCTGACAGGTGGATCGACACCAGGACTGATGCATGACTCTCGAGAAAAAAGCACGTAGACGACACGGGCTTATTGGTTGGGGTGCAGAATCTCACAACATGATTTGAATGGCCCATCAGGCCAACCTGTGACAGACACGTGCTTCACTCAGGCCAAGGCAATGCGCCTGGCATTCATCCTCTCCTGCGCCAGAAGGATCGACACGAGAAACCCGCAACCTCGCCTCGCCTTAAGCCTCCAGCCCTCAATCACCAGGGAACTCCATGCCCAAGCATTCTGGAAATCCTCCAGCGTCCGAGGAAGCAGCTTGTCTGCTTCAGAGGGGCCATCGATCTTTTCCTTTCACGGTTCTTGGAATTGTAGGGCCGAGGTTCTGAGACCCAGGGTGTAGAGATGTCTTGCTTGGGGATGCACCTACACTTGGGAATGTATCATGGCTAGTCAACTCCATCTGTTTCCCAGGTGCTTCAGTAGATTCATTCCCCGTGAGCTCGACCATTCAGATCTTGGGTCTTGAGATTTCGGCCGGTGCTGCTGCTCAGGAGGAGAGGCGTCAATGGCCAAGCACGAAAACTCCCACAATGTCAGATGTCTAGGTTGCATCGTGCCTATCAACGCAATGGGTGTTGAAGCCCGAATCCTAAACCCGGCAGGCAGAATGCTCAACAAAAACCTCGAATTAACTTGGTGGAACTTCGTTTTCACTGCACTGTGGCGTGGAGGTTGACCCTGAACGAACTGTGAGAGGGCCAAAATTCTAATCCCAGCAGCAGAATTTCGCAATTTCAAACCTAGACAAGACAACAAAAAGCTTGAAGAGCCGATTGTATCATCGTTCTCCTGACGATGAAGGCGAAGCTTATGATTATGATGATGATGATGATAGTCGCGATGCGACAAACTTGGCAAGGATTCCGGCAACGGCGATGACGGTTACTGTGACTGCAATTGCCGTTGCTGTTTGGTTGGAAGGAATTGTCGACACCGAGAATATTGTCACCCGCGAGACCCGCGGTGATCACCATTTGATGCGGTTCGGACATGAAACCATGAATCGACGTAGCATTAGCCTCGGAAGCCTGAATCTGAATCCCTACACCCAAACCCTGTCAACTGTAAATCCTGAACCCCAACAGTAACAGTCACAGCAAGAACAGCAGCAATGCATGCAGAATGTCGGACATTCATTCTAGCTGCGGCTCAGAGCACAAGTGGATTTGCCCGCTGGCAGTAAGCTCAGCAGAGCGGCAACGAGGCTCTTCTTTCGCTTCTGCGCCTTTTTCACGAGGCCTCGATCAGATTCAGGTTCGCTCGAACTCATTTTGCTCAAAATGGAACACGACAATAGTCTGTGCACATACTTCTGCTGCTGCTGCTACTGCCACAGCTGCTGCTGCTACTACTACTACTACTGCTACTACTACTATTACAGCAACTACTACTATGGCAAATACTGCAGCAACTACTACTACAGCAACTGCTGCAAATACTACTACTGCGACTACAGCTACTGATTACTTTTGCTACTACTCCTACTATTACTCCTACTCCTACTGCTAGTGCTACTGCTACAGCTACTGCAACTGCTGCTGCTACTGCTACTGCTGCTACTGCTGCTTCTACTGCTACCGCTACCGCTACCGCTACTGCTGCTACGACGACGACGACAGCGACTACTTCTACTACTACGACGACGACTACTACTATTACTACTTGTACTTGTGCTACTAGTACTTGTACTACTACTACTAGTAGACTACTACGACCGCGACTACTACGACAGCTGCTGCCCTGAAGGATCCGCGTCGTCAAGACTCGGCCGACTCACCAAGGCCATGGCCATCAGAGTCATCTCCTCCTGAAGGCAAGATGAACACCGTGCAGCCCGACGAAGGGAGTCGTCGGAAGATGCAGTCTGGAGGCACTCGCCGAATAACATGTTTTTGTGAGGGTGTCAGTCTTTCCAAGTGTGTCGTCCTGTTGTCGCTGGGTAGCCTCGTGCTACTGGTTGATCATCGTTTTTGGACTTCGTTTCGGATCCTCCGCGCCGCGGAATGATACAGTCGTCGATGCCGCCGATGAACTAGTTGTTGACAAGTCCAATACCCTGACGACTTCTAAGTCTATGCAGTCGGCTGAGTGTGCTATCAATGCAGCTATGGACAAGCAACCCCACATCCGTCGAAATATGCCCGATACGCGGTAATTAGCAAGCGCTGACTCGGAAGAGATGTATTGCGCACTCCAAAGCCGGGATGCTAGAGCGGCAGGGAACGGCTGGGAATCTAAATCTGAAATACGAGAGACACAGTAACAGGGAATGCAGCAAAGGCTTAGTCTGCTTAGTCCAAAAATGTTCAGTAGATGGCATGAGCACCAGGTTGCGTAGCGGCTTGTCAAGGAACGATTGCATGAGGCTCGCATATGCCAGACAAAAACTAGCCCCAACGGAGAAAATCAGCACACATTTTGTTGATCGTCGTCCTTCAGCTGTTCAGACTGCTACTCCGGAATGTGTGCGCGAAGGGTGTGAAACCCGGCGAGTCCTTTCCGCTTCAGCTTCTTCTTCATGGTCCAGCTATGGCCTATGCCCAAGATGCAACAGTAGGTTGACACTATCCAGTTGACACTATCCAGTATGCAGTATGCAGTACACCATAGTACACCACACCCGTCTCTGTTCGCAGTAACAACATGGGGAGCGAAGACTCATCCCAAAGCTGCGCTATGGCGGCCTGTTCGGGTGTCATCAGTATCTAGCAATGATCGTTTGAGTAATGATTTGGAAGATGTAACGATCAGGCGCTAGTAAGAAAACACCCAGGACGACAGTAAAGGCAATGACTGTCAACCTTCAGTCCGAAGCTCCCAGTCTCTGCCCTCTTCAACACGAGATGGACGACTTCGAACTGCGTAGCAAGCCACGATTTGCAATGCCAGCAATGTGATGCAGTACGCCCTCGAAAAGCTCGGCATCTCGACGAAGCACAAGTATCATGAATACTATGTAGCCCCAACTCACGGACCACCTGCAGACGCGTCATCGACAAGATGGAAATCCGTTTGACAAACTCCAAAGCCCAGTACAGCGCAGAACCATGGTCTCAACAAGACGAACGCAGAACCTTCGGATTGCTTGCCCCGCCAAGCAACGAAGATGCTGAACCAATTCCATCCTAAGCGTCAGCCCGGAAAATGCCAGTAAAGCCACAATCGACAGCCCGAGAGGCCCTCAAAACTCAAAACACTTCTGAGGCTCCCTCGCACCTCCGGCACCCGTCACAACGTGTGCTCTAGGATTGTGAGCAGAAAGGATTTGCTAGGTTTAGGTCCAGGTCTGGGTGTTTGTGGCTTCAAAAGCCACCAAGGCGGCATGTGTGACTGTCGTTGTCAGGGTCGGAGGTCACGAGGCGGGCGGTGAGGTGCTTCGGGTGGATTGATGGGGGTTCAGTTCATTTGACAACCGAAGTCCTCACCATGACGCGCGTGGATGATGTTTGCACATGTGCTCGTGAGCCGAAAAGCCATGAAGTGCGGAAATGGGTCGCCTTCCAGCCCAAGCCAAGGGCAATTGCAGTTTCGGAATTGCTTCGGGCAAGAGCTTGAAGCTAGGTACTTCGGTCCAGGGCGAGGATTCGGACGTAGTGTTCAGGGTTAAGGCGGCAGGATGCGGGTGCATGCTAAGGTTTACCACAATTTACTGTTGAATTCGTGACTGCAGCGGCTTAAGCGAAGATCTCGGTGGATCAAGAGTGTTGAAGGATTGTGGTGTGTGCTGGATCCTACAACTGGGAAGATAAGAACCTTTTGTGGAAGTGATTTTTCACTGCACCGCAATTCTGCGTTGAAGCTATATCGGCTCCCCGCCCTGAATAGGATTCTGCTGCAAGGGCCCCGGATCGGATCCAAAGATGACAATAATGATGGTGATGGTGATGAGGATGGTCCCTGATCCTGAAGACACCGTGAGCTCAAAACGCCGCCCCTCGAGATCTCTGCAAGGCTTCCTCTCTGAGTGGGAGGGGCTCCTCCGTTCTCCTCAATACTCTTGTAACCATAATGCGCTTCTGGTAGCGTTGATCGTACAGCTTCATCTTTACTAGGATATTGTCTATGGCGGTGTCTATCAGCCCGCTCACTAATTGTTTATTTTGCCGTTAGAAGAGACACCGACAGTGAAGACTACTATCCGAATCCTTACCGAGCCCAGCTGGTTGATCCGACTATTCTACGTCTACGGCTCATGGTGATGACTCAAATGAGGATTGTCGCAGTAGTAGCCAAGGCAGCTGGTGTAACACTACTGGTACGACCAGTGCTACGAACAGTGTTGCCCAGCCTTATCAATGTGGCGTGAAGACTTACTCAGCCGCCAAGAACCCCCAAAACCCGCAGAGTGACTCGGCTCCAAAACATCCGTAGCTGTTGGAGCTGTGGTGGGCACCATTCGCCCGCGGGCGTGGAGTAGCGCTGGTACATGCTACTCGCTGGGACCTGAACTAACTTCAAGAGCGAAAGCTGTCGGGGTTTAGTCCTTCAGGACTTCAGGGTAGGAGGTCCCAGTTCTCGCTTTCGCAGAGCCAGTTGATGGAGTGCAGAAGTGCGACTAGAGGGTGATTCTCTGTGCTCCAACACCCTGGACTTCTTTTCGGGATCCACATTCCGAACCTGGACCTGTGGCTTTCTTACGACCGTTGTTTAACTGACGGCTGGACAAGCTTTTGTTGCGTCACCGGCATCAACAACTTCGGACCACCCGGCGACATCATGCAAAGCTTGAGGATTCCGAGACAGTCTGAGGTTGTGGTACACGCAGCAGTCTCGTTGTAAATCGTTCTCTGGCGACACAGTGTTGTCTGCATGCTTGCGAAGCAGAAGAAGAACAAGATGATGGTTACGATGTATTACAGTGCAGCAGAGGAAGGAATAGTGAAAGAAGTAGCAGCCCTTCATGAGAGAATGATACAGCCTGCGAGGGGGAAAAGACTAGACTGATTGATTTTTTTGTCATGAACCATGGCCAAAGCGAAAACGACGCAGTTGCTGCTGCTGCTGGAAATGATGCTGCTGCTTCTGCGGCTTCTGCTGCTGCTGCTGCTGCTGCTGCTGCTGCTGTCTGCTGCTGTCTGCTGCTGATGCTGCACATGATTTTGAAGATGGTAGTGATAGTAATGATACTGGTAATCGGATGATAAGGGGTTCATGATTGCGATGATGGTGATGCCGATAGCAGAGAGGGCAATGGTGATTCCTTCAAGACGGTCACTACGACAACAGTGGTGGGACTCAAGACGATACGGTACTGGGTGCAACGTTAAACGCAGGATGACCATCACTACCAGTCAGACCATAGTAAGCTTTCGATCTAGAAGTGAGGCGAACCCTAGTTGCCAGCAGTGTGACGTCCACCAATTCACCCCGCGAGGTCGTGGCTCCATTTGCCTGGAAGAACTCGGCCATTCGCCGGTTGCCGCCTGTCTGTAGGGTTGGTCTCTGACGGACTGCGGCTCAGGTGTTGGCTAGGAGTAGGACTTGGAGCTATGCTTCACAATATTTTCGTTTGTCGCCCTACCGTGCTTGTCGAAGTCTTTTGAGATCGAAGGTTAAGCTGGGTCGCACAAATTTCCAGGAACATTGTCTTGTGATATCGTTCGTTATAGAGAAAAGCCATGCAGGCCGCAGTGCTTGCCGAGCCACACCCAGGCGAGACGAATGCGAGCAAGCCGAGGCTCGTTAGAAACGGCCATGATACGAAAAGCCAAACACATACGGAAGCTGAGCCGACCCATCACGCACGATTGCTCTTAGTGCAGCTCCAGCAGTTGGAGCAACACGGGCTCCATAATCTCATTTGCCAATCTACAAAGCCTTTGACCATGCAGTGTGTAGCTTTCCTGGGGGCACAGCCAAAACCCAACCCTGCTTGAGCCCCAGATCTTGCACAATTATCCGCCCAGCCAAGCCCGATTTCCTGGGGCTCACCGGCCTGAGTTGAAGATCTGCAACTGCTTCTCTGTCCTGAAGATCATCCGAGCGGAGAAATAGTGGCTTTGCACCAACTGCAGGATTTCTCGCGGGACACGATTCTGGGCAGGAAACAACATGTAAAAAAGGGGGGAGCGCCTTTGTGGAACATGAAGACCACAGCTCGAAGGACGAGTATTGAGTTTCTCCACGCCCGGCATTGCTGGTGTGGCGAAAGTGTTGCGGATTGCTTTGAAGACTGCGGGGCTTCCCCAAAAAGTGCGCACACTTCTTCCAATTCAACGCTGAAGACTCAGCCCCAAGCTTAGTGTGACCCTTCATTCTGAATACCTCAACCCTACACTCTTCGTCTCTTATACTTTCAACCTCTTGTAGCCCAAAGCCGCAGGAGTTGCCGGCCATTCGCGATTTAGAGGCAGAATCGAACACTGCGACCACTGGGTCTCAGATTCAGGGTCTAAGCTGTGGCAGCCGAAGACTCTTTGAAGCTTTTGCGTTAAGTTGAAGTTGACATCTTACTCAGGGTTTGCAGTTTTGCCGAGCAACGACTGCAAAGCGGCTCCCACGTGTCTCATGCTATTACCAAAATCAGACAGGGTTGGACTCCTGAAAGCAACTCGCAAGTGCAAGAGGTGAAGATGCTTCAGTTCGTCTTGCACTAAATCTGATGTCAGCAACTTTAGCCTGAAGCACGAACTTTATCAACCGTCGTCGAGATCCCAACGTCTAGTGACTGAACCCGAAATCTTACATTTCACGGCATCGGGCTGGGTGCGTGGACCATGAATCCATCTTGATGCTGCGGATTCGAGATATGTGGGTTCCTTTCGGAGAGGATTGATGGTTCAAGGTGTCAGGATTTCAAGCTCAATCGTTTGGTTTTGGAGGACAGACGCCTGTAGACTCTGAAATCCTGAGCAAACTTGCTCAAAAAGCCAAGATGGATCTGAAATTCTCGCTCAGACTTCGGAAAATCACCTTCTACTTATACCGTTTGAATGAAATTCCATGGTTCTAAGGAGGTCCAAAAACCAAAAACATGCCATGCGTTTTCAACCCGTTTGCTCTATTGAAAAGACGGCGGGTGAGGGCAAGGCTCTTGATACTTGGAGCGAGAAGTAAAACAATCCTGCTGTACTCAAGAACCTCCCGCATCTCCAGCCCCTGCTTCTCAGGAATGCGGGCTTCGGGATCTCTTGCTTTTGGATGTCGGAGTGTGGAACATTTCAAACGAAAATTGACTGAGGAGTACGACTTGGAGTGTGGATATACGAAGAAGGTTCTACGAGTACCCAAGAGGAGCAGGTGGAGGGCAGGACTTGCCAAAAGGATGAGAAACAATGGATTTGAAAGAAATCTTGACGCATACGCTGATTTAGGTGCAGGGAGTCTGACGGCTGTGCCCGTAAAGAAGTAAGCCTACGCAGGGAATTGAAGTCTCATGGTTGTCCTATGTGGACCTCAAGACATGGAATAACATCCTCCGTGCTCATGCACGAAGAACCGAAGCACTCAACGATACACAATGAACTTCGTGGGATCATCCTATGCTATCCGCCAGTGTGGCTGCATGAAGGAAACTGAGGTCTTGGGCTCGAACACGGCATCTGCCGCTTAACACTCAAGCTATGAGGCGATGGTGCGCAGAGTCTCTAGCAAAGTCCTGTACAGTCGGTACATACGATAAATGCATCAGCGCTTCAGCATTTGGAAAATCCCTGTCTTAGACATCTAGCAGACAAATTAGTGTCACAGTTCTTTGGACACTTCGATGCTCGGGCATTCACCAAGCTGTCGGTGATGTCCGGCGCAAGTGATACCTCGAGAACAGTGAGGCAGCTTGGCTTGCTGCTGTGGCCACCCAGACAATGATGCTTGAGGGGCTGGTGTTGACCTCTATCGTAGGTAATCACCATCTTCATCAGCCTCATCCATGCAGCATCGCATGCAATAAAGGTGCTGCTGGTAGCAAGAATGCTGGCTACGCGTATCACACAGAAATGGCAACAAGACGAACCACAAGAAGCCACAATGTGGTGGAAACAGCGTCAGCGACAGTAGCCTCGTCAGATAAACAGTGAAGTTCGTAGAAACCATATTCGTTCTCGTAGAGGTTTGCCATGCCGGGTATACGTCTAGAAGTGGAGATGCTGTCATCTAGGCAGCACTCTTAGACAAAGTAGGAAAGTCAAAACCGGTCATGGATGAGCAAGTTCAGAGCAAAAAGAAGACTGCGGCTCGAGGCGAGGTGGCCAGACGGAATGCGCAAGGAGCCCTCTTCTGCCAAGCTCACCAGCTGGACAACCGTGATCTGCTATTTCGGATCATCTCACTCATTACAGCTCGATAATGCCGAGATCTTTCGGATATCCCACATAATTAAAGGGGATTCAGGCTCAGAGTATCCGCAAGGAACTGGTGTGTTCTGCCTGGCTTGGGTAAGGATTCCGCAAAGCATGGGTTGATTGCAATAGCGACGGCACCTGGCAATGGAAGCAGTCGCTGCAGCGAAGCATCACGATTAAGATCTGTTGGGTTGGCTTCCGTGTGCTGAATCAGATATCAAGCCCAAACACATGGCTGCCCTGCTATCGATATTCGACAATGAGATTCTGTTCTCGAACCCTACCCAGCGCTAGGCTGCTGGACCGGACATGTTTTGGACTCTGGGGCGAGCACAGAGGAAGATGCCGAACGAAACGCTCGCCCACTGCAGCAGGTGGCTTTTGGTTGTATTTTTCTGTTCGTGGGTGTTAACTTCAAGCTAAGCTATGGCATATGACTTACATAGACTTAGTAGCAGGGTCATTGAATGATTCAGGTCAGTGTACAACGCGAGCTTGCGCACTTTGACTTCGAGTCTAACATCAGCCAGCTGAATTGCGTCAAGGAGACCATCAGAAACGACACCAGCTCTGCTCGTGCTTACACCCCTAGAAGAAGCCCCTTGCTGCCAGTATGCTGCAAAGCAATAAGAACGTGAGACTCAGAACAGCAGCAAAACTGTCAACTGAGAACAAGGCCGTTCTCAACGAATGAATCATGTGTAAAACTCCATCGCTGTCCATGTAGAAGGTTATGCCAGAACTGCCCAAGCTCACATCATGTGTCACTGTTCTGCAAGCGAGCTACTTGGACCCGGTCCGGATGAGACATTGTGGTTTTTGCGGGCTTTAGACTGTAGAACTTGAGGTCCTAGCACCTCAAGCAGCGGGCTCTCAAATGACCTCGGACGACTCCTCCAGCAACATGTTCAGCAGTGAACTCTCGGGTTCTTTTTGCTCAGTTGCACTTTGCTTGGCAATGCCTCTTGGTCTAATGTCTGCGTTTTGCTCTATCCTCGATGGGGCTGTGGCCTGTCTGTGTTTAGGGCTGCGCTGTGGTAGGCTCCAGGGTTGACCGTATGGGCAGCACTTGTGCTCTAGAGTGGAAAATCCTACAGTACCCCAGATACCGCCAAAGCCGCTAAAGATCTCTCGGAGCGAGCATGGCTTCGTGGCCAAAACCCACGCCCGAGAGCATCACAGATTTCCTGAAAAGTGATGCACGAAGAGAAATCTTGTGCATAGTGCCGTACCTAACGATATGCCTATGCAATGCAGATATGCTGATCAGACGAAAAGGGATGCATTTACATAGAGATATGATATAAGCGTACCTATCTGCCTTTCTTCAAGTGCCTGTCTGCCTTCGGTCATCAAATTTTATCGTCGGTTACCGCAGGTATCTATACCTACAGTACCTACAGACAAATGCTGACACGCTTCACGGAGCTACATACATGCACACACATGTATACACACATAATATATATATATATATATATATATATAACTATATATTATGTACATGTACACGTGCATAACACATACACACGTACCTACCTACATACATACATGCATGCATACATACATACATATCTTCATAGCTACATCCGCGCATATATGTATGTATATGTACAACAATATGTATGCAGCAGGCATGCATGTACATAGGTATGTGTGTCTGTATGTATGTATGTATGCATGCATCCATGCAAGACATCGTGGCATTCCTTCAAGTTGGTACCATACTCGTACTGGCTTCAAGTGTTGCGGTAGGGCTAGGGGTCGTGGATTACGGGTTGAGGGCTGACAGAGGATATGCGAGCACGCAGACGAGCATCGTCATGGAAATACGAGGGTCCTGGCATGCAGCAATCTATCCACACGTGTCGCCTGGATAAGGGAGACACTTGTTACAAACCTTCAACCTCGGTTAGCAGAACCCAGAGCCGCTAGGACAACTAGGTCCAGAAACGATCGGCGTGGCAATGCCCAGAGGTGCATGGGCAAGGACACGCAAAGTACCACCCACCTCTCAAAATTCACAAGAATTTATATGTCTATCTAGCATGACAAGGTCGCTGCCCAGGTATCCCTCATCTGACTCTCAAAGCTGGCTCCGGCGTCAGGACATATCAGGACCATGGGCCAGAACAGTCGAACTCAGTAAGGCTGGTTCGCATTTAGCCACCTGGAGGTCGCAGTTGAACTGTTCGAAACTGAAGGGTTGCCTGGTGATATCGGAAGGGCAAATTCACAGAGCTCTATCAACTACTGGCTTTCAGTTTCATGGTTTGGCTCGTCTTTACATCCAAGAATTCGTCGGGGCCGCACTTCGGGTCAGGGCTTTGGTAACTGTGCTGTGCAAAAGCTGCAAGATTCAGGGTCGGCAGGGCCGGGGCGAACACGGCCCGTCACAAGAAGCCAGAGAAAGACAGGGAGAGGCGCCAAATCATTCGCCAGGCATGCCATCTCCTAACGAGGAAGCACACTCTCGAGCACACAAGCCATCGTGCTGCATGGGCTTTAATGCTTTGGTCTTGGTACTTAAACTGTAGTGGGAGCGAAGGATGTCTCCGATTTACGGTCACGAGGGTTGGATTTGCCGCCGTGGACAAGAGGGGCTGGCAACTGTGCCTGTATGCTTGTCAGAAACCCTTCTAAGATAGACGGTAAGAGTGTTTTTCTTTTTGCAGTCGTTGCTTTTTTGCTGTCGGCGGGGGCGCTTTTTGTTTTTTTGCTGTCGTTGCGCGGGCGCGTTTTTTTTTTTTTGCTGTCGTCCCTGGGGGGCGCGTTTTTTCTTGCTGTCGTCCCTGGGGGCAAAAAACACGCGCCCCCCAGGACAGCAAAAAAAAACGCGCCCCTGCAACGACAGCCAACAAAAACCGCGCCCCGTGTTTTTTCGCAGTCGTTGATTTTTTGCTGTCGTTGCGGGGCGCGCTGTTTTTTTTGTTGCTGTCGTTGCGGGGGCGCATGTTTTTTGTCTTGGTGTCCTTGCGCGGGTGCGCTTTCTTTTTTTGCCGTCCCTGGGGGGCACGTTTTTTTTTGCTGTCGTTGCGGGCAGCGGGGTTCACTCACTCACTGGCTTGGTGGGTCCGCGCAACGAGAACAAAAAAAACAAAAAGGCAACTACAGAAAAACAAAACACTGGTTCCAAACGGTAGACTCGATCCCCCAGAAAGTTGATGCACTACCACATGAACCCTGTCCAAAACTTGTAGCCGCCGACAATTGTTTACCTGGCAATACTTTCCGTCCTTATGTAGCCACACAGACAGAGGGTTGCACTCAAGCTCGCCCGAGACGGTGTGTCCGACAAGGACTCCGCCGAAGCTCCGTTGAGAGAAGGCCGGAGTCACAGAATGAGCTGCAACCACCGTAGGCTTCACTATCGTAGAGCTCTACCGTGTACTTGAAGAACACTGTCGTCCTCAACCGCGGACACATATTCGCATTGCAACATGAGCAAGAGGCTTGTCCCAAACACCAAGCCTTACATCCAAGAGCTAGACCGGAACCTGAAGCCCAAAGCGCAGGGAAATAGGATTCTAAGGGGGGAACCTCAAGCCTGTTCCATTCGGCACTGCCAGTGTGAGAGCTTCCCACAACGAGACCCCACTTCTTTACAGTAACAGCCGTATGAGAAGGATCTTGTAGAGGGAAAGATAAATTCACGAAATCCATCATATGCTGTCTGCCACTGTCGCGTGACTGGAAGTGCAACAGATCCATTGCACAGCTCATGTAGCATTTCCACTGCTCTGCAGTGGTTTCGCACTAAAAGTCTCCAGCGCCGGGAATCGCCGAAGGAAGCTGGTGCACGGCGCAGGCGCTAAAAGCTTGAGCACATCGTTTAAACACAGAGCGCCGCCGAGGCTTGAACGGGAAACAATGCACAGGTCAACAGTCTACTTCATGCTGCTCACGGCGCATTGTCCAAGTACCTGGCAGTGCATCAACTGGAGACGAAAAATTGAAAACATTGGATCCAGCAGGTCGCACTTAGGACCTCAGAGAGGCCAAGCAATACACACATAACTGGAGGCACTCTTCTTGCTAAGACTTCTCAGTCATTATTTGTATGTCTTTGCAAGCCTTGCCTGCGTGGTCCTCAGGTATCGTGGGCTTTTACATGTCGTTACTACTTCGCTCTGCGTCGTCCGTGCAACGCTGGTCCTAATAGCCGAAATACAAGTAAAAGTAAATGTAGCATAATGTGTGGCAATAGTAGCAGTAGTACTAGTAGTAGTAGTAGTAGTAGTAGTAGTAGTAGTAGTAGTAGTAGTAGTAGTAGTAGTAGTAGTAGTAGTAGTAGTAGTAGTAATAGTAATAGTAATAGTAATAGTAATAGTAATAGTAATAGTAATAGTAATAGTAATAGTAATAGTAATAGTAATAGTAATAGTAATAGTAGTAGTAGTAGTACCCATGCGCGCCTCCTGGCGCCTGGTGTTTTGCTCTGTTTTCAAGTGTTTCGGGGAGGTTTTGGGTTGGGGGGGGGGGTGGGGGGTGGGGGGGTTAATAACGACATGGTCGACCGCAGTGGTTTTCTTGTTGCCAAAAACACTGGCAGTGCCGGTACTTTGGAGCGTTTTATGGGGCCTTTTGTTCGACTGGGAGGGCAGGGTTTGGTGGGGGTGTCAATCACGACATGCTGAACCGCGATTTTTGCCGAAAACGCAATCCCCACGGTGTGGCTCGATTTTTGTGTGTTTTCGAAGCATTTTCTTCCACTGGTGCGGGGGGGTCGTCAGGCGGGGGGGCCCGCACAGTGGCTCGATTTTCCTGTGTTGGCAGTAGCAGTAACAGTGGCAGTGGCAGTAGCAGTAGCACAGTACACTAATAGTGCAGCAGCGGCACTAGCAGTCGCAGTAGCAATACCAGTACCAGTGGCACTAACAGTAGCGCAATGGTTTTCTTGTTGCCAAAACACTGGCAGTGCCGGTACTTTGGAGCGTTTTATGGAGCCTTTTGTTCGACTGGGCTGAAGGCACGAGTCGTTCTGCAGCAGTGTAGCAGGCCTAGTAGTAGTAGTTGTCGTAGGTAGTAGCACTAGTGGCCGTAGTCCTCAGTCCGAAGATTGGCTTCCAATAACATGCACATCGTTGGCATTCTCAGCATCTTCATCATCATCATCAGTAGCATCACTAGCATCATCATCGTCATCCAAAACTGTACTTATTAGTAAAACAAAGTAGTTTCTGACAACGTACCCAAACTGCGATTTTCACAAAACCCTGTAACAACCGATACTTTTGACCCTCGAACACCTCCAAACTACCAGGCGCCAGGAGGCGCGCAAGCCTAGTAGTAGTAGTAGTAGTAGCAGTAGTAGTGGTAGTAGTAGTAGTAGTAGCAGTAGTAGTAGTAGTAGTAGTAGTAGGAGTAGTATAGTAGTAGTAGTAGTAGCAGCAGCAGTAGCAGTAGCAGAAGCAGTATTAGTACAGTGCAATCAGTGGCTTATAGAAGGGGCTACGTCAGCCGAACAGCACCGGAAAGCTGAAAGTTTATCACGCCTTCTAGCTACGAAATGAAGGGTACCCGACAGGGTAACCAACGTTGTAGGGTCATTTCTTATTATTGGGCTGGTGAAGGGCTACGTTTCTATGTCGGGTTGTTGCCGGTTCCTAACTCTACGGCACGGGGCAGAAGCCAGAAAAAGAACTGTAGGGGGCAGTGTTTCTTGTTTTGGTGGTTACCAAGCCCTAAGGCCAGGGCACAAGGCAGAGGCTAAAATCAGAAATGGGGCCCGTTTCTTGTGTTGGTGGTTCGAGCAGGCCTAGGGCACAAGGCAGAGGCCAAATTAAAATCAGAACTGCAGGATTTGGTGGTTTCCAAGCTCTAAGCCTAGGGTACAAGGCAGCCAAAATTAGAACTGTAGGGGGCTACGTTTCTTTTTGGTGGTTTCCAAGCCTAAGACTGGGGCACAAACAGTATACATAGTGTATTGGAACACCGTCGTCTCGGTGTCTGTCTAGGCTAATGGTCAAAGCATCTGACTCAGTACCTGGACTTCCATGGGTGCGAGCCCCGGCTAAGAAATGAGTAAGACATGAAAGGTCCTCAACGATTGGGGAGCGGGGACATGCGGACATGTGAGACCAAAAGGAAGCTGAGAAATGAAGGCTACCCAACGCTGGGAGCTGGCATTTCTTATCCGGCAGATGCCCTGTAGTAGCGACTGTTGTTACGACAACGACTACCACTACGACGACTACCACCATCAAAATGCTACTGCCGCTGGAGCTGCTACTCGTGCAGCTGTTACATGCTAGGATATGACCGAGAGCGGCCGCAAAGCAGTTTGAAAAGTGGTAACCTCAAACCATTGAACATTCTTGATGAAGCCTCACAAGCTAAACCTCCGAGGCTGCCTTCAACCTGATTTGCTTGTCCACACCACGAAGTCTGCAGCATAGCACATTATTCGTCAAGCAGACGTCCTGAAACCTTTGACTTCGAACCCCCGTGCCCAATGCCCGGCACTTCACATCTTCGCCCGGCAGCGGGGAGGGAAAACCAGAGTCCTCATTAGGGGATCAAAGATGTGTGATTTGAGGTCGAATGGATTGGAGTCCTGGTTGTTGAGGTCCAGGGCAATTCTAATTCGGCGACAAACATCGGCCGAGGATGGCAAACGTGACATGTACGGTGATGCCGGCAATGGTGGCGATGCTGATCACGGCGACGTTGTTGAATATGATGATGAAGGTGGCAAGAAATGACGGTTAGCCATGGCTGAGAACCTCGCATAGCAAGACTGTTTCGCTGGTAGAAACTCGAAAACATTGACAGTTGGAAACTCAACTCAGGGAGCGTCGTGTCGTTTAGCAGGGATCATGATCTGAAGCTGGAAATCATAAACCGGATCTTAATAAGACCCCAGTTCACGCAATTGCAACATCCAAGCCTAAGTCCTGGGGGCCAAGCATCACGACACCCGTCGAGCGGGTTCATGTACCGGTCGAACAAAGATACGGCGACGATACCGGGATGTTATCATTACCTAAATCCTGTACCTAAACGACTCATTACAGCATGTCGTTAAGGACTTGAGCGGCTCGAGCTCCGTTTTCGGTTGATCTCTTCTCTCACAGACGAATTTGAATCAAATCTGAGGCTGGTGCAGCAGGGATGACTTCAGATTTCAAGTCTGGCAACATTGTGCGTCACCTCTGCATATGTATATGTATGTATGTCGATATATATATATATATATATGTATATATATATGTATATATATATATATATATATGTACATATTTGTATTTAATTAAAATACATATAATAGTAGGCAAGCCGGCACCCCGACCCTCAGAGAAGTAAGTGCTTGCCCTTCACAAGTGGGCCTCGTACAGCCGCATGCAAATCACTGCTCGCATCGCCAGGCTGAGCTGTTTTCTTAATCTGTTGTATGTCGTCTTGTGATGTGTGCTGTATCCTGCAGCAACCTTCAGTTCAGAAGGCATCGGCGATATTGGCTGGCATCCGGTTCCGTGGGCATTCTACAATGTTACAAGATATAACACATAGTATTCTGCCTGTACCCATCAGTCTTACTCGGAGCTGAATTTCACAAGAGTCGGCTGTCCTCTATCTCGGAGAGCATCATCCTACCATCCATGATGGTGTAGGCCTTTGTGAAGAACTCGATGTCCTTCACAGAAAAGACCCACTGAGGCATTACTTTGCGCTGGACCGGACAGCAAGCAAGGCTGTGAAGCACAATCCTAGTCTCCTGACCCATCTTGCTAAGCCATCACGCGCGTACATGCTTGTCAGAAATGCCAGCATATCACATAACCAAGTCTTTGCAAGATCCTAACCAGCTACAAGTAGTTCTTGCTGCCATATGACAAGCTGGGCGAGAAACTCATGCCATCTGCCAGCATGTTGCTGCTTTCGTTGAACTCTTCCGGAATCAGTCGGATCCGGAACGAAGCTGCACCTCCGGGCTTCGTTGGTAAACGATCTTGCCTTTGATGTACCTGCAGGGAAATGGTCAGGGCGGATGCTTTAACCTTGGTCAGGTTCCATCCTCAGCCCTGAAACCCGAAATCCGAAACTATCCCTCAGCCCTGATTAATGTATTGAGCGGCAAGGTTTGCAGCAAAGGGGTTTGGAGTGAGGAGCAAAAGGGGCTGGCGGCTAAGGACCAGGATTCACAGTGGGCTACGTTCCATGCGCCGTTGAGAAGGTGTGGTTCATGGAAATAGAGAGAAAAGGCATCAAATCCAACACAGCCAGTCCTGTGCCAAACTGCGAAGACTTTTCGACAAGCAGTTGCATTCGTGAAAGCCATGCTAACTACAAGTCGACATGAGAAAGCCTGAGCCCAGCCTCAAACTGCAGCGAGCACGAACCGCAAAGTGCCAACACCCCAAAGCTCTCAATCCCGCAAGCCTGAACCCCAAACCTGATTCCGAAGCGGACGCCCGACATCCGAAGTGAACAACGTGTTTGGGGTTGAAGATGCAGTCGCGATTCCAGTCTAGCCCTTGCGACTTGCTTCCTTTGTCAGCGGCCTAACCTCCAAACTTCAGCTAGAGGCCCCGATTTCGTTGGACTTACTATATCCTCCAACTTGAGTTCTGAATTCGCCGACTTCGGATTTAGGACCTAGTCCGACACGATCCAGACCATGAGTGTTCCAGCAAAAAATCCTGGGGCCAGCGCTTGTGGCGAGCAAAGGGATTCTGAGTCCACTCTTCCTGCCTCAGAGGGAGCAGCTAGGATCTCGAAGCTTCGAAGGTGCTGAGCACCTGCAACTTGTCCAATGCTACTAGCTCAGGCCAGTTGTGCAAGGTCTAGGTACGGCCTGGGTTTTTCGAGCTAACAGGCCCGCAGGACTCCACAAACAGATCGTGCGAAAGATGGTAGTAGCAGATTCATTAAACGCCGGGGCAGGATGGTGCTTTGGGCATTTGGTGTTCAGAGTGTGCCCCACAGACCGAGACCCAAGTCTCAAAGCACAGGCAGCCCTTACTGAAGTTCCAGACTTTCAACACAGAGCCTAAAGCCCACACTTAAACGCTACTAAGTAAAGTTACAGCTTCAAGTTCTCTCTTCATACCTTACGGCAAGCCGAAGGTACAATACTCTGGGGCCCGAAAGCATGCAAACCCAAGAGCTGGATACCCTTCGTGCTGCAATCAAGAGTTTGTAACGAGCCCAAAGTCTAAGCCGAAACTCGTCTGTCTTTGGGCTCCAGGTCCAAGCCCCAGAGACTCGAAGCAATGATCCGACTTCACAATACCACTGCACCGCAAACGATCATTTCCCACAACCCTGAGCCTTAGCAACTTTAAATGCCAAAACCTTAGCGGCCCATTAAACGGCTGCAAAATTCCAATGCACCCAACTAGATAAATAGCATGAATAACATTGATACGATTGGCTTGACCGGTTTGGGTTTGCTGCAGATTCTGTCGTGGTTGTTGCTATGATGGCTGATGGATGAACCCGAATGCTAACATTTGAACCAGTTGAATTGAATTCCCCAGCTCGAGACCCCTGAGCTGCCGTGCCAGACCAGCGTAAGGAAGTGCTTTTTCACGGTGGCCCCAGCTGTGTCCTCGATTCTAGGGACAGAGACAAACATCAAATGGACAAGGTTTCGCATGGAATCCGGCTGCCTGTTCATCAGAGCTGCGTAGCTGTTCGAAGTTGAGTCTCAAGCTTGTGGTTGAGAGTTTGGTGTCGACGGGCTATGCAGGCCTTCAGCCTCGAACAAAACAGCAACTTCGGGCTCACGTCGTGAACACTTTCTCGTCTCATGTACCAGCGTTATAGTATTCGGATGCGGACTCTTCATACTTGATCTAGGATCGAGGCCTTGGACAGCTCGCACAGCTTGTAAAGCTCGACTATGCTTCGGCTGACACTGCAGGGATGCGGGCTGCTTGTTCTCGGAGCTTCTTGCCGCGGTAGAGTGTTTTCATGAGTTGAAGTTGTTGGTGCAGGAGCACAGAAGGCCTCCTCACCAACATTTCCTCACAGCTCGATAAGCGAGCGAGGGAGAGGGAGAGAGAGCGAGATGCAGGGAAAAGAGAAAGAGAGAGAGAGGAAAGATATAACTATGTATGTGCATGTGTATGTGTATGTGGATGTCGAGGTGGATGCATGTACGTACAGCATACATAAATACACATGTACGTCTGTTGTTTTCTGCTGTTTCGGGCGTTGAATCAGAGTGACGCGGCCATTTGGCTTGCATCGAATTGGGTGAAACAAGGCCTGAAATTTCTACCAATTGCCTATCCTGGTGCCCTCCGCAGACTCGTGCACCAAGAGTCCAGGAAGTCGCAAAACAGGGCAAGCAGCCTGCGGAGTTTGACGCTTGGCAATGCGTTCAACCGGAGCCTAGAGGGCAGACGACTCCAAGCAGCCGGCAGAGAGAGGGTTTGCCAGTCCGAAGCCGTCGGCTCCTTCGACAACAAGTACCTCCTTCACGTCCATGAAACCGTGAAGGAGGCCGTGAAAGCCTTCGCCGAATGCGGCGAAGAGTACCAGTGAGGAATACTACTGAGCTGATTGCCCCCTGAGTAGTTTGTATTGTTACTGCATTGCACAGTAGCATGTGATGTTTTGAAGTTGAGTTCCCAGAGTTGCAGATCCAAAATTGCTGCCGCCTGTACACAATGAGATGCTGACCATGCGCATCTCATCTGTCAGCCTGTTGGCTTGACGCCTTACGGCATGTTCTGTGCATATCTTCAGTGCCTTAGTGTTTCTGTTTGGATAGTTGTTTCCTTTTCGCTTGTTCCAAAGGGTGCATACGCAGTCACTGTGCCTTTAGTGTGGCCTTGCATGAGGGTCCCTGCGGTATTGGATGGCCTCCACTGGACCCGACTGTGAGGAACTACCTGCCCCTTCACGGTATGCGTCATGGCTGCTGCGATTTTAAGCCCCGAATGCACACTACCTTCGAGTAGATTTCTGCTCCGGGGCATTGGCGCTCTTCTCGCTAGCCAAAGCGAGGCGCTTGAGGGGCCCACCGCCTCTTTCAGGTGGGGTTTCATTAATGAGGTGCGCAAGCCAATGGGCTGCGCCCGACTTGTGACTCTGTGCCCCAAAGCGAGAAAGCGAGTATGTGTATGTGGATGTCGAGGTGGATGTATGTACGTACAGCAGACATACATACATACTACATACATACATACATACACATATCCATGCATGCATGCATGCATGTAAACTGCACACAGACACACAAACACATACATGCAGACTTACGTGCGGACGTACGTACGTGCATGCATGCATACACTACACTCATTGAACACATTACATACATTATATACATTACACTGCGCATATTACATATTCGCCTCGGCCCCGGCCGAAGCGGTCAGAGGTTAAAGTAGTCCCTATTTGGATACTTTGGGGACCATGTATCTCTATATGGGTACATGGACCCTTAGGGAACAGGGTATGAAGGGTTCACCAGGCTTTTAATAAGGGTCTAGGGCTGGAGGCTTTAATGGTAGTAGTTTTACAAGTGGAGTTCTTAGTCTCCTACCCATGAACTTCCAAGTAATGCCTTCCAAGAAGTCTCTTTATGTAGGGGCCTGAATGACTGGCATAGGCTTCCGTTAGGGAGTTACTCTAAGGGCCCTGTCTAGGGTCCTTAATAACTAGAATAAGGTTTTGGTGAACCGATCACCAAACGCTTGCCTGGCCCCGAATCGAGATGGCTGCAGGCCGCGTTGTGCTTGCTGCCTCCCCAACAGTGCCTAACGCTGTGGACAACACAGCCAGCGAGGGGAGCTGCGGGGCAGCTTCCACGAAGTTGATGTGGATTCCGGTGCAAACAGCAGCTTCTGCTTATCGAACCCGATCGCCGATTTCCCCAACGGGGCAATCTTCACATTGGCCTCAGCGGACGATACACATAAGTTCACATGTCCAGTCACCAACGAAACGGGAATGTTGGGGCCTACTATGTAACTTGCAAACCACTGCTTTGAGTGCAGCAACGCTGCAATGTCGAGACGCAGACCTGGCAGTCGATCCCCTACTGAGCGTAGGCGCTCTGAAAGCGTGACCGCTTGCACAGACCACGCTTCCAGCTGGCAATAACCCGTGCCGTCGTGGACGACAGCGGTGAAGACGGAACTACTTTTTATGCCACTCTTGGTGCTGTTCGCGGCACGCGGCTTAGCGGGATACCAGTGGATCCACACAGCGACCGAAAATTTGGGAGCCTTACTTGCGCTCGGCAAGTTCGATAGCCGCCGCATGCTTTAGAGGCTTGCGGGTTTGCAACATGGGCATTAGCGTTTAGGGTTAAAGGTGGAGGGTTGAGCATTAGGATTAAGGGTTGAGGGTTGTAGGGTGTTCGGTTTAGGGTTCAGGAGAAGCAAGGCTAACGTGCAGTGCAGGGTCTTGAAGTGGCAGTGATTTCTTTTTGTAAATTGGGCTTCACAGGGGTTTATGGGATCCGTTGGAAAGAGACGGGTGTCAAATGGACCAGGGACTGAGTCGCGAAGAACTAGAGTTTAGGATTCAGGACGTAGGCATATAAGTCTGAAAGTACCTCTACGGACTCCCTCTATTCCCCACCTCTTAATCCCCTCCCCACTGACCCCCACCCCGAAAAGTGGCCACCTGAACCCCCCCCCTCCTCTGTGTGAAGCTGTGGATGAGGCTCAAGGTCCCTCAGTGAAATCTCGCTCTCTGCGGGCAGTTTCACTTAGCCGCCCCCCACTTCCCCCCCAGCCTCCCGGCCCTTCCAATTTTGTCAACTTTTGGGTTGGTGAACCGTCTCGCACTGCTTGCTGACCCTCCCATAGCATGCGCGCTTCACGCTTGCATCAGGGGCTGCGCTTTCTCCTCATACGCTGAGGGTTTCGGGCTCAACTTTTAAGCTTTAAGGTTTGGAGTTTTAAGTTTCGGGTTTCAGGCCTATGGGCCTTGGTAGGCTTTCGGGTTGCTGCTTTCCGAAACAATGCACCACAGCCGGGCCGAGGCGGACGAGCGTTTAAACTTACATACACTCATTCATTCATATATACATATATACATGCATCCCTGCATACATATGTGTAAGAATGCATGTAACACACTATATTAAAATGCAAAAGACATGCGGTTATACACAGAGACAGAAAAGAGCGAGAGAGAGAGAGAGAGAGCCAGCCCTCTGAGTTTGTCCAGCTGGCCTGGTAGATGTACGCACGTGGTGCCTTGCCTGATGTTGTCGGCCTGACTTCTACCACATGATCAAAGAGTTGGGCAGCTTCGGGGAAGAGGAATGCAGAGGCTTCGCGAGAGGGTTGGATGTGAAGCTTTGCGGTGGAGGATCCAGGTTTGCTGGCTTTGGTTTGGGGATGAAGTGAGCTGCGAAACAAGGACACAAGCTCCTTAGGGTTGAGCGGGCAACCCAGGACCTGCAGACCTAATGTAGCGCCCGCTAAAGCCGTTCCCGGAGGATGAGACGGCCTTCGGATACCTCAAGGTGCTCTGTGTTGCCAACAGCCAGCAGGACTGAGACGGTGGCGAAGGCACCTCCTCGACTCCGAAGTAGAGCGCGTTCATGTGGGACTGTGGACAAGCGAGGAGGCTAACAAACATAACCTTGCACTCCGAGCAAAAATAGCTATTTGCCTGGACATGTACGTACAGGAACGAAGATGCGCAAAGCTACAGAGATGCACCATACTAAAAGCTGTGTCGACGAGAGAGAGAGAGGAGCGAGAGAGAGAGAGAGAGAGAGAGAGAGAGAGAGAGAGAGAGAGAGGGAGAGAGAGATAGAAAGCCAGAGAGAGTGCGAGAGAGAGAGAGAAAGAGACAGGGAGAGAGAGAGAGAGAGAGAGAGAGGGACAACGGAGAGTTACGCAAACAACCATTGCTGCAATGAGACAAGGTCACAGTTCGTATCTGGAGCAGTATACATGACTCTGCCGCCAAAGTCCATCTTTGGTGAGGAATTGACGGAAAACCAGAACATGTATACTAATACATATATGCATACATCCACATATACTTGCATAGTGAAGGACGCAGCAGCAGGGATGCTAGGACCACAACTGAAGCATTGCGGAGTTTCAGGCGTGCATCTCAGGGCCTTCTGGGTGAACAGGTCCGCAATTGGCTTGTAAAACTGCTTTGACCTGACACGATTCAGCGAACCATGCGTAGCCTGAGGGCGCTCTAGGAGTCAGATGCTGACTTAAACACACCTCAACTCAGAAGTCCCCGCGAGGCATTGTCGCCCTCTGCAGACTCTACACTCTAGGTGAAACCCTCCATCCTTATCCTGCCTCAAAGACCACAGACAGCAAAAGACTTCGAGCCAAGTCCAAGTGCTTAATTACATCGGAGCCGAGCCCGATTAAACCTTAAACTGAAGACCCAAGACACAAAACCCGATATCTTGCATCTGTTGACCCTGAAAGCTACAAAGACCTTGAAGTGGACTTGAAGCGCCGACTCTGAAAGGTACTGGCAAAGCTAGCCTGCCAGGATCGTTCTTGTGAGGCCCCTGGCGGAAATCAGGACATTTTCACAGATGTTGCTTGATCATTGTCGTATCCGGTTGCACTATTGCTGTCACAATACCCTGGAACCTGCCGTTGCTCTGCTTTGCAGCGAAGCAACATGCACGGGTAGCTTGGCCCGGTTGTGGTTGGGCCGTTGACAAAAGCTCGTGCGGACTACTAGAGTCATAACTCATAACCGCTACGACTGGCAAGGCGAAGGAACCCCAAATCCGTGAGGACTCACACGCCGTGTGCCTGCTGGTCTGCCTGACTACATACCTGCATCCACATGCCATTGGTTGGAGGGTCCGTCCTTTCGATTGCAACGGAGATCGCTTTGCATGGTCACTTCACTCCCTTTGGCCCTGAAGCACTCCCAACTGCCTTCGCATGGCGGCAGAGCGTCTCTGTCTCAATGTTTTGTGGGTCCTCCTTGCGTGGCTTCACCTGGAGGTCTGCCACAGATCGCGGCAAGTACTTTGCGCAGCTGCAGAATGCCCAAACTATGAACCAGCAGTGGTAATTAAAGGATAAAACAACGGACGCCTTACTTGATGGACCGGGTCGTGGTGATGTCAACATGTCGGCACAGCCCGCAGCAACACTTTGAATCAGAGGACAAGCAAGCGTGGCAAACAACGATTCCTGCTGGCTTGGAGGACGCTTGCCAAAGGCAACAGGGACGCTTGAATTGGCAGAACCATGTAGAAATCATGAGCCGTCTGCACAGCTGTCGAACGACGAACATCTGTGCAATTTATCTCGCGCACAGGTCGGTGTCTCGCGAAGCCAGACTTGTGACCCTTGGTCCTAAACCGCAAATGTGGTTGAGCTGCAACTTTGTCATCGAGTCTGGAACGCAAGAGAACTGTGGCTGTTGGAAGCTTGTCGAGGCGTCTCCAACATGTGGCAACATCGATCTCTAAAGACACACACCGCACCACTCCACCAGCCCGCCGGCACCAACGTCACGACCACAGCGGCAACACAGCAACACTGACAAGGAACAACGCAACCGGTGCATGATTCAAGTGATGACACTGATGCTGGTGATGCTGATGATGATGGTGATGACCGGCAGGGCCCGCAAAGGCCCACAAAATTCCGTGCACAGCTCCGGCACCCATCACGAAGTCACTGTCTGAGGACGAAGCCCACCAAAAGTCGATGTCAAAAGCGTCTGCGGCGGAGGCACTGTACATGACAGCCTGACGCTGTTTGAGGCTCTGCGAACCAAAGGTGCATCGCCTGAGGAACACGGACACCCAAACTTCGAACCAGCTCTAGCCTCCAAGGAGCCTCCAAGGCTGGAAGGAAGAAGATGGAAGAAGGGGGGCTCTACAATAAGCAAAGTGGTGAACGCGTCCGAAGTCGCGCCTGCATGCCGCAAAAAGAGTTTGGACCTTGGCATTGACTTGAAGCTTCGTCGTAGAGAGCAGAAGGCTCAAGGAGCTGTGGGCTCTTTGTCCAACTAGTTTCGGCAAGGCCGTAAGTTCAGGACGTGTTCGGATTGCAGGGCCAAGGGCTGACATATGGCTGTCAGGCTTCGGATTTCCACTGCTGTGGGGTTTTGTGCTTCTCACATAGTCACTCTTCTCTTCACGTTCGCAGCACACTGAGGCCTGCGCACGCGCCGCAAACGAAGAAAAGAGGCATGTAATCCTGCGGCATTTCCCGCTTCTCCTTTTAACAAGTTGACAACAAACACCGGCACCAACAGCATGGCATGATCGTATTCATGATGGCACCGTGGATACTTTATGATACTGTGCACCGGAAGCTATCAACACCCAAGCGTTAATCAAGAGGTCTAACCACACTCCTTACGCCTTCGCCTACATATGCCTAAAGAATAGCTCTGGCAGCCCTGAATCCCGTTCGAAATCGCGTCCGTGCCTGGAGAGTGGAGAGGTCTTTGCACTTCATCCCCCGCGAAAGGTTCTTGGCGATGCTCCAGATGGGCGGCTGCAAGCAGAAACTCTTGGGCTCGTTGGGGTTGGGCTCGGTTGGCTCGGGGCTGAGAGCTAAGCGTAGCGTAGCGTGGCGGTTCTTGCGAGGCTCAAGGGGGCTTTGGGCTTCGTTGTGAAGTCGAGCAAGCGCTAAGCTTGCTTCATTCTGCTAAAACTTGCGACTTGCCCGAACATGGTACAACCTCATCTTAATGAAGACCCACCTCCGGAATCCTTGTCCTGAGCACAAAACCTGAGACACACACAAAACCGTAAGACTCGCGTCTACATCTACTGCAAGTCAAACCTTGTCGCTTCCGCACCTCCAGCCAATTGTAGTCTTGCGGGAAGTTCGTGTTCCAGAACTCGGCATGCGATCCGGACCCGAGGATGGCCCGTCTATGAACTTAACCCGTTTCAATCACTTTGCCCCCAGGCTGACGTCCAGGAAAGCCCTATAAATCTGAGATCAACTCGAGTGGAATCAGGTAGATGAGTAGAGCAAGCCAAGTCTAAACTTGTGAAGCCCAGAACGCAAGCCAGTTCAGCCCAATGCACTCTGAAACTTCACTCGACGCTTCCAAGGCTTGCAGGTCCAAAGACCAACATGGCTCCGCAAATAAGAACCACAAAAACCAGAAACACGATTGGACCGGGCAACTCTCTTCAACTACCGACAAATCCGTGAAGGAGTACTTACATTCGGCAGTAAATTGAGGCTGCTGCCTGATGCCTGCATCGGCGACAGATGTGGCTCAGGTATTGGAAAAGTATGTCCATGTTTATCATCTGGCTGCACATGCACGTGTGCAGGTACGCATCTACTATGCGACGC
The DNA here is from genome assembly GCA_905221615.1 of Symbiodinium sp. CCMP2592. NCBI lineage: Eukaryota > Dinophyceae > Suessiales > Symbiodiniaceae > Symbiodinium > Symbiodinium sp. CCMP2592. The sequence goes on from CAJNDT010006119.1 coordinate 134,405, forward strand.
ATCGATGTATGTGCGAATGCCAGTGCGTGTTGTATGCGTGCATGTCGGCACGCATGTATGTACGCACGCATAGCATGCCATGTTGATGCAAACCACCGGGAACTAGACTGTCGTGTGCTGGACAACATACTTGGAGGGTCGGGGGACTTAGTAACTGGTTATTTTAGGGACTTATAAGTACCATAACCCCAATTAGGGTCCCTCTTACCGTACTTATAAGTCTACTTACTAACTACTTACTAAGTCCCCCGACCCCCCAAGTATTCACACCACACGTAGTAAAACCCTCATGTCTCCACATGTTTTATGCATCGCCAGCCTACAGTCCCTTAGGGATTTTGCGTCAGCGGGGAGCATGTGTTCGAGTTCGGAGCAGGGTTCCAGTATGTACGTACTCGATTGTATAGCATAAGGCACCGAGCTACCACAGCTTCTGGTGGCCATGCGGAGAGCAGAGGAGCTTGTGGTGTTCAGGGGTTTGAGGAGGTGGATGCCAAATCTTTCGGCTGACAGTTGCAGAAGTGAGATCACCGCTTAGCACGTCAACCTTCCTCAGAAAAGAAGACGATCTCGCATTCGCTTACCACATCGCTCTAGGGTCGGGAAGCCTTGCTGCGTCGGGAGTCATACCTAACAGTCAATCTAAGACCACACTTGTACAATCGTGATGGCAACAGTCACAGGACATAACCATTCTCCAGAGCCTTTCGTGCGCTCGGTGAGGGGTCACGCGTTGAATGGCGGCCTGCAGTTTGCCACCATGACTGGAGGGTTTGGGGATTGAGTCTTTCTCGGCTCGAGGAGTGAGGCCTAAGTATTAATCTTCGCTTTTGCAGAGCCGGCTTTCAAGACCCAACGACGGGGTCGTATCTTAAGTGCTTTGCTTTTTCAACATCGGACATTCTGGGAAGTAAAGCATCGCAACTGTCAATGTCCACTTGGGGCCGAAACTTCGCAAGCTCTGAATGCCACATGTCATCTGTCATGGAAATCTTGAATGGCTTTGTGCATGGTGTAGGGTGTGCGGGTATTCCTGGCTGGGGTTAGGATTCGTTGTAGTGGCGTGAACCAGTGACGTGGCTTGCATTCACCGGGTGCCAAACAAAAGCTGCGCTTACCGAATGTTACCACGCATATGAGCACCATATCCAGCAAACGCAGTTCAAGCTCGACAGCCTGGCCCTGCAGCCTGTACCCCGCGATCTGGACGCCCTGTGCTACGAGTACGTCCACAGCCTTGAGAGAAAGGCTCCGCCTGAATTTGTACCTCTCTCGACTGAGGTTGGGCACTGGCTTCTGAACTGGCTGGAAGACTTGTGGGTTTAGGGCATAAACTGCAAGTTGTCCCTAGACTCGTGAACGTGCTTCAAGATGGCCAAACACCCGAAATGGTTGAAACAGAAGCCATTGTTGCCGTCGAATGTGTAAGAAACTTCGAACAAGCAAAACAAGCACTCAGAGGAGGGACTCTGACGGGTTGCCCAATTCCACAGTGCTAGTGCGAGACCTTAGTTTCCGCGGGGCGGGCTGAAGGAAATCAAGTCTCAAAGCTGAAACCACCCAAGATGTCATGTGCAGGCGCAAAGAGCCGTGAAGCCCTGCCGCCCAAGCCCCTGCCCCCTGTGCTGGGGCACGTCGCAGCAGAACCTGCGGCGATGCCTCTCGAGAACCTCATGTGGATGCGGAGGTTAGTCTTCAGTATTGAACCGGTAACAAGGTCATGACTCATGGTTCAATGGCACTGACGTCTAGCCAGGAGGGTGGGGGGAGGGAGGGAGAGCGGGAGGGAGGGAGTGGGAGGAGGGGCAGGGAGGGGAGTGTGAGAGGAGGATAGCGGATTTCAAGCATACCTTCAAACCTGAATCCAGCTCGGCCCACTCTAGCTGCTCATGCCAGCTCTGATGTGAAGACAGAGCAGCACCTCCCTATAAGAAGACAAGAAGTGTCCTCCGACTCCTGCCCCATGCAGACCTATTCAGCCCAAATCGGCCACCGAAGTTCTGGCCCAACAACCCCAATCTTCAAAGAACCAGGGTCTGTCGATTCTGCACACTTTCAGGTCCGGGCAGTCCGTAGCTGGACCTGGGGAGCAATGTCGGCTACTCGTGCGACGTGTGCATGACGTGAACGAACTCTCAACAGGTAAATCCATCGAAGAGGCTTCAACAAAGCGGATTCTTTCCGGATGCTCAGTCGCAATAAAGCTTCTGAGTCGACCCATAGACAGGGTAGTATACTGGCAGACTGGCAGTAGTATTGCATATCAAATCGTTGGGCATGCGCCCAATACAAGTGTTTTGGGCTTCATGGGAGCAGGCTTCGTACTATCTTGAACCTTGCAGTGGATCGTCGCGGTAGGTTTCATCATTTTGCTCTTGCGAGGTTTTTGAAGTGACCGCCATGGAGACAATTCAGGCAATTCATCAGAACGATGTCTTTGTCCTTGCCCCAGCGTTCTCCAACATTGTCTCGCAAGTCCTTGTTTGGCGGCGCCTCCCATTTCGATTTTACTTTAGCCGACCGTCGTAGATTCCGGGGCCTCCAGTGCCACAGTGCTGCAAACAACCCAAGCACCAAAGCAAAGATCCCTCACCGCCCTGCAGTAGGACGAAACAAACAGTTGATGCGTCAGGCGATGTACACTTGGGGACTTTAGGAGCCTATAAGTGCCGGGCTTAAGATTCGGGTATGCATTTGCTTCGCTTGCCGCTTTCTGCATCCTGCATGCTCCCCACGTTTGACTCGCAACAGGAAGAAAGCCCTAAGCCTAAGGCAATAACCCTAAGATGTTGCCGCTCACTGGCACTGAGCTCTAGACTCCCCTCCATGGCTTCCGCTGCCACTTCGCGATGCCTTCATGTCCTGGCTCTGAGGGTTCGTGCTTGGGGCCCGTGGCTTGCGTTTGAAGCGGTCTAGGCCAACCCTAAAGCACCAAACAGAACCTTCAATCATACATCCGAAATCCGCCACCCTGAACCCTTTATCTTCATCCCAAAACCCTCGCCACTATCTCCAAACCCTGAACTCCTGAACCCAAAGCCACAGGTCCAATCGAGACGTCATTGCAGGAAATTATTAGACTTTTTTAGCTATTTATAGCTTTTTATAGCTTTTCTTAGCCTTTACAAGCTTTGCCTATGTTTTTGACATGTTCCATGGTTTTCTTGTACTTTTCCTGCAATGCTGAAGCGGCCCGCTTGGAAGAGACATGTGATGTGCTCCTATGATAGGTGGAAACCCAGTCTCAGATCCAGGATCGGGTCTGTGGGATAGCAAGGAACTCAGCAGAGGATTGGAGATGGAAAGCGCAGCAGACTCTCGCGTTCAAGAAAAGCAACTTCTGTAGTCCGACATCACAGTGGATACGGAGGATGCAAATTCTGCTTCATGTGCCTTTTGGCCCTGCCCTCGTTGCCTTGCTGTTCTTGATCTTGTCTTGCCGTGCTGCCAGTTCTGCACGGCAGGACAGGCAAACCGGTTAAAGCTGTTCGCCCAGGAAAAACAATCAGAGCGTGGCTGCATGCGTGAGTGTCTACGTATGTGACTGCATGCTCCATGGCGATTCGACCTCTCCGACATGACAACCGGGAAGCAAACGACTTTAAACACCAGCCTTCCTCATCACCTGGAAGAAAAATTCGAACCTGCCGGGTCAGGAACACGAGAAGCTTCTTGTCGGTTTTGCGCGGAATTATGAATCCAACTTCCGATGTACGTGGGTGGGTCTGGGGGTGTTGAGTTTTTGGGGTTGGGGCGCATACCAGCAAGAATGAACTGAGTAGTAGCAAGCAGTAGCCAGAGTGGAAACCGACAAGCGTCAACTCAACATGAACTGCAGTTGCAAGCACAACAACACCAAGCACATCTCAGTACAAGACATCAGAAGAACACTATTAAGCGAAAGCCATCATGAACAGTGACTCTGGCGGTACACCTGGCACACGCACACCACTGCAACGATTATTAGGTGACATTCGCATGAAACAGTGACAAGAATTGAACATCGACAACTTTCAAGCTAAAAGAAATTCTCAGAAGGACTGTTGGAAGAAGACTGCGCTGGCAAGGCTTCTGGGCTTCTGATACTCACGCTCAGACAGTCAAGAAGCGACGCATATTCGCACATTCTGTTCTTGTACAACATGGAGCACTACATCCATAAACGTTCATATTACATTATGCACTAATTTACGACGCTACAATGATTTTGCCGACGTGCAGTGCCGTCCAAGTAGGACTGAGCGCGAGCGCTGAATAGTGGCTGGCTTGTCGTGCTGAAGCTACCCTCGTGTCTTTCACTGACTCTGGTCGCAGAGTTCCGTGCAGATCCTGCAAGCAACGGTCAGGATGCAGGTTCTGAAAGGCCAGACAAGCCACTGGAAGGAAGCACGAAACCTTCTCTAAACTCCAACACTAAGCCCTTTCGCTTAAACCAAATTCTCACGAGGAGGGCACCAACAAGCTCTTGACAATTTAGGAGATGGGTTCGGAGTTCCGGCGCTTATAAACGTGGGCGTCCAAGATTTGGGAAGCAGGTCTGACATGTTGCGGCCGTTTCGGATTTCACACATTCAAGCTGGACCCCAAATCCCACGAGCCTGCTTGGAGCTATCGTCCTTGGGACTTCCATTCTGGATCGAATTTGCTACCTGACAGCAGTATTGGGTTCGTGCTGAGCTTGCAGGGCGACAGTTTCAGGGCCTGCACACCTCCAGTACAGCAAAGACGACCAGGATGATTATGAAAATGATGATGATGATGGCGATGATGATGACGATGATGATGTTTCTGTAGCTGATGATGGAGATTATGATGATGATGTAGATGTAGATGGTGTGCATGACGATGACGATGATGGTAAACGCACTCTTGATGTAAACGATGGGGGGATGCTGCTGCTATTGATGGTGCTCAGCCTGTTGGTGGCGATGACGATGACGCAGTGTAGCGGATGATACCGTTGCGGTGGCAACTGCTGCTGCTACTGCTGCTGCCACTGCTGCCGGGATCATTGCTGTTATTGTTGCTGTTGGAGCTGTTCTTGTTGTTGCTCCAGCTGAGTCTGATGATCGTAAGGAAATCACGGATGCCGTAGTCGTCATGACGATGCTGGTGGTGATGAAGTCGATGATGATGGCGGCAGTGCTGCTGCTGCTGCTTCGAATGATGATACTGATTTTGATGATGATGGGGGCGATGATGCTGATGTTGACAGCAGTGTTGGTTCTGCTGAGCTGACAGCTGCCGATCTTGACTGTTGCGGGACAGTTCGACAAAGCCCCCGTGAAGATCTTGGGTGATTGAGCTGTGGACGCTACGCCAGACCTTCATCCTGTATGTTGTGTTTAGGTCAATAACTAATGCATCAGGACGTAAAGTTTAGATGTCTTGGGCAAGGCGGTACGCGAGAGCCAGCCGTCGGTAGGGCTTGGTCTTTCTGATTGGTGGCTGCAGAAGCAGGTGTAACAGTCTTTCGCTCGACGCGGAATTCGAGGTTGCAAGGAGACCGTTGTTGAGGGGATTCGGTTTTGTGCGCTGGGTGGCAAGTCTGATTTCGACCCGATCAGAGACTGACGTATCTGCTTTTGCGCCACAGCTGTTTGAGCAGGCTTAGACGCCCCACTGCACCAAACTCCACTCAGTCAGGGCCGTTGACATGCCCAAGATTCGAGCAATAGACTTCGATCCCACAGCCGAACACCGAAGCCCAAACTCCCGAGTATGACCTCCCAACTCTGAGCTCCGAACCCCGACCTTCAAACCTCAAGCCTGGCTCCCAGGCCCCAGGGAGACACCTGATCATCCTGGGATAAAGCGGCAGCAGCATCGAAAGACGATGGCCTGGGCGACAAGTCCGTCCAACGATATAATTTGAGTAAAACCATGATAATCAGCAGGACAACAGTGATAATTGTGCAACTGACAAGAACAACAATTAGTACTGCTACAGTTCTACCACTACTGCTGTTGCTACTACTACTACTACTACTGCTACTACTACTACTACTACTCCTACTCCTACTACTACTACTACTACTACTGCTACTACTACTACTACTGCTACTACTACTACTACTACTACTACTACTACTACTACTACTACTAGGAATCTGAGGAGGAGTAGTTGCTGCAATCACACTGATAAAGACAAAATAGTAATGGTTATAATAGTAAGAAAACACCGCAGTACTAGTGATTACAAAATAGTAATCAAAGCGGTATCATTTAAGGACAACCATGGTCACAATGCGGGTAATGATGTAGCAACATGACAGACTACTAACCATGACAGTCGTATTGACGACACCACCAACAACAACGACGGCGGCGACAACGGCAACGGCAAGCAGCAGCACAGTGCGTTTTAACGGCGCCTCTCGTGTGGGGTTTAGGATGTCGGATTCCCAGACTCGGGTTTGGCACTGAGCTGAGCCGCTGAGGTTGCAAGTTCCAGTGCAGGCTTTGGCCGCGGGACTGGGAGCTGAGGATCCAGGCGTTTGGGTTCAGAGTGTCGGAATGCTTCGGGGCAAGGGTTGGGAATGGGGATGTGTTAGCTCTCATGCAAAGGCCACAATTCCGACCGATGTCCGCAGTTCCTTGAATTGGCTGTGCATAGAAGGACATCTTGAAAGCACGAAGCCGAAGGCATCGACAATACTGAGCTGGTGAGAACTGGCAACTCGGGTCACAAGAAATTCATGTAAAAAACATGTGAAGCTGCACACTGTGAGCGGCACGAACATACTCACTACCGCAGTCTTTGTCTTGCGCTTTGCACGGTGGGCCCAACCAAGCGCGCCGAAAGGCAGTAGCTGAAGAAGAAACATCGCTAAACCAGTGCCTCTATGTCGCTCGTGCACGTGCTCCGGCACCAGCTAATTATCTCTGCGGCCGCCGTTACGACGGCAGGCCGCAGATCGCTGCAGGGAGAGCACATTTCCGGTTGTACGTCAGCAGACCTACATGACTCAGGATCTATTTACAAGTATTCATCAGCAGTTTCCGTCTGATATACATCAAATCCCCGAAGCCTCCAGGCTGGAATGCCTGAGACTGTGCGTCCAAATATCATGCTACGATGTTCTGACAAGGACTGATACGCTGGTTCGGGCGCAGAGCAGCGGCTTAGGGCCAGGGCACATTTCGGGCATTGGCTGGAGGAGGGCTTAAGCAAAAAGAACCGAGATCCAAACTGTGCCGTCTCGTCCTCCTCGGCCAAGGCCTGCTTGGCCGCTTCCTGACGAAGCATCAGACATGTTTCTGGCATCAGGCTCTGGTAGACTCAAGTACATCATTTTGGCCGTAACATTGGAATGAAGGGTTGCTGCCATTGTCCTAAGCAGTCTCAATGCATCATCCAATCAGCGGCGGCGTCATGTCGACACCACAGTCGTGAAACCTGTGCAAGTAGACTCTCGCAACTATCCCCAGAGCAGGGACCGCTGCTACTGCTCCGACTTTTGGTGTCCTATCACTGCGCTTCGGTTCGACCTGCCCAAATCCACACCCCTGCTTCCAGAAGCGCTCTGTCGTCTTTTCCCTGACCCTGGCAGGAAAGCAAATCACAAAACACTGCAAAGCTCTCCTCGAGAGCCAAGGAGTTCAGATGCGCGAGGCTCGTCTCCTCGTCGAGGCTACGGCGGCTACGGCCACCGGAGGCTTTGACTTCGGGTTTTCAAAAAAAGCAGACTCCTACGTTTGCATGGGCTATAGGCGGTTAACGTTCTTAAGAAACCGCTTGTAGCACCCTGTTCGCTGGAGAAACTTAAGGTCCTGGCCTCAGGCACACCACGACTAGTTGTTACAGGCATCTGACCTGCTGCATCCCGTGTCACGACCTATCCGAAAATGTGTTGTGCTCCGACAGGATGCCTCGCAAGCAGCCGCCGTACCTCAAAGTCCTGAACCCGGAAGCCATGAGCCATGTCCCCCATGAACCTGCCTCTGACCCCGCGGCATCCAAGCACCCAGCGCCTTTGGCTGCAGTGCCTCGCAAAGGGTTGCCCTCACTTTGAAGCATAATGGCGAAGGCTCCACGTTTCGTGGCGGCCCAAGATTGGGAAGGGAAGCCTAGCTTGTGGCCGAGCAGGTCCGTTGCTTTCTTGAACATGGGGCTTGAAGCAGCATTGCTATGCAGAGCAGCAGGGTCTCGTTGAACTGGGGTGGTTGCCCCTGTATTCAAGATTCTAAACTTATCCGTTCTTGGAAAGATCACGATCACTCTGGCACTTGCCTAAACTTGAAGCTGAACACTTGTGTTCATGTATACGGCCCCTGGTCACCATAAAAATATGTTTTCGTGTCTCTTTTCCCTGAAGCCCATACCCGAAACGACATGGTCCTTCCAAATTATTCGTGTATCGAATCACGAAATGTCGAAATGTAAAGTGCAATGGGCAGGGGTGCAGACCAAGTGTTGCAGAGTCAGTGCTTGACCTAAACCTAAACTGCAAGCAGCAACCTGAAACACAACAGACAACGTCTCGGATCGCGAACATTTCGCAACTTCTCTACGCCGATGGGCCGCCAGGTACGACTGGCTGTAGGTCGTGCGGCTTGGAACTGTGCTATTCCTTAGGAACCCGACAGTATCCGAGCTTACATCGATCTTGCGTGCCGGGGCCGGGACAGTCGCGGAAGCAACCCGTGCTTTTCGCTTGGCCCATGGGAGGAAGACGGCCAAGCCAAGTGCTGATGATTCTGATGGTATTTTTTTAATCGTAACAGCTCTGTAAGATGCTCACCCGTCTGCTCAAACTGGACCTTGCTGCTGCCCCTGTGGCTGCTACGGGCATCCACGAACCAAAAGCCTAAACAGCTTCGTGCGACACGCTCTGCATGGGCTTTTGGCACCGCCCTCTCAGTTTGGCAGACTTCAGCCCTCGAGACAGTAGGTCCAATGACTCAGATGAGAGGATATTCCGGAAATGCTTCTGCAAGGATGCTTCGGAAACATCTTTGCAAGTGCATGACGTGTATATGAAGCTCCACCGAAGTGGTACGCTCAAACTGGGGGGGGGAACTTGAACAAGAAAACTATGCATGGGCGTGCATGGACACAGCTCTGTACCTTCAGCAAGTATCCAAAAGGTTGCGTCCCCCTGTGACCTCTGCATGCGGCTTCGGCATGTCACACCCCAAGCTTCGTCAACAACTGCTCCTTATGAGACTGCCGTGGGCAAGGACTCAGAAGGAAATTAGAACAGTCTCCTCGTGCTCATGATGATGATATCTTGGTGTGCAACACCTCGTGGTCGTTGACACCGCAGTCGAAGCATCTTGCGTTCGCTGGATCCTCGGCTTAGCCGGCAAAAACATTAAGGCGGCAGTAGGCCCAAGGTAGTGATAGTTTCATTGCAGCCACAAGCAAACTGACTGAAGCCGTAGCAGTGGCAACTTTGACTTTGTACGGTATACCCTTGTGCACGAAACCTATTTCAAGCAAGAGCAGCTCTGCCTCCAATCGCAACAGATCGTATGAGGCCTTACTCGGGAAACTAGCTTCACTAACAAACCTCCTGAAAAGAGAAGCTACTTGCAAAGGTTCTCGCAACAGATGTCGTCCTGCACCTTGCAAAAGCAAACCTTGATACACCCTCCGACGACAACGACATATCCCAACCAACCCCCCGCCCTATCCCTGGACCTGGCGAGAGTCGATGAAATCATTGCTTGGGGCTTTCTGGATGAAGGATATGCTTCGAGGTTTGGGCTTCAGGACTCGAATTTCAGGACTCAAGACTTATGGGGAAAATGACCGCTGCAAGTTCAGGCCTTACCCACGATGGCGTCGAAGCGCCTGAGATGCGAAGGTCGCCGATGTGTGTGAGATTTGGTCAGCGGCGCATGAAGACTTCTGGATTAAGTTCGATGGAAACTTAGAATCTGCGTTTCAAGCAGGTAGTCCTTACTCCGCAGTGAGCCCCTAGAACCCAAATGATGTTCAGGCATTGTTGCTGTTTCCGAGACCCAAAGCTCACCGGGATTCTCCCCCAACTAGATGTCTCCTGTTTCTTTGCCGTCTCTTCCCTTTAGTTTTGCATCCTTGTAAGTTCTTGCTGGGATTGAGGCAGAGCCCGGATATAGAAGCTCGCCCGTTTGGCCAGACTGCGAGACTCTGCTCACGGCTTGATCTTGAGTCTAGGGGCACTAGCGCCCTGCATGCATCAACACGACCTCGCACTGTGTCATGCTGTCGGGCCCCGGCGAAGCAAGATGCAGCCCAGAAGGTCCACAGCCCGACCGCAATTTTTGATCTGCGACACTTCCAAAAAGCCAGCGGCAGAAAGAAACTCTGCAGCCAAAGTCACGGTTTTAGTAGCTCTGTTGGGATGGTCGCCTCTTTGCCCTGCGTGGAGGATTAGAGGTCTCTCGCAACGTATGCGAGGCAGGAGAGAACTCACATGCACTGTGTTCTGAAGGGCCGTGGGGACTGGGACACAAATTTCGGGGATCTTCAGCATGTTAGGTGTTCACCTGTGCCTGTACGATGGAAGCATGATACATGTATGTAAGGTTTAGGAACCTTCACGACAATGCTTAAAGTGGGGGCAGTCAGCCTCAACGTCTGCAGAAATTAAGGCCGAGAAAGCAAACTGAAAGCTGTCCCTCCTTACTGTCGCAAAGCGACAATGTGGCAAAACTGTTCGTACCCACCTCAAGCCTTGCTGCAAAGCAACACGTCACAGCCCCTGAACCATCAAAACCGAATCTCAAGCGCCGCTGTGCAGTTGAACAACTTTTACTCTCTCTGCTTTCGCAAGAGCAGCGGCCGTGAGCTGGCGGGTTCACTCATCCCTGGCCGGGGTCGAAGTTACACATGTATCGAAATCAGGGTCTGTGGCTGTTGGTCTTCAACTCTACTTGGTCGGCGAGTACAGTACAACTTCAGAGAGGTCAGCACGCAGTGTTCTGGTCTGTCTATCGTACCTCCCTCCACCCTTAAACGGACAAGCGTGAGTGCCCGTGCACTTTGTAGACATGCAGCCAGAATCTTCTGCATCTGGGCTGCGTTGGTGTGCACTTGCTTTTCCCGTGCCCTACATAAGCACATGAAAGCAGACCTTGCAATATCTCCAGGTAGCTGGGGTTGCCATGTTGCTGCTTGGCAGAATAGAAACTTGTCACTTTTTTGCGAACAAGGGGCCTCCGGAAAAGCTACGAACCTCGACAACGCTAGGCGGCCACATATCTGATGGGAAAAACGCTGTTAAATGCGAAACTTCAACACCAGAATGTCTGCAACCGGAACAACACAATAAACTGGCACTCATGATGGACGGTAATATATGGTTGAGACAGGAGGTCCTGAGGAAAGATAATGACTACACGGCAGCATTTCCAATTATTACCAGCGCTGTACACGCAATTGTCATCATCATCATCATCGTCATCATCATCTCCATCAACTTAACATTAGTTAACATCATCTCTGTCCGACTCTATCCGAACAGTGCGTCCATGGACTGGGACCTGCAATTGCGATGATCTTGTGACCGGCCTGACGTTCTCTGTCTGCAGTCCCTTGAAGCTTTCCACGGGAACGTGTTGGACCAGGGTGAACATCCTTGGAGTTTTGTCAGAGCACAGAAGGCTGCATGCATGACATGTCTGAGGGGGTGTGCCAAAAGACTCGCTGAGAAACTCAACCTATAGCACTCGCCCTGACTGCTCCGCTCTACATGAAGCACAGGTTCCCTGAATCGAAAAGCCACAGAAACTTAGAGACCTCAGAGTTTCCGAGTCCGTGTCTTCTGATCAGCATGTGTTTTGTCGGAAGGCCTTGCCCGACAGTCCTATACGCTGACACGACGACGATCCACTAAGGAGTTTGATCTCACTCAAGCCTGCTGCAAATTGCACGAATCATTCGCATTGGATTGCCAGATATTCCGCACTATAGCACGGTCGTGATGAGCGTACTGAACCTCACAAGACTGTGAGTATGTGAGAAGGCCCGTACCAGGAGCACGATTGTACCTCGCTTTGGCTGCTTCGAAGCGAAAAGACCTTGTGCTTCGTTTCTGTCTTGGAAGCTTTCGGGCTCACGATGTGCGAACTCCCTGTCGAAGCGAGATCGTCAGCTTCCAGGATCTTCTCGTGATGCTCTCATAACTCTGCTGCAGCGAGGGATCTTCTCCTTCGCATCCTCGTCCTGCGTGGGGCGACCGACAGTTTCAACCTACCCGCCCAAGCCGACGTCCTCTCTACTGGGAAACCTGAAAGCTGCTAGAGCGGATGTACAGCTTTCGTTGTTGTTAGCCCGAAAGTTTGACCCTAAACCCTGCACATCCACGAACTGATCCATTTTCGTGCAGGCCACGCTGAACGACCCGGCACCCATGAAAAAGCGTACCAATGGAGAATACATCCACGGTGACACTAACCACATCCTGAAATCATGATTGTGACACGGTTGCTTGCAGTCACGATTGAAGCAAAGCGAAGAGCTGCAGCGAGCTGTCAGACTGAGAGCTTCCCTCGCCAAGGATCCTCGCTGCGTTTTCGCGAGAGCCGCACGCGGACGCGGCGAGGGACGTTGCGGACGCCGTTGCTCCACCTGAAAAGGAAGGTTGCGGAAGTCGAGGGCATTGGCTTAGGTGGGGTTAGCTTTTTGACTGTTGGAAAGCTTTCCGGACTTGGGGTCTTCGGGCTTCGTCGCGAGATCTTCGAGGCTGGAGGCGCCTCGACTGAAGGGATTCATTGGCCGATGATTTGGGCTTCGGGTGCTGGGTCAGAGTTTAAGTCGTGGCTCGCATTTGCTCTCGGCAGAACGAGGGATTAGGTTTTGGGGCTTGGGCGTTCGATTGAAGTCGGTACTTAAACCCCAAAAGCGGAGCCTGGAGCTGGGTTTTCAGCCCTCGCCACCAGCATGAGATTACTCACCTCCATCATGATAAGTGTTCAATGCGGCCACAAACCATGCTGAGCCCGTTAGCTGTTTGCTTGTCGACGAAATTCTGAGACGCTAGATCTCTCTCGCAGAAATATCTTCTGTTTTCTCCTCCGCGAGACCCGCCTTGCCTACACTTCTCCTGCACCTTTTCCAACCACTTCATGGTTGACTTCAAAACATCTAGACTCGCCTCCTTTTAATCTCAACTGCCTGGCACGTAGGTCAACCGATGTGATCAACATCTGCTCCCGGTGTTTGTATGAAGGGGAAGCATTCATGGTTCTGAAAATTCATTTCCGCCCAGAACAAGCAGGTGTCGAGTCTCTGCGATTTGCCCGAGTTCTCCGGAGCTCACTTGTGGACCTTTTCAAAGTATAACAGAACCCCTTCACTTCTTTCTGAAAGAGAGTGTCGCTGACAAAGAAACAGAGGAGTCGATGACGAAATTTTGAAGCACACCTGCATGCGTGTTTTGTCGATGCAATTTGCGCGCGATTGCCGCACAAGCACCCTCAATCAAAGTGATTGCTCTTCCACTGATCCATCTTCAGTCCGAACCTCGATTGAAATTGAAATTCAAATTGTTCAGCCGGCGGTTGAATCGCGAAGATACTCAGATGCCCGAACGCCCCATGCCCGTTTCCAGATACTGGGCCTTACACTTCTGAGTCAGATGTTGTCAGTTCTGGTCAAGACGTTCCCCTCCTTGACTAAAGCCAAAATCTTGTGTGTCATATCTCATCAGTCGGCTACATTGTTGCGAACAACTGGTCGGCACTTTCGCCGAAACAACAATGCGAATGCCGGCTTGTGGAACAGACGCTACCGCTTCCTGATCAAAGCTTTCCTGTCACGGAAGCGGTTACTTGTGACGCTGCCACCACGGCTTATTAGTTGCAGAGCACAGTGGATCGGCTTTGCAAGTGTTGAAGACGATTGGAGGATGCAGATTAAATCGCTCCAATGTCCGCATCTCCACAGCTCATGGGGCAGCTGGTGGAGAAAAAGCGATGTATAGCCTGTTGTGCTGCTGTTGTAGACAGCATCCCAATGGATTTCGTCATGGTGGCTGCGTTCAGAAGATGGCCAGAGAACCCGATATGAACCATGTAAGAAACATTCATTTTTTTTGGAGGGGGGCATGGAGAACTTACAACTGGTCACGACTCTAGCTAAAGGTAGCATCATGCGAGGTTCAAGACCCGCTCCTGTCTAGGATTTGCACTGGCTATCCAACTCTGTAAGGGGGGACAATGACAATTCTGGCGTGTGCTGCATACATATTGCGTGCAGCGGAATAACAACAGTATGCTTGAAGTTGCAATTTCGTTTCTTGATGATGGGGGTTAGTCGTGCGGTACTACTACGCCACCATCGTCCAGGATCAGGTGATGCCATCACTGATCCGGCGGTAACTTACACATTTACATCCGTACACACATGCACATCCATCCGTCCGTTCGTACCTATGCTTGTGTATATGGGCTTGTGTATCTTTGCACCAAGACGCGGGATGCAATGATGCAAGAGCAGATGCTGAAGCAGATGGTGCATGCACAAGCAACCAGGGCCCTGCTCTTCTTACAAGTCTGAGTATGGTTGTTACTCCGAAGGCTAAGCCCGGCTCGTAAGAATCCTGTTGCGCCGCCAGGATACAGGAATTTGTTGAGCTTGGTGTCGATGCGAACCTTGGGCGCAAACAGTTGGTACAGTTCAGGTGTTGACTTGCCAGCTGTCCGGGTTCTGGGTAACTTGAGGCTACCTACACCAATTTCATTATGCAACCGCTTGTGCAACTCTGTTCCTGTCAATTGACGATGGTGATGCAGGCACTGTCAGATCTGCCAGAGAGCCGCGCCTCCAGGTTGGAAGGACATGATGAAGCACTGCACTTCCGGACCATCTTGAAGGGTTCGGGATTCTTTAAGCTAAGGCAGCCGGGGGACATCCTTGGTCATCATCACCTTGTTGGCAAACTGGCGAACCACTCGTACGGCTCGAGGGGCACGCTTCTTGAAGGAGATCTGCGAGAGTTAAGGTTGCGATTGGAGCTGCGCTACATCGCAAATTTCAAGAGTCCGAGGAGGTGCAAAAAAGGCTTGTCCGATGCAGTTCGGTTCTATTACTTTAACCTAGACTGAAGGCAATCTTCAGGGCGGAATTGTATCCTCTGGAAGACAGTTCTCTTCAATAGACTCCCTCCAGCTGCGCCGGTCCAGCAGCGTCAGCTTTAACGGGTGCGGAAGCAATTGTCATGAGCGTATGCACAGGCGTGCAGTTCTAGCTACGACAGTGCAGTAAACTCCTCCCGAACGACCAGAGACCTGAAACTAAGCCTTAAAGTGTCTCTGCCTCTGTGCTCGAACAAGGCACCTCTGACAAACAATGTCAACAGAGCTGGCTGAGCTTGAAAACCAAACGAAGCTCTTGCACACGCTAACCCACTCCACACACACACACACACACACGCACACACACACACACACATGCAGTACGGATCCATCTACCTGTCTGTCTGTTTCATGCCTGCAACTTTCTGCCTATACAGCCTATACATCTCTCTATCGCAAATCGATACCCATGTATATCTGTCTCCATCTATATCTATGCTTATATCTAGATCTGTATTTGGGTCTCTATCTGTATCTGCATGTATATCTATATGTGTGTATCTACCTCTATCTCTACCTCTATCTCTGCATCTATCTGTCATCTGTTTCTCTTTTGATCTATCTGTGCACACAATTTTGCATTCATTCCCGCGCACACACATGTGCGTCCACATGCGGGCATACAAACCACGCACACACACACAAACACGCCCACACAATATGTATGTATGTATGTAGGTATGTATGTACCTATGTATACACACATATATATCTATATGCCCACATACCCACATACCTACATACACACATGCACACATACATACACTTGACACATCGTGTCGCAGGTCTCGAATCACACTCTCAAAGTCAGAAGAGTCAGCTGCTTGAAGTTATTAGATCTTGTCATTTCGGCCAACTGTGAAACAACAGCGTCTTTGGGGTATTTCGGGCGGCCGTTGTGCAGGTACGTCACAGGAACGTCTTCCCGTGATATCACAAGCAAACTGGAGCGTCTTCATTGGCGCAAGACTCCAGAATGCTTCTTGCGCCCCCTGCTCAATCACGTCAGATTTACCTACCCTTCGAAACAGGGATGGACACACACAAGCCCGACCGGGCTCATTGCATCTGTTCAATTGCTTGCACAGCACTTGCAGGACAGTGGCACTCACCTTGCAATGTAAACAGTGTTTGCGCGCTGCTTTTTCACTGAATTTCATGGGAAAGTCTTATGCTGCAACTCAAGACGGCTCATGCAGAAACCTGACGATGCACAGCACTGCACACGCGCTCAAGAAACCTAGGAGAGTGGGCTACGAAACCTCAGGAAGCGCAGTCTATGCACTAAGTGCAATTCACCCGCATCAGCATCGAAGTACATGCGCGTTCCTTGCACATCCCTTGCAATACACTTGCAGCAGCACTGGCAAACAGACTCTTCTTTGCAACTGCAGAAAGTCTACGAAACTGCAGAGTCTATGCGTTCCAACATAGGCGAACCACACTCATGTCAGAGAGTCTACGCGTTCCAACATAAGCAAACCGCACTCATGTCACAAATCTGCAGAGTCTACGCATTCCAACATCGGCGAACCGCACTCACGTCACGAAACTGCAGACTCTACGCATTCCAACATCGGCGAACCGCACTCATGTCACGAAACTGCAGAATCTACGCATTCCAACATAGGCGAACCACACTCATGTCAGAGAGTCTACGCCCTACGCATTCCAACATAGGCAAACCACACTCATGTCACCAGTCTGCAGAGACTATGCGTTCCAACATCGGCGAACCGCACTCATGTCACGAAACTGCAGAGTCTACGCATTCCAACATCGGCAAACCGCACTCATATGTCACGAAACTGCAGAGTCTACGCATTCCAACATAGGCGAACCGCATTGATGACACAAAACTGAAGTCTACGCATTCCAACATTGGCGAGCCGCACTCATGTCACGAAACTGCAGAGTCTGAGACGCTTGTAGAGCCAATATACAGCATCGTGCTGGGCTTTCTTATTGTTCAAAACCGAGGATGCAAAGCAATTGGGCATCCACCATCACTCTACAGAAAGTCCATGCACAGGAGACTGCAATCAATGACCTCGTCTGCCATTACAAAACGAGTATGCGCAAGTTCTTGCAGTTTGGCTTTCTCCTTGCCTCCATAGTTGATCTGCACAAGCTTGGAGACAGACACAATGTGCTCTTGAAATTCGGCAAAACGCAAATCTCTCACACATGGCGCATGAGGCAGGACCTTGCACATCACTTGCACGTCACTTGCACATCCCTTGCACATCCCTTGCACGTCACTTGCACGTCCCTTGCACATCCCTTGCAACACCCTTGCAGTGACACTGGCACACAGACGCTTGTTTGCATCTGCAAGGTCTAACGAAAAGTCGGAAGAATGCACGTCCGATACAGAGGCATCGCTCTCGAAACTGGACACCGACATGATGAAAAACTACTTGTATGGTCTGAATCTATCTCGCACTACAGGGAACCTTGAGGGCATGAGGCAGGACCTTGCACATCACTTGCACGTCACTTGCACATCCCTTGCACATCCCTTGCACGTCACTTGCACGTCCCTTGCACATCCCTTGCAACACCCTTGCAGTGACACTGGCACACAGACGCTTGTTTGCACGGCACTGATGTCAACTTTGCTTGCTTGCACAGATGATCTCGTCTCTTAGCAGATAGTCTACGAAACTGCAGAGTCTATGCGCTCCACCATAGGCGAACCACACTCATGTCAGAGAGTCTACGCATTCCAACATAAGCAAACCACACTCATGTCGAAAATCTGCAGAGTCTACGCATTCCAACATCGGCGAACCGCACTCATGTCACGAAACTGCAGAATCTACGCATTCCAACATCGGAGAACTGCACTCATGTCACGAAACTGCAGAGTCTACGCATTCCAACATCGGCGAACCGCACTCATGTGTCACGAAACTGCAGAGTCTACGCGTTCCAACATAGGCGAACTGCACCGATGACACGAAACTGAAGTCTACGCATTCCAACATAGGCGAGCCGCACTCCTGTCACGAAACTGCAGAGTCTACGCGTTCCAACATATGCAAACCGCACTCATGTCACGAAACTGCACATTTCTTGCACTGCACTTGCACACACCTCGCACACCCTTGCATATCACTTGCAATCCGCTTGCACATCACTTGCAATCCGCTCGCGGCACTGATGTCAACTTTGCTTGCTTGCTTGCACTGCACTTGCACACACCTCGCACACCCTTGCATATCACTTGCCAAAGACCTGAGAGATTCGACAATCCGCTTGCAAACCGCTCGTCACTGCACATTTCTTGTTTGCTCCTGTACTAGGTCTACGACAGCCCAACCAAGCTCAGTCATCATCACTGGAAGGGAAGAGAGGACAGGGCTGATTTGGTTACCTATGGACGTACCATCAACTTGCTTCCACACTCGCTCTTGAATTGACACAGAGGTGGGCTCTTTTTATACCGTAACAACGAAATCGACTGGTTCGAGGGTTTGAGCAGTCGTAACAGGTTCTGTAAACCGAAGATGACGAAAGTTTTGTACAAGCAACGACACTTCACTTGCAGTACACTTGCACGTCCCTTGCAACACACTTGCAAGACAGATGACTGAAAGCATACAAACCGTCACTCTAGGTTACGGGTCTCCAGGCTCATTGCAAGACAGATGACTGAAAGCGCGCAAGCTGTCACTCTAGGTTACAGGTCTCCAGGCCCATTGCAAGACAGATGACTGAAAGCGCTTGCAAGATCACCTCACAGATGATCTCGTCTCTTAGCAGATAGTCTACGAAACTGCAGAGTCTATGCGCTCCACCATAGGCGAACCACACTCATGTCAGAGAGTCTACGCATTCCAACATAAGCAAACCACACTCATGTCGCAAATCTGCAGAGTCTACGCATTCCAACATCGGCGAACCGCACTCATGTCACGAAACTGCAGAATCTACGCATTCCAACATCAGAGAACTGCACTCATGTCACGAAACTGCAGAGTCTACGCATTCCAACATCGGCGAACCGCACTCATGTGTCACGAAACTGCAGAGTCTACGCGTTCCAACATAGGCGAACTGCACCGATGACACGAAACTGAAGTCTACGCATTCCAACATAGGCGAGCCGCACTCCTGTCACGAAACTGCAGAGTCTACGCGTTCCAACATATGCAAACCGCACTCATGTCACGAAACTGCAGAGTTTACGACTGATTCTGTTGAGAAACAACAGACTGCTGAATGTCAAGCAAATTGTTAAGGCCAGCATACACATCTCTGTGGCCTCGGACATGTGTCAAGTTTGCCGACATGATCGCTGAGTATTCAGCAAAATCAGCCACCGAACGAAACGACAACCGGAAACCTGCGCCATCTGCATGAAGAGTGATTGCAGGGGGAACCTCTTGCTGTGGAACATGCCGATCATTTACAGCACGTGCAGCAATCAAGGTAGGAGTTACATCTGCAGTTCCCACACCAACATTGGATGCAGAAGGGGCCGGCAAAGAAGAAGATGAAGCAGGCGCCGGGCAAACTGCAAGAGTGGGGGGTGGGGGAGGGAAGGCGGGAGGGGGAAGGGGAGGGGGGGTGGAATCCACTTCGCTGTGGTACCACGGGAGGGGGGAGGGGCAGAAGCGGGGAGGGGAGGGGGAGGCAAAGGGGGAAGGGGGGAAGAGGAGGGTGGAGGGAGAGGTGGGGGAGGAGGGGGGGGGTTGATGTGCGGGTACTGCGTCTCTTTCCTGAAGCATCCATGGCAAACTGATCAGCAACTACTCAAAGGTACAGCTCATGTACTCAACTTGTGGCCAAAGACCTGCGACAAGTCAGCGAGAAAGTCAGATTCGGGGAAGTCGATCTGATCATAGACAGTCAGTGGGAAAGTCAGCATTCAGGTTTCGGTACAGGCATTTGGTGAAGACTCACTGAGAAAGTCAGCTTGCAAGCACGGATATAGAATCAGGGAAAGTCATCCAATGCTTATACAGTCAATCGGGAAAGTCAACGCCAGAGCTACCTCTGGGAGACACGGCGCCCATAGGGAATGCCGTTGTGAAGCACCCTTGACACATCGTGTCGCAGGTCTCGAATCACACTCTCAAAGTCAGAAGAGTCAGCTGCTTGAAGTTATTAGATCTTGTCATTTCGGCCAACTGTGAAACAACAGCGTCTTTGGGGTATTTCGGGCGGCCGTTGTGCAGGTACGTCACAGGAACGTCTTCCCGTGATATCACAAGCAAACTGGAGCGTCTTCATTGGCGCAAGACTCCAGAATGCTTCTTGCGCCCCCTGCTCAATCACGTCAGATTTACCTACCCTTCGAAACAGGGATGGACACACACACACACACACACACACACACACACACACACACACACACACACACACACACACACACACACACACACACACACACACACACACACACACACACACACACACACACACACAAACCCACACACACACACACACACACACACACACACACACACACACACACACACACACACACACACACACACACACACACACACACACACACACACACACACACACACACACACACACACACACACACACACACACACACACACACCACACACACACACACACACACACACACACACACACACACATACACATGTGATCGGCCGAGACTTTTCTTGCATCACGCCAGAAGATGCTTGGAGAGATGTCCCATCTCTTCGTGAAACACCCTGAAGGATTCCTCAAATTAATGCAGATGAGAAGACCTCCTTCACTGAAGAAGCGCTCTTCAGGCCAGAGGCGTAAACGGCATTAAACATGAGAGGTTGAGCTGAGAGAAAGAAAACTCATACTACCTGCAACCACAGGCTCCAGAGATCATTTTTCTCAGCCCTCCTTCCTAGCCGACCCCCTCCGGTCGGAACTGAATCCACCGGGTGGAGTGGGCGGGAGAGCAGAAACTTTACACGGAGCGGCCTGATTTAAAGCTCATACGATCACAAACTCAAGTTTGCCGCGACAAGAATGTGCAGGCAGTCACATGCTACCATGTGATCGGCCGAGACTTTTCTTGCATCACGCCAGAAGATGCTTGGAGAGATGTCCCATCTCTTCGTGAAACACCCTGAAGGATTCCTCAAATTAATGCAGATGAGAAGACCTCCTTCACTGAAGAAGCGCTCTTCAGGCCAGAGGCGTAAACGGCATTAAACATGAGAGGTTGAGCTGAGAGAAAGAAAACTCATACTACCTGCAACCACAGGCTCCAGAGATCATTTTCTCAGCCCCCCTTCACGTTTCCAGTCTGGCTCCGCCGTTCACAGAAAAGCTGCTGCACGATGCGCCAGTGCTGTTTGCCACGGCCGCAATTTTAAGTGCGCCACGGTGGCCACCGCATCCTGTACATACACTCGCGCCGATGAAGTCGACGCCCATCTTCCGCGTAGCAATGTTCGTTCCATGGACTGGTACGCCAAGAAATCCCAAGAAGCGCCTCCACGCCGCAGCGAATACACATTCAGGTTGGAGTCGGAGAGGCCAAACTCTGACACCAGCAGCTTAAAACATCTGCGGAAGAAATCGGCTCCGCAATGGAGCACGAGTTGATCATCCCGCTTGTTTGCGCAAGCGCGCCGCAACCAACGAACCGCGATTCGACTATTGATGACAATCATTTCCTCTTGGCCTGTACGCTTGCCGCCTTTGGTCAACCCAAGCCGCAGCGCTGCTCTAGTTGCGTAAAAAGTCACATCTCCCACACGCAGTTGGTACAGTTCTCCACTGCGCAGAATACCATCAAAACAGACCAAGAGGCCTGCCACGATTTCAGGCTGATGTAGCGCGGCTGCGAGCCCGGCCATTCCCAACACTAGCAAAGGACTGAGTGGAAGCACCCGCTCAGGAGGCTCAAGACGTTGCCAAACCTTGACATACTTCCATGCCAGTTTAAGCCTGCTCTGGCATTGCGGTAGGAAGTATTGAAGGCCCGCCAGCCCATCACTGGCAAGCCCTTTACGTTCGCCGTCTGCGTAGAGGAACTCCACCCAGGACGCCGCCGCCTCGCACAGCTGACTGATTCTCTCTGCTTGCAGACCAACATCCGCTACATAGGTGAGGAACGCAAGGACGGCTCGGGAGTAGCGGGCGCGCATGCCTGCACTGACCATTTGCTCATGGAGCGTCAACTTGGGACGTTCTCGAGGCCCTCGCTGTCGAACCATCTGCTCGGGATGTCTGACGGGTTATTCCCGGTATCTACATAAGCGACCGTCAACACAAGATTCCCCGCCAAACACAGGGCATTAAGGACTCGAAGTGCATGCTGCAGACGACGACTGCTAGTCCTTCCTTTGGATATGATGCCACAAACCACTTGAGAATCCAGAAGCAACATCACTCGATGATCAAGGTTACCTGAGCGACGCATACGCCACCGAAGGGAGTTTACGACGGCCTGGAGCTCGAGCACATTGATATGAGCTACATGGCGCCACGGGTATCCATGAACAATTGCCCATTTAAACAGCTGGCTTTGGATTCCGGTTCTTGGCCAAGCTTTAGCTCTGAACGGAATCCCTGCGTCAATACGCACATCAGTGCCTCCTCTCTCAGCAACCCTCAAGAAATGAGTTACAAGCCGTGCCACCTCCGAAGAGTCCTGGAATCGTTTGGCAAAAACAGGTCGTGTGGTCCAGCACGGAGGGGCAACACCCCTTGCTAGGAAGAATGGCTCCTGTCTGGTACGCGGGGCTCCGTGTGCTGACATAAGCTCGTCAAAAAGCACCATCACCGAATACACACAGAGGGTTCCCCCAGTAATATGTTCTCCTAGCTGCTGGAGCTCCTGACCCTTGAATTTAGGATGGAGGCCCTGCGAGAAGTAGTTGTCATCAAACCCCAGCAATCGCTCACGCTCCGACAAAGACGGCAACCGAAGTGAACCATCAGCCGATGTAACCAAATGAGCAGTCTCATAGCAATCGGCAGTGAACCTGAAACGATCCTCACCCCATCTTTCAACTGCTTCTGGAGAGGGCTGTTCTACGCCAGCTGACACCTTAGCAGGGCTTCGCTTAGGACGAGGCCGAGTAAAAACGGGCAGCAAAGTGTCCTCCTCGGCATCCCAGGAGCACCCTGGATCAACCCAAAAATCCTTAGCGGGCCTCTGAATCGGAAACTGCCACTCGTAGTACAGCCCTGCATCACGCAACACTTCTCCGGGCAGTGGAGTGATTCCCCAAGTGACCCAGAAAAGCCTGGGCCGCCGCACCCAGGTGAAGCTCTTGGCGTCCACCAAGTACGGCTTGAGTCTTAATGCCTCGTTGAAAGCTGCAATCGCGCTGTCCGGAATATCTGCGAGATTTTCCAGGAGCAAATGAACTGGGACTGCGAATGACTGCTTAAGTAGCTCGTACACGCGGGGAATTTCCCAGAAGAGGAGTTGCTGCTGAGTAGATGACGTGGCAGTTCCATCGCCAACTCCCCCCAAACAGTGGCACGGACTAACAGCTGTAAAAAGCACCAGATCCAACCGATAACCAATCGAAGCCACGAGTTTCTCAATCACAGTAGCAGTGACCTCCTGGGGCTTCCCCAGTTGGATAACCCCTGGAAACCTCGTGCGAGACAACCGGAGTTCATCTACATCCGTCGCGGACATCGCGTATCCCTGCACAGCGCAAGGAAGCCGCGTCAACCCGCACATCGCAGCACTAGGCCCATCAAACATCGACACCACCAGAACGCGGGGGCCCCCGCACGGATTCTGCTGCAGACTCCCTTGCGGCTTAAAACACTCGGTATCGAAAGGTATGGCGTCCAGCTGCTCAAGGAATTTTTGCCCTCGAGACGAGAGACCTGCCGAGGCACACATTCCCCCTCCTTTGGTAGAAGCATCAGAACAAGTCACCAGCCCTGACACTGGCGTGCGCATGTCCATGACTGCCAAGCCTAGGAGCGACCCTGCCGTGATGAGCTCATGGGCTTGTAAAGCCGAAGGCCTGGAGGCACGACACCACATTGACTTTGGCCAACAGCGGTTGAGTAAACCCATCAAGGGACGACGAAACTCAAAGCATCGCGTAAATCTACCCAACACCACCATCATCATACGAGGGGATAAAGCCGGACGCGACAAAGACCAGATCATCAACCAACCGGTTTCTAACATCTTTTCGCGGGGGGCAGACAGAAAACCTCCCAGGCCGTCAATCTCCGCACCCATGCGGGTTACGCATGGCTCGCGGATGTGGGCTTTCTTCACGGATATTCCAATCCCGATACGGTCATACGACGCACGCTGACGGGCCTGAGTCGGTGACATGGTCTGCGCCATTATTTCCCATTTATTCCGAGGAACCTTTTCCGGACAGTCGAAATCATCCAAGTAGTACTGGTACCATGCCCCCGCTGGCTCGACGGCTCCTTTCGGGATGGGTTTGTCGCGCCGCCATTCGCGGCTTGGGTCCAGCCCAGCCCCACTAGGCTCACGAGCCAACCCCGCACGACGATGCAAGTGTTGAAATAAACTCACAGCGTTTATCCAACCCATGGGGATCACAGCTGAAGCGACATAAACCGAGTCATCACTCGGACGTCCAACTAGATGCCCAGGTACCGGCCACTTGAACGCCATAAGTTTGCGCCAGACCTTTGGAAGTCGCCACGCGTAGAAAGCTCCCTTTTGATCGTCACCGCTCCAAAGGAGTACTTCGCCCCGTCCCAACAAAATAGAACTCCAGTTGCTAGAGCCAGATAATGTAGCGAGGTCGCCAGGCATCAGCCGTTGTAGCGAATTTGTTGGCACTAAATTCATTATTAGGCGAGTAACCCGGGCTTCACCCGGGGCGGGATCCCCGCCTTTTTCGACGGCGAATATTCCGTTGAGAATGGGTTGATCGTCGACGCGAAAAACTTCTGAAAGATCAATTGGCTCCAGAATGCCTTTTCGGAAGAGGACTGAAACAATGCGCTCCCATTCATGCGGAGTTACGTTCATGGACGCCGTCGGGACTGGGCGGGGCCATGATTCGGGACTCAACAAGGCTTGCGAGGGATCCCTCAACCAACGTGCGACATCGCCATCCGCAATCGCCAATGCATCCAAGCTCCCTGCAACTCCATCCTCCGGTAGGCCGGGAGCCAACTCCTCCAGCCGCAGCGGCAAGGCTTTCAACACAGCATCCCCAGTGTAATCAACCTGCCGTGACCGAATAACGTCCTCAAATGATGTTTCGGGCCGCGGCTGCAGCGCCCGATTGGACCACCAGGCACAACGCCTGGACAGTCCCGCCAGGGCAACCCTCTGGCTCTGGGTCTCAACATGATCACTGGCAGGCACCAGCTTCACCCACGAGGAGCTCTCACCATTGAGCACAATAACACTCAGCAATCTCCACGTCTGCTCGCATGCTGCACTCACCAACTTCCTACGCTGCTGCTTCCCCAACTTCCGAGCCTCAGCATCACTCCAAACCAAAACTCCTGAGCCGGGCCGCTTGAGCTTCTTCGCTAAGTTAAGGAGAGCGCCAAAAGGGGGAAGTGGCAAAGGCAGAAGGTCACGCTGCCTTGTTTCCCGCCCCTGCTTTAGCGTCCCCTGGACAAGAGGCGTGATGTCTTCAAAAAGGCACGTGAGACCACTCAAGTGGCCCCGGTCTCTCAGAGAGGCCAACAGAAGTTGCAGCAGCGAAATACCAAGTTGCAACGTGTGCTGAGTTTCCACGAAATCCATAATCTGCTTTGCGAGTGCATTACATGACACATGAGGGGCCACAAGGAGCAGGTCAAAAAGCTCACCAAGGCTATGGGAGAGTTCCCTCCCACCCTGGCCGCAGAACTCCCCTGGTGCATCACCGGGGCCGCTCGCATCATGATTTCCATCCACCAGCATCCTCACTGGCCCTTTCGTAGGTGCGCAAACACTCGGTCCTTCCACTTGCTGCGGCTCTCGCCCTCCTTGCGAGGCACCGCCAACCGAGCCTTGGCCATCACACCCTCCGGCTCCTGATCCTTTTGATCGTCCTTGCCGCCCTGCGCGAAGCTCACATGACGATCCTGCCGTTGGCCTGTCCTCCTCTCGAGAGGTGCTCTGATGGCCGGCGTCCTCCTCGGGCTCCTCGCCGGTGATCTCGAAGGCTCCCTTGGCGGCGTTCTCGGTGGGGCAACTTGAGAAGGTTCGGGCGAGGTCGGAGCTTTGCCCTGCTCCGCACCTCCCCGGAGTCCCTAGGGGACGGCAAGCCCCTTCTTCAAAAGTGCCTCACTTCTTGCGGCCTTGAGGGCCATTGTTCGGGCGTATTCCGTCTCATCTTGGCTGGCTCCGCCTCCCACAAGGTCCTCTGGCAAGAGCTCCAAGTAGTGACCGAAGCGGTTGTCGTTGTCACGCAAGGCCATCGTTAACGACTTGAAACGCTGCATAAAGAGGTCTCCTGCACTGTCGATCTTCCCCTTCAGCAACAGGTCGATGCCCAAAGCCAAAGTGCGCATCTCCCGGTGGCGCTCCTCGGGCTGCTGGCGCGCCGGGAAGTTCGGGAGCAACACTGAGAGGAGGTAGCGGTTCACCACAGGGGAGTACTTATCCTCCTCGACGTCCTGGTCGCCGTAAAGCTGGCCCACCTGATCCCTCATGTTCTCGAGGCCTCTGCGCAGCAGCTGCCCGGGGTTCTCCTGTGCAAACTTTCGCAGCTGCCGCTTCTTTGCCACCAGGCTTGTGGAACCACTCCTTGCCGGGAGACCATCATCGTCCTCATTGCCCTCGCTGTAGGAGTCATCCTCAGGAAGATCGTATTCGCGATCGCGATGGCGTGGGAGCAAGGCCTTTTGCAAAGCATGCACCACATCACTTGATCTGCGTCTCTTGCGAGGCTTGGAAGTAGCAGCGGCGGCTTGCGCCTTATCGGCAAGCGCCTGTGCTGCGCCCCCTTTCTTGGCTCCCGTCTTCTCCTGAAGTCGGGCGCGAAGTCCTGCCAGGCGGCTCTCAAGAGGCCCGGCCTTTTCATGTGCATCAGGACCAACCTTGGTAGCGTCCTCCAGCACGCTGTCGAGTGCATTCGACGCCTCCCGCGCCCTGGCAGCCGAGCCCTTTGTCCTCCTCCGGGGAGCACGGGGCTCCTCACGAGGCTCGTCATCCCCCTCTTTCTCACAGTCGATCGCCTCCGGCTCCTCGCTTGGGTCCCGCGGCGCGGTCCTCTTAAGGGGCCGGCTCTTTGCAGCGCTCCCGGGGGCTGACACATGGCCACTGCGTCTAGACAGAGGTGCCCTCCGTCCCTTGTCAGCAAAACCAGTGTAACCCCAAGCAACCAGAAGCGTGTGAGCATCTTCGCGGGTGACGGGTGCCCACTTCTGCACGTGGATCATTTTCCTCCCCTCTTTGCGAATACAAGTACTCAGGGCCCGGCGGCACAGATGATGGGAGTAGTCTTTCGGGAGGCCACCAGCCTCTCCCTCATGCTCAATGTACCACCTGTAAAACCCATCTTCGCAGCCTAAGTAGCTGAGCTCCACATGAGCTCCCGTGTCCTCACAAGGGTAAAACTTGTTGATCTTTCCAATGGCATAGCCGTGGGGCTCATTGGAATCACCCATCACTTGAAAGATGATCAAATCCTCCAGGGAGCCATACGCGTCCTCAAACTCCGTTAAAGAAAGACGGCTCCCCTGGTTCAGGAGTGGAATGGGAGGAGGCCCCACATCCTTTCTCTCTCCTCGCCCCATGGGCCCCCTAAGGGGACCGCGAAGTGATCCCTACCAGCACTGGCCACCACCAGCAGCTAACTCAGGGTCTGAGAGCAGAAACTTTAGTCACATGCTACCAAGCAAATACACGCACATACACACACAGAGACACAGACACATACATACATAACTACATATATACAGACACACACACACACCCACGTACGCGCGCAGGAACGCACGCACGCATGCACTTATGAAGAAAGAGAGGGAGAGATAATGTGTACTATACAGATGGCATAGATAGGCATATACGAATGAACACTTTGGGACTCAGTGCGACTGTGCTGTCTACAAGTGCCAACAGCCAAGAGACAGGGTGGTGCGTAAGTTTTAAGAACATCGCAGTCGCCTTTCCTGGATGATATCACTGCGATGTGCGCCACAGGGGCAACGGGGTATCGAAGAGTGAAGATGGGCGGCACAAAACTACGCAATCATACCGACGCGTGCACAAGCGTATGCATGTGACCTATATCTCTCTTTATGTACAGATACAGCTACTGATTCAGATAGAGATATATACAGACATTGAGATGGACACATGCATACATACATAAGTATAGGTATAGACACACTTACATATAAAAATATCTGCATACTGCAAACTGTATGTTAAGACATTCTGTACATCTTTGTATGCAGATACATACTATGCAAAATCACGCACCAAACGTGATACGCGCAGACATCCGCGAAACTAGACGTGGTCTAGTACTATTTGTATCAGCCAGATGTGAAAACCGATATTCATTACGCGGGGCTGCACCTCATGTACCCTCAAGACTGCACATGTCATGTGTCAAGTGTTCTGATTTGATGTGGCGGTGCTCGTCAGGCATGGATCTGGCCTTCTGCATATGCTTGTGCAGGTGGATGGTGTAGTCGCGAGTGGCTGGCTCCTGCTTGTGTGCTTCTTCGCGTGGCTTCCCTTGTCCGGTCCAGCATCCGACAAAAGATCTGGGAGTTGCAGAACCATTGGAGTCTGTGCGCCGCTGCCTTCTGCTGATCTCGGGACCAACTTCTTAACCCTACTCTTGCCGAAACTGCCTAGCTGACGAACACGACATGCCCAAAACACTCCATTGTGTCACGCTCTGAACTGACAGCAGATTTTGGAACACCGTAGCGACAAACTTGGAATGCTTTGGTCATAGACTCACAGACTTATGCGAGACGCGGCAATGGCTGTTGTCCCCAGCTCCAGCAAAAAACATGGGTTCGGACAAGCGCTATTTTCAACAGCATGTACCGGACCCTAGCTGTTGTTTAGAGCCGCTTGAGGTTTACAAGGAAGAGCTGAGTAGGGTTCAAGCACTTCCTACGGCGGCTTGCTCGATTGCTCGGGGGCTCTTGGTTTTGAGACCAAAAGAGATGCTACTGCTGATGTTCCTTTCGGTTTCCTGACATTTCTGGTGCCGGAGGGCAAACAATCGCAGCGAGAACAGCAAACACTTAGTAGACTATGCAGCTTCTTCTAGCTTCCGTTTGCTTCACATGGGTCTCGTAAGGGTTGGGCGAATTACACACCCCTCTACAACCCCAATCGGTTCTGGGGTCCTTGGAGGAGCTGCCCTTGGCCTTCTTCTCTCCCTTGCCCATGTCTGCACGGATGATAGGCCTGGAACTTCCGAGGAACCGGGAACGGCCGAGGTAGTTGTCATGATGTGCACGAGTATCGGCGAATCGGTGCCGTCGTGATCGATGAAGTCGTTGCTCTTGCCGAAGTGTTACTTGCACAACAAGCCTGAATGATGTGGCAACTCGTGGAGGAATGTCGGCGTTGCTGCCATAGCCTCTTGCGATTATGGTTTGTAGTTCACGAGCTCATGTATGCTGACAGCATGCCCACGACAACATCATGCAAGGGTCAAGATTCGACTGATGACGATGCTGGTGGTGGTGACGATGATAACGAGAGGCCATTGGGGAGGGGCAGATGACAAACAGGGATGTTGGCCGTGATGGTCTGCTGCTGCGGTTGCTGTTGATGTTATTGTGCTGCTGGTGGATTTGCTGGTGGTGATGATGGTTTGAGGATACCGAGCAGACGACGACTATGACAGTTATAATGGTGTGGCACCGATGGTCCTTGATGCCGAAGCTAATTCCCGACATCAGTTTGACTGACCAGATGAAGCCATGCGAAGGTGCATGCGAATGTCATAGAGAATCGTGGGTGAGGACCAGCGGGACAGCGACACATCAATGTCAGGACGACTATGGTCAAGATACTGAAGCTGCTGACAATGGTGATAAGTAGAACGTGATGCCAATCAGAATAGAGCCTGTGACTGTGATCTGATTCTACAGAGATGATGATGGTCATCACGTGCATGGCAACGATGGTGGTGATGAGACACCGAATATGCAAGGTCTTCGTGAGGATGATCAGTGGAGGTATGCCAGTGAGCCGAGATCATTGCTGTATATGATGCTGAGGATGCGACATTTGCAGGCTTTCGCTCTGAGCCCTAAAACTTAGACGGAGAGTGTTGATGTCGAAAGGGGCAACAACGTCGAACAATTCAAAAAAGCATCAGCCCCAACTTCGGCATCGTCTCCTCGCCATCACCAACACCATAACCACTACCACCATCATCATAATCATCACCACCACCACCACCAAAGTTTATGCCGCCTACATCATCTACACCAACATAGTCATCCTCATCCTAATCATCGTCCTCAACAACTGCATCATCATCACCGTCATCTATCCATGATAATCACCCTCATCATCTTCGTCGTGCTCATCGTCATCATCATCATCTCCTTCTCCATCTCCATCCATCCATCATACTCACCATCATCATTGGTCTAATCATAATCGTCCTCCGCATCACCACCACGATTATCATCAACAGCTGCAAGATGGTCAACATGATTCGTCGCTGTTGACCGTTGACGACCAGAGCAGCAAGAACCCCACCACCACCTGCACCCACAGCAACAGCGACGGCAGCAACAGCATTAACGCTGTAAATTCTACCCCGCTGCGGCCCTTGGCCTAATCAACAAGAACCTTCGACATCCTAAAAGCGCTCTGAAGTACTTATGCAATGAAGCGAAGGCTGCCTTGTCCTCCGGCCAGCTCCTGCGAAGAGAGCGTTCCCTATCGCAGGCCGAACATTTTTTGAGCCGATTCAGCCAAGGCGGACAAGCGAGCTTGGAGCTTCGGGCTTCGGCTTTCGTTGAACATCTCAAGGTCCTCATTACCTGTAGCCTTTACTGCTTTTGGTCAGTATCAGTATCATGACTCTTGCTTTTATGGGTATGGCTAGGATTCCGGCTGCTTCATTGATGGAGACAGGTGCGCGACGGATGGGATGGATGACAGGGCGTTTATGACGGAAGGGTGATACGTGGCGATTGGTGCTTCTTCTTGTGCTGCTGCTGATGACTATGATGACGGCGAGGGTGTTTGCATTGACAATGCTGACGATGACGAGAACGATGATGGATGTGTTGGGTGGCTGAAGCTCGGTTCTTCGTTCATGCTAAGGCAGAGATTGAGGTCTCCATGCCCACCGCAGCATATTTTCCTCCTCTGCATTCTGCGAGGCCTCTGTGGAAGATGGCAAAAGAAGCCAAAGACGACAACACATTGACAAATCAAACCTGAAGGGCAGTCAAGCCGAAATCATTCAGTGTCCAAGCGGAGTGAAAATAAGTGAAAGGTCACTCTAACACCAAGTCTGGTGAACACGCTGCTGTCACCAGTCCCTAGAAATTCGGTGGCTGGTAAGACAAAGATCAGTTCTTGAAATTGAACCTGCACGGTCAAACGTGGTGGGTCCAATCAATTAACAGACATTCAGGCAGGATTTGGTCATTTTTGACCATGCGAACGCAAGCCTTGGGAAAATCAGCGGCTTACTCGCTGACCAAGGACGCTTGGACGTGCATTGAGGCAATGAGTTCCTTACGCTACATAGCGTAGAAGCCGAACAGTTGGAAATCCCGAAAACCGACACTCTGCCAAAATGCATCTCCAACTCAGTGACCATTGAAGGTGTCTCACTACGACCTCCTCTCTCTCAGAGGATTGAGTCGACTTTGCTAGCCTTCTTTCTGCGGAGCCGCAAAGAAGCCCAAGCCTTCATCGCGTGTACCTGCGGACTGCGGAGGGCTGGACATGGCAGTGCTTTGCATAACCCGACCGGAACTCAAGTAGCTCCCTATTCCAGGCCTTCTCCCACACACCACTCTTGCACCGGGGTTGCAGGTCGTCCGTGTCGGACTGCGGGAGTAAGCCTGGGTGAGGGAACCCCACTCTGCACTCTACAGCTCGCCTTCCCAGCCTAGTGACGGACTGATTCAAGATCCAGCTCTGCCGAGGAGCCCCGAAGCAGTGCCCGCTTGGGGGTCCTCACAGTCGTCCACGGCCGGGCCTCCTTCGGTCGGACTTCCTCCGGCACCATGCCCCAGAGGCGGCCTACGGGAATGCCATCACTCTCCTCGCTCTCCTCGCTGAGTCTGCGAGACCCGAGGAGTTTGCGGAATTCATGCTCGTCCAGACATTTCACTCGCTCGATGCTGGCAAGGCTGGCAGTGGGCATTGTCGATGCGAATGCCTCTGCGCTTGCGGCGCTTGCGCTGGAAGGAAAATCATCACGCCTGGCTTGTCCGGACCTTTGCATCCTGGCTCGGCTGGCCACGTTTGTGGCCTGCTGTGGCCGATCTTCGACGGCACTCCACACCTACATTGTGCTTGAGAATACAACAGCGAAGATGGGGCGGACTGACATTTGGTCAATGTTGTCTCACTGTCATCCAAGGGCGTAACT
Organism: Symbiodinium sp. CCMP2592; assembly: GCA_905221615.1. NCBI lineage: Eukaryota > Dinophyceae > Suessiales > Symbiodiniaceae > Symbiodinium > Symbiodinium sp. CCMP2592. The sequence continues at coordinate 166,963 of CAJNDT010006119.1, forward strand.
ACTCGAACTGCACCAGCTGGGTGCTAAGGATGTGGACCTCCGTCGCTTCCGTGCAGCAATGCACTTGACTTCGATAACTAGGTCGTTAGGTTGTATATGAATCAAGCATTCAAGAAGGTCTGAGTCTCTTTTCCACACAACTCGACCAGCAGCCCAACCTTGAAGTACACTCTATGTTCGGCCGTGCATTTCCACCAGACTGATGCTTACGTCAAGCACCTCGGCATTTTTTCCGCAGCCGATGTTGGCTCCAGTGCGCCTGTCGTTTCTGGTCACCTCAGGGGAATACGTTGCAATGCGATGACACGCTTAAAAGTCGTCACCATATGGCTAGAATCACCAGCACCACAACCACCGACACCACCACCATCATGATCATGATCACCGTCATCATCGTAGCCATCATCAGTGTTACTGCGATATTCAAGCGCGGAGATTCAATACACTGCATGAGCAAGCGAGTAAGCTGAAAATACGTGCATGGTACAAGTGCAAATATACATATAGGTGAAGGCCCAGTCTGTGGCTTGGTAACACACAATATGGTGACACGGGGCTGTGGTGACACAGCTCAGCATGCTGTGATATGCTATACCGTAGTATAAAATGCAACATGCGCCGTAACCTCATGTGATATAACCTATACCGATGATGCAGTATGCATGCAATCCTATCATATGTTATAACATAACGAACAAATGCAATGCGGCAGGACATAATGAATTCCAACCTAATCTACACCGATGTATCAAGCATCGCGCATTGTTCAAGATAAGCTGAGGTGAATCCAAGTCCAATTCGGCTTTGCTGTACTGTATAACCTTGAACTTTTTGATGCAGTATGACATACAAGAATAAAACACGGTACTGAGTATTTAGCACTGTCGAAAGAATATGGCGCATGTCGTATAGTCCATATAACAACTAAGAAGCATATGACATGATAAGCTCAACATTACATGAGATAACGTAGATAAAACATGATGCAACATTATGTAGCATAATGCACGACGATACGGTTAGACAGTTATGTGCGTTTAAATTAAATACTGTAGGATATAGCACAATATGCCCGTAGTACTATGCTATAACATCGGTCCATCGCCGTCGCTTGCACCAGTTTGTTTTGTGACACAGTGGAAAAGCATGGCAAGGCCCATACTTTCGTATGTTCGGATTGTTCAACTTTCGTTTGGATCAAAAACGCAAACAACTCTATGTTTCTGCACGGCCCATGTTGCTGGTATTACATGCATATGCTAGCCTTGTTCAACATGGCATCCCCGTTTTGGAATTAGGCGTTTCAAACACATGCTAAATTCTCGATGCTTCTGCGCGGCCGGACTTGTTGATTTAGAGAGGTCAGTGCAACGGCAGGACGGGAGGGAGGCTTGAGATCAGGTTATGCAACACGCGAAACAGCTCTTTTGGCTGAACCCCGTCTGGATGCACTGGCCAATGAGTGGGCTGTCAGCATGGACGTTATCATGGTTTGGGCATGCATGCACTGGCCAATGAGTGGGCTGGTAGCATGGACGTTATCATGTCATGGTTTGGGCATGGATGCACTGGCCGATGAGTGGGCTGGTAGGCTTGGGCATGGATGCACTGGCCAATGGACGTGGATGGTAGCATGGACGTTGCCATGGTTTGGGCATGGGTGCCATGCCCAATGGACGTGGATGGGCTGGTAGCATGGACATTACCATGGTTTGGGCATGGATGCACTGCGATTGGCCAGTGCATCCATGCCAAAACCATCATCACGTCCATGCGACCAGCCCATCCATCGGCCAGTGCGTCCGTGCCTAAACCATGATGGCGTCCATGCGTTGGCCAGTGCATCAATGCCCAAACCATGATACTACCAGCCCACTCACTGGCCAGTGCATCCATGCCCACGACATGATAAAGTCCATGCTTGGACGTGGCACGATGCAGACCTGAGCGACACAGAAAGCGGGGCAAACGCGGGTGATGGAGCCTGTAACATGACCTTAGGACTCGCAAAGATCTGTGAACCGAACGACGTAGCAATGCAGCGTTTGCTGCATTTTCTCACACTGTAGTACATAGGATATAGTACAATACAACGCGATATAAGACAGATCAGCTAATCTGATAACAGATATGATACGATAAATGCAACTTATCCAAGAGTCCACTATGATACAGTACAGTGCAATATGCTTTGATAAAACGCAAGGCAAGATGATATGTTATTACGCATTACAATAGAACACGATATGACGCAGTGCAATACAACTCAGCACAACACAACAGAATGCAGATACTATGATCTGATATGATTTAATGCAGCAAAACACAATAGCGTAATGCTTCTTACATTACAGTGTATATAATGCAATACAAATATGAAAGTTATAATTTGTGCAATATGGAACGATATCGCATAGTATGTCATCGCGAACTCTGATCATATAACAAAGTACGTTCCAAACCAATATACATTTAGCCATTGCAATATATCATGTACAATGCAATATAATGTAAAACCCATCCATTCATTGGAAATTCATGCATTCGTTCCTTCATTTCAATAACTAATCCAATCATTCATTCACTCCGTTCATGCCATCCATCTATCCATTCATTCATGCATTCACTCATTCATCCATCCATTCATTCATTTCCTTCGTTCATGTCATTCATGTTATTCATTCAGTTGCTTCATTCTTTCCTTCCTTCCTTCCTTCATTCACTGATTCACTGATACGTTGATTCATGTTGACTGATTGACTGATTCAGTCATTTCTTCATTCACTCATTCATTCATTCGTCAGTTCATTCCATTCTATCCATTCCACTCTATCCATCCCTCCATCCATGCCTTCATTCATCCAACCCATTCATTCCATCCCATCCACTCATTCATTCATTCATTCACTCACTCATTCATTCATTCGTTCACTCGTTCATTCAATCAATCCATCCAACCCATTCCAGTCCACTCATCCACCCGTCCACTCATTCATTCGTTCGAACAAACAATTCATTTTCCAAAGCCAATGATGATGACGACGACGAAGATGGTGATCATGCTCCCTGTCGGCACTCTCCTCCACACCCTTGCTCACGAGTCCCGGATCCGAATGAAAGTCATTCAAACACATGCTCAAGCTTGTGTAAAGTGCATAGATTGACAACGGTCGATACAAGACTACGAAAGAATATCAAGCCCAGCAAGCAAGCTTTTCAAACAAATCAAAGAGCACGCGGTACCTTAGACCAGAACAGCATAAGAGCAGTGATACTACCAACTTTTAAACTTGGAATGCCAACATGCAAGAAGCACATCAGCCTCATTCTCATCTGCGTGGGGAGGCTGGGGGGTTGATGGATTCACGGCCACAAACTTGCGACGCGGCGAGTGACGCTTGTGGGGAGTTGCGTAGTTGCAGAAAGCTCAGCCCCGCTCTCCATCTGCTCTTACGGTTCAGTCATGTCCAAACCCTACAACATCAGCACCAGTGCACTCGACCTCTGTTTCATGAGGTTCGATCTTCAGAGAGCCCATTCCCAACCCGCCTGCCGAACACAATCCTTGGAACCTCCCCGAAGCTGGCTCACTCGTCTTGCACGTTCTCCTGTGTCAAGATGTTCAGGCTTTGGGCGTCAAGGTTGAGGCATTACGGCATTACGATCAAGAGCCTGTGCTAGGTCCTTAAGCAAATGTTGCGAAACATGCTCGAGACAAAGGTTTGCCGTTCATTGGCAATGCTAATACTCATCCGTTGTAGGGTGCCGAGCAAGATTGACTTCGAGAATTAAAGTCTCGCACACGGCTTTTTCATTGTATTAGACGGTACATGTAGTCAAACGATGTGCAGGGTTGTGAGTCGAGAGTGTGGGTTGGAGCAGATAGGACTTCAGGAGACGGGCAGGCTTCAGTGTTGCCGTTGGGCCCTTCGGTGACGTCTAGTCTAAGGAGAGGCCACTCTCGGTGCTTGGAGCAACGAGGACGCCCGTCAAGTGATGTGTACATGTGATAGCCACGATGCTCGTGGACAGCCGCTGCTGTTTTGCTCATTGGTTTGCAAAGGAGTGCATACATCTTGCGAGGCCGCGTCACGTGAGCGAGGAATCTCAGCAAGTAAAATTTTGGGGGCCCAATACCTCACAGATAAGAAAGGATCCATGGCAAGCGGTCTGAGCCTCCGGCCCCAAATTATGGAACCGACTATCCCGACCTCCGGCAACGCGATGACACCCCGGACACGGAACCCAGCACGACACCTTCACCTTTTACGCTCAAATCTTTGCAGCCCCGCCGTCTGCAAGCCCTTGAAGCTCTCGACTGGCACCTCAAAGTACTTCGTGGCTCGGGTGCAAGCAATTGGGTTTCCAGTTTGGGGTTTTGGGTTTCCAGTTTGGGGTTGTGGACGGACCCGGTTGACTCAAAGGCCTCAGCGCTTTGGTGGATGGCGAGCTCCAGGCTTCTTGGTGCTTTGCAACGTTCTGGGGTTGTTGCTTCTGACCCTGGCTGCAGCCTCGGATGCCTACGCCTACACCTCCGCCTACCACTACCCTTACCCCACCCCAACCCCTGCCCCTCCCTACCCCAAATTATTTACTGCGGTTACATGTGTGTTCGTTGGGGTTAGATATACATGTAACGGTAGCTTCCTCACTGATACTACAAATATTTCACTTGTAACCCACGAGCCAAGTCCTCTCATCATCCAAATGATGCGATGAACATCGATCAACTGCCGCACCACCACACCACCAGCGCCGGCATCAGCACCAGCACCAAGCCCCCCGTCCGCATCACCCTCACCAGCCGGCCACCCCCCACCACCGCCACCATCACCACCGCCACCACCCCAACGACGACGACTTCTGCTGCTACTCGGAATAGTGCTAGTATTGGTACTCGTGCGAGCACCAATACTGGAAATACTATTAGGAGTATGACCACGACGCTGACACACCACCTCCTCCGTGTGTGCATCTGCATATATATTTTTCTATAAATATGTAAATTCCCACACGTATTGGTTGTAAACCTGTGTATCTGTGTATCTATCTGTCTCTATCGATGTATCTGTCTACCCATCTCTCTATCTATCTGTCTATCCATCTACATGCATAGAAATACTCTTCCGTCAAGGTTGTAAGAAGTCGCAGTTTGGCTGCTCGACTCGCACGCGCTAAAGAAGCGGCTCAACGAAATCTACCTTTGACATTGACAGAACAAAGGCTTGATTGGGATGAGTTGCACGATAAGCCTCTGATGCAGTGTTTCCTGTCTGTCTGCCCGTCTGTCTGTCGGTGCGTCTGTGGGCGTGTGGGTGAGTGAACAAGTAGTCATAAGTTAAGTGAGCAAGTAATAAGTGAATGGTAAGTGAGTGAGCAAGCAAGCGAGTCAGTGAACGTTTCGACGGTTGAAACCAAGGGTGAGCAACGGAAACACTTGAGAGACAGGCCATTCTAGGTACTGGTTTGAGTGCAGCCGAGGGACTCGCCAGACTTTGCTCCCAATGCTTTACAAGTCGTGTCCGCAACAACGGCGACAGGGCGTAAGGCGTCATAACAGAAGGAAGTTTCTCATCATCTCTCGTCTGCACGCCAATTCTAGCAAAGTAAGCCCGGTGCATGTTGAACCAAAGTGAAGAGCTTCTCTTTTGCCTCCTCGTCCTTCGCCAGGGTGAAACTTCCGGATGTCAAGGCTCTGTGGCGATTACAATTCTATAGATCGCCGTCCATGTGCATTATGGCACTCTTCGCATTCTGCTGGTAGGCTTTAGGGTTGCTTCGGGGCATCGCTTGAGCACCTGCCTGGACCCCTTACGGCGCAAAATCTCTGGCTTCTAGGCTTGAGAGGCATTCAGTAAGCATTAGCAAGCAATGTAGCAATGCAAGCATCAGAGCCAGGCAACCTTGGCAACAGCCACAACTCCGGCCTCGCTTCGCTTCCGGGAGAGACGCACACGCACACGCCGCGGGACCTCGGTGTGCTTGCAGGGTCGCCAGTCGGCAGTGGCGTGGCGAGGATCCTGGGCCCTGCGCCTCCTTGCATTCGCCACAGTTTTAAACTCGACAGCGGAACAAGTTGGATGGCTTTACGATTCAGTGCAGCGAAAACCCAAGCTTCGCTCTGTGCAGTCCTTAAGTGTGACTGCAATCATCCCTCGCAAAAACGCACATGCGAGACTAACACTGCCCACGATTGTTCTGAAGTCTTGCAGCAAAGCACATATGCCAGCATCCGAGAAGTTGCATCCTTCGAATCCGGGGTGAGCCCTCAGTGTCAATCGTTTGGCCAGCCCGAGAGTCTTGCATTTCGGACGCCGTTGCTCCACAGGAACTTGTTAAGCTTGGTGTCGATGCGCACATCCTCAAACATGAGAAGCTCTTGGAGCGTGTCCCCGTATCTTTCCGAGACACAGTGGATGAGCAATGGAATTCAGATTGCTACAGCACCTACATTGACCTACATCACTTCTGACCGTACTGCTGGCACTTGCTATCGCTGCTCGATGCTTCGCGAGTGAGTTACTACTGAGTTACTACTGCTGCTACGACCGCAGCCTAGGGCTGCGAGGCCTGCATCAACAACTTCCGACAACACCCAAATTTATCCTTCCGCCGTATCCCGAACTGCCTTTTGGCGAGGCCTGCTATGCAGCAGCGAGTGGATGAACGGCTTTCAATCGACTCTGGACCATGAAATCGCAATCTGCGAAGTGTCGTTCGAGCTCCGAGAGACAGGAAATATCAAGGGGCTGCATTGACTGGAAGTCTATTGTGGATGCTGAGTTTGGAGCATTCAGGTTGGGTGATAGGTGTAACTAAGATGGCGAGCGTGTGTTTGTGAACTTAAGGAGCAAATCCGTCCTTGGTGCTCATCACCTTGGTCGCAAACTGCCGAACGACCCGTACGGCGCGGGGCGCACGCTTCTTGAAGGAGATCTGCGCAAGCAGGCTGCACACCCTTCAGCCCTACGCTCCTTTTGTTTGCTGGTCCCTATGTCCCAAATATCGTAACTCCATTCGATGTTGTGGGTCTGGTAGCAGTTGCGAAATCTTTGGAAGCGCTGCCAGGCCTCAACTAGGCCAAGGTCTTGTGTCAGATTTTGTAGAAAAGACTGTATCACTGTATCAGCGTGCGTCCTACTCGCGGGGCCTTCTGCATGTGCTTGTGCAGATGAATGGTGTAGTCTCGGGTGGCAGGCTCCTTCCAATGCAAGTGCAGATTGACGGGGTCGGAGTGCGGTTGCAATTATGAGCTGAGATGGCCTCTGAAAGGCAAGGATACTCACGCTGGTTCACAATACAAGAAGCGTCTGAGGGAGTTACAAGCTAGGTGTTTAGAGCGATCTGCCAACCGCAAGTTGAACAGCTTTCGCAGTCGGCTCCACGCCTGCAGTGCTTTTCTTACTACATACTGCTGATATCCTCAGGCTTCGTCGGCGCAACAGTGTTTTCGGCCGTGTCAATGCCAATTTCAGTTGCACATCACATCATAATGATGTTGTCTGTTTCTCGGTGACTCAGGCTGCTCTTAATTCGTTTGCGTTTTAGAGATCTGGTCTTGTCATTTTTACATGTGCGCATGGCCTTCTATTCGGCTACAGTGTGTTACGTTGTACCAGTTCTGTGTGACATGTTACGATTGCCATTTGCGCATACGCGTGCATGTGCTTTCTATACGCACATATACGTGTATGTACAGACATAAATACAGTCATGCAAGTAGTCAGGCACACACACACACACATATATATATATATATATATATATATGTACACACATACTATACCTATCTATCTATCTACCTATCTTTCTACCTGCATAATATTTGGACACGCCCATATTGGCATATGCACACATGTAAACACAAAACGCGCACCTGTGTACATACGTGCATGTCTGCATGTCCGCATGTCGGCAGGCCTACCTGTATGTAACTATGTATGTATGTATGTATGTATGTATATGTCTGTGTGTGCATGTGAGTGCATATACACGCACACGTACATACATACATACATACATACATACATAGATACATACATGGGTACATACATAAATACCTACATAGGTACATACATACGTGTATGTCTGGATGAAGGTATACATATCTGTATTAACATACATCTATCTATCTATCTATCTATATATATATATATGTATTTGTGTGTGTATATATATATATGTATATGTGTGTGTATGTGTATGCCTGTATACATACATGCATATATGGTTGTGCGTTGTGCGTTCTCGCCGCCCGCCCCCCCGCCCTCCCCCCCCCCCCTTCCCCCCCTCCCCCCTCCTCCCGCCCCCTCCCCGCTTCCCCCCGTCTCCTCTGGCCCCCCAGGTATCCCCCCCCCCCCAACTACACACTGGGCCGTGTCTCACAGCAAAAGGGAAAACCATCCTGTTCCGGGGGGGGGAAAGAGAAACGGCAAACCATGCCGTTCCACAAGGGGCGGGCAGAATACCGAGCAGGAGACCATAGGGGGGGGAGGGGGGGGGGACCCGCCGGGGCGCATATATATATATATATATATGTTTATGCTGCAGGTAGGTATCGATGGCCAAGTGCATATTCTAATAAGTTCCTTCAAGAATAGATGCATCTCTATCTAGTCTACATGTAAGCAAGCGCAAAAGAACTTCTTTGTGTCTGTGCGTTCGCATGGGGCTGTACGACCCTCGCTCAAGCATGTCACACTCAGCATTGATTCGCAGCTACATAACGGCGCAGGCTCATTCTTCCTGTACCGAGAGGGTTTGCAGGTCCGAGTTATGGCCTCCTCGTTTCTACTTTCACATCACCAAGACCACAGTACACACTTTCCCCAAGACACAGCTCTGAGACGGCACCGTGCCACAACAACCGGGAACCGCTCGAAACTCAAAAAGACGAGTAATTAGAAGAAAAGAAAGAGAGCGAGAAAGGGGAGACAAAGAGAGATTATGTTTGTGCATATATATATACACATACAATATACATATGTACACATACAGATACACACACATAAATAAATATATGTGTATATATATATATATATATAGTTATACAGTATACACATGTGTGTATATATATATACATATACATAAACAGATATGTGTGTAGATGTGTGTTACATGTACCCAGTTTGTGTTGGCACATATCCACGTCGACAAATTTGAAGACTTTTGGCTTGAAGTTCCTATGCCATATCAGCGTCTTGACCAACATGGGCATTTGCCATCTGCTGCCTGAGATATTTCAGGTGATCTTGTGGGCTTTACACAGCGGAGCGGAACAGATTTCTGCTATTCTTAACCGGAGCGGTCAACTCTTGCTGTCCTTGCTGGAACGCCCTGTCTTGGTCTTCGCCTGGGACGTAGCAGAGTCAAGGGTTCGCAGTCTGTGAAGCTTCACACGGCTGACCAATGCTCCTGCACTTAGTGGCTCAGATGGCCGCTTACTTCCTGTCTGGATGGTCAGGAGAAGTGAATGACCACGCATTCATCCACATGCGTGTTGTGTTTGCTTGTTCTTGCAGAAGCATCTACTTCACGCTCATATCGCGGTAAAGACGCCGCCTATAGGTTGCAGGTCTCGACGATCAAGTAGTCGTGATTGCATGTCTTCTGGATGCTTCTTTGTCGGACTCTTGTCGGCTGTATTCTCATCGTCTTCATCCTTCCCATCGTCCTCATCTTCATCACCATCGTCATCGCCATGATCAGTAAACGCCAGATTCGACCATCATGATTCTCGCTGCCGCAGTGCACATTTCTGTTGCACCATCAGTATCTACGTAGCCAACATAACTCCAGGGCACCTTCTTCGCCATGGCTCCCGGGCTGCGCTCGGAGTAGTGGGGATCGGAGCCGAGGCGCTTGAAGCGCAACGTTGCGGCGTTGCATTTCTACTGCCGTCTTGGTACTGTCGCTCCTCTAGTTACAAGTTGGATGCATGTAGGCCCCGCAATCCCAAAGGCCTTTCAGGTCGATGGCACAGGCATGATGAACAGCAAACATGTTGGAAGCCAGCAAGGCAACGTCTGGCAGCTCTTAAGGAGCACCGAGCAGACCACTAGCCGTACAACCAGAAGAGAAGCGGGGTCGCACCGCGCTCGCTGGCACAGCTGGGCCCGGCGTGGTGTAGGGCGTGTAGGGCGTAGGTGCGGGCGCTGCGGGCGCCGCAGCAGCGGCAGGTGGCTGGAAGGGCGGAGGCCGGAAAGCCCCGGCTCCTGACAGAGGCTTCGGGCTGCGTAGGATACTTCGAGGCTCGTGCTGTTGGAGCATCATGCTTGCACTTACACAGTCTGACTGTGTAAGAATTCAAACCATCAAAGAAGACTGCGGGGATTCTTCATGCTCTCAGATAACGTTCCCGAATTTAGCGGCTTGGCTCCTGCTTACTGTCTAGAGTCCAGGAAGGATACAGACCCCTGGGTTGTTGAGCGAGTTTCGGACGGAAGGTCATCACAGCAAGGTCTGGAGCAATGCTATGGAGAAACCGACGTCATTGAATCCGCTCCGGAGGAATTGAATCCTGATGTAGGGACGGTGTACGCAGACCTGCCTTTGCGCCTGGGTAAGCTTCCTGGCTGCCGGGTGATGGCCTTGTATACAAGCTGAAAGTGTCGTCCCTAGCCTAGGAGAGCCAGGCCTGCCGCACCCCCGCCGCCAGCATAGGGGAGCTGGCAACGCGTTGCGATTCAATGTGGCGAGGATTGCAGGGTCCGCGCCATCACAGAGCTTACTTTTTGGTCTTCGGGGTTTGGGTTTTGACATGGGCCTCGAAGCGCCTGAGTCTTCTACACCAGGGTAATTAGTGTGCAGGATCGTGTAATGTCGAGTGGTCCCAAACTCAATGCTCAGAAACCTGAAGCGCCCACACCCTGTGAGGAGGGCACACCCCCAAATCGTACGCAGGCGCATCCGAACACCGAAGGGGTTTGCACTCCTTTGGTGGAGCCTCAGCCCAAAACCGCAACTCGAGCCTGGGTTGGCCTGAAATGAATCCAAAACGCTGCAATCGTATGAACTCAAGACGTTTGAACCAGATGGCCGTATACAAACGCTCACATCGAAGGACGGAAAGAAACTTAGAATCATCGTTCACTCTGTGCTGAGGCTCCGACAATGCCAGGCGGAGCCTGGGCCTTATAGAGAGGTCGGAGGAAGCACCAGATCAACCCCACAGGCTAAAGGACTGCAGGACATCATGAGCTGGTGCATTCACGTGATATTTGGCCGTCGCTCCACGCGAAGTCATGGGCCCCATTCATCTAACGCTGCTGGACATCGAACTGTGCCAGTATGTACTTGTGTACACATGTCTTGAGCTTACATCGTTGTGCTGTTGTTTGAGTCTGTTTAGATCGCACCAGGCAGTTGACATACAGACATGCGAACGCATGTCCGTATGTAGGAGCTGTGCACGGTAAGTATGTACTTTCGCATGCACGAGCAGACGTGCATACACGCACATACATTTGCAGACCAGTCATCCTTACTTAGATGGATGTTGTTTGTGATGTGCTAGCTTGTTACATCTACTTGCTACTGTGCACAATGTCGACTTGCCAGGTTTGTGGGTTTGCCTGGTTGCCATTTTGTGCAGGTGCGCTGGGTTGATCAGAGCCTTCTTCGTTGGGCAACCAGCTATGCTCACGGGGTTGCCCCCGTGCTTGTTGCGCTCTCTGTATCCTTAGGAACAGGAGTTGCGCACACACACACACACACACACGTACAACCGGAAGAACCGGTAATACCAGCCAGCACCACGACATACCACGACACTTACACGCACGACAGGGACGACGACGAACGAACAGCAGCAACACGACGACAACAACAACAACAACAACAACAACAACAACAACAACAACAACAACACAGCAACACGACGACGACGACTGACCGAAAAACAGTGAACACCACAACCCCTGCACGCACAAAAAAAAAACTAACAAACGGCAGCAACACAGCAACACGACGATGATGTCTGACCGAAGAACAGCCGCAACAACAACCACTCCTGAGCTTCTGGACCTGGGTTCTATCAAGGAGATTTCAAGCCAAGAAAGATATCACAAGTGGATCATGTATTAATCGGGGCCTGGCTCGAGCGGGGTCCACGGAGGCTGACGACTCGTGCACTAGAAAAAACATGTATAGTCTAGGTGTACCAAACGTTTCAAGTTCCCCCCGCTAACCGGGAGTGCGACAGCACTTTGGCAGAATTACTGTCGGGAATACACATTTGCAGACCAGTCATCCTTACTTAGATGGTTGCAGTTTGTGCTAGCTTGTTACATTCTTCTGCTACTGTGCACAATGTCGACTTGCCACGCTTGCGGCTTTAGCTGGTTGCCCTTCTGTGCCTATGCGTTGGCTTGATCGAACCCAATGTCAGCCGTGGCATAGCCCTCTTCGTTGGGCAACCAGCTATGCTCATGGGGTTGCCCCCCGGCTTCTTGCCTACACTGTATAGGTTCATGAGTTGCGCTCTCGCACGCACGCACGCGCACGCACACACACACACACACACACACACTCACTCACTCACTCACTCACTCACTCACACTCTCTCACTCACTCTCACTCTCTCACTCACTCACTCACTCACACACAAACACACACAACACACACCCACACATAACACACACACACACACACGCGCGCGCATATCTTTGTGTGTGTGTGTGTGTCTGCCTGCCTGTATGTAAATGTATGTAAACCTTAAATGTATGTGAATGTATGTACGCATTGCATGCATGCACCCCTGCATACGTGCATGCAATGTACCTACGTATTCATGTCTGCATGTATGTATGCTTGCATCTATGTATGTACGCATGTCTGCACGAACAAGCAAGGTCAGAGAAAGGGTTTTGTGATTTATCTTTTATCATCTCCGACGGCAGTGCACTGGTGAGCCCTTTGAGTATGGCCTGCAGAATCAGACGGTCAACGGTCAAGCTTATTGCGCAACGGGAGGCCGACCTAGAATCGTGATGTAGGGAACTCTTGTGGTGGCGAGCCCTCGGTACAACCCCGGCGACCCTGCTAGGATGTCTGGCATTGTAGAACCGAAACACTGAAAAGCGCTTGCTTGCAAACCGCAGCATCTGATGATACCAATTGTTGGTCCCTGTTCGCTTTGACTCAGCTGCGGTGTTGGAGCTGGAAGGGTGCTTTAGCTGGACTGGGGCTCACGCATTGGGTGCTTGATTGGGCAGCCGAATACCGATGCCTTCCGTAGGTGGGAGGCACGTCAAGCTGATAGGTCTGAAATCTCCGGTTCGGGCTTTCGGTCGTGCAACACATCCGGTTGTCAGCATCGACCCGACGACAACAGGCTCTACGCCTTCCTGAGATTCTGAAGCCTCTTCGTCTCTTCCGCATATGAGGAAGGCAGATACTGGAAGTCAGGTCATCTTTGGTACAATGCCCTGTGTTCAAGCCCAGACTCCAGACCAACCCAGCTCTGGGTCCTCAAAAACATGCACGGGAGCTCTGGAAACACAGTTGGAAGGACGAAGCAGTAACAAACGTCTCCAGATGCAGCGGACCTGGTCCAAAGTTTCCAACCGGCGCCTGTCGTGCAAAGAGTCTGTCTGAACTTTATGCTGCTTCAGCCGTGAGCTTGACGAACAAAGCTCACCGAGGGAATCTACTTCAGGACAGGCTTCGAAGAATAATGCGGGCTGGTGTGAGAGGTGACAAACCTGCGCTGCTAAAACTCCGTGAAATACGAAGTGCTTTGGCCGGGGATCCTGAGAGCAAATCCTTCTCAAGCATAAACGGCGGAATCCCTTGCCAAAGGTGCTTCAGGGCTTCGGCTTCGAGCTTACAGTTTCTCCACCTCTCCGCTCCCAACTGCTCAACTCGTCCCCACACCTACGGGCCGTACGGGAATACAAATCCAAACCCTCACCCCATGGCCCCATCCACACAACTCGACCGGCGCTTTTCTCCTGGTGCCCGCGACAACCCCGGCTGTACGGTCAAGAGTTTGGAGGTTCACGCCGGTCCACAGCGCTCTCTGGATGCGAGGCTTCTCTTCTTCGCATGCATAGCCACTTACCTGCCCAACAGGGAAAGCTCTAGCTTCAGCAAAGGCTTGCATGCACTCTCTAATGGGGACCGTGGCTGTCGATCACACCTGCCAGGCAGACCCTGAGCTTTTTGTCCGAAGCGTTTGCAGAGCATCAAATCCGGGGATCCATGCTGTCTTCGCGACAGCATGGCTTGAGCTTCAAGACTTGAGAGATTGCGGCTCTTGACGACAAGCAAGGAATCAGTCATTAAACGGCTGCCAGGGATTTAGGGATCCGCTTATTTATCATCAATTGAATCATGGCTGCAAGCTAAAGCTCAGCCTCAAGCCCTGAATTTGGGAGCGTTAGGCTTTTTGCAGTGTCGGACCAAAGCTAAGAATTTACTGCAGGGGTCCTGGACTTGGCAGATGCAGGCTCAGTAGTCTCAAATTGCTTCATAACCCCCGCAAGTTTATCCCGACCCTATGCCCCATGTCAGGCGATCTACAGAGGGTCTTGTCGTCTATTGCCACCAAAGCCTCAAGGTCAGAGAGCTCAGGAGTCGCAAGATGTGCCTCTTAACAACAAGAAAGATCTGCCCATTGGCTCCAGAATCGCGGCCACTGCAGGTGGGATCTTCGAGCCATCATGCTTGACAGCAAACCGTGACTGCGCAACATAGGCAATATCTCCATGCCAACCATCACCCCTACACGGTCATCATCTCTCTACTGCCCTGAAAGTAAAGACTACGCTCTTTCAAACAGCGCTGGATGACCCTTGTGCTGGAGGTCTCGTTAGTCGTGGACCCCAAATTTTCACGGATGTTCTCCATCCAAAAATTCGACGTCTGCCGTCCCATTCTGGAGCACGGGAGTCCAACAGTAAACTCTTGCACCGCCCTCGGTCTACCGTCAATGCGGGCGAAAGAGCATGATATGTCAACACAAGCGCAATATAGTCGAAGCAGCAGTAGCAGGAGCAGTGGCAGTGGCAGTAGAAGTAGCAGTAGGAGTAGAAGTAGGAGTAGGAGTAGTAGTAAAAGTAGTAGTAGTCGTCGTCGTCGTCGTAATCGTAGTAGTAGCAGTAGTAGTAGCAGGAGTAGTAGTAGTAGTAGTAGTAGTAGTAGCAGCAGCAGCAGTAGTAGTAGTAGCAGCAGCAGTAGGAATGAGAAATAATAGCCAACAATAACAGCAACAAAACATCATGTTCATAATTACGATAGTCTTACTTATGGACACACAACACGAAAAACTAGAAGAATCGCTGTTGTTGTTGTTGTTGCTGCTGGTCGTGCTGTTGTCACTATTGTTGCCTCTACGGCTGACATCAGTCTGAAGCAGTCGAACATCGGGCTGAACTGCTGCGCAAAACCAGGAAGGTCAGGATCAACAACTCCAACCGATCGGGATAACCAAACAAAGCTGGAGAAGTCAGCAAGCACGGCAAGTTGCAGAAGTGTCAACCAACCCGCAAGCTTGATCGCAAAGGAAACCGCGACCGCAACTGGAGGAAAACAGAAACCATAACAACGGATATGATATGATACAGATTTTAGGGGCTGCCGTCCCAACCTGCCCGCCCCGAAGCCTAGCACCATACGGGATGCGAACAGCGGCTCCCTTCCACCCCGTAAAACCTCTCTCATGCCTGAAGCAACCAGCAGTACTTAGAAGTTGCACTTTAAGTATCCGAAGTTGCGGCCAGGCGTTCTGACGCCCTGAGCCCTGGCGAGGCCCACGGCGATTTTGCCAGGAAGCTCTTAAGCCAACAACAGATCAGCCGGCAAGGATGAAGGCGTGTCGATGTGCTGTCACTAAGTAGGAACGTAACGAGTGATGACGGACATGGCCGCGCCATTTCTGCTCGGAGCAGCATGAGCAAATTTCACTCATAAAGCATGTGCCTGTCGAACAACATTGTCATACCAATCATACAGACTAATTATGTCCATCGAAACGAACATCATTGTCCGGTGATCACAACTGTCACGATCGTCATCATGATCACCACCATCATCCTCACTCCTCCCTATCACCAACGTCGCTGTCTTGTTTTTCATATCAATCACTGGTCGGCATCCTAGGAGTCGCTGTCGCCAGTATCCATAGCAAGAAGGGTTACAACACGAGCCGACTTGTCCTACGGTACTCCGAACGGAGCACTTGAAGATCGAAACATCATCCAAACTGACCGAACACTCACCAAAACTCACCTGGGAAGGGCACAGAAAATGTAGGTGCAACAAAGGTATCCAACACATTGCAACTGCCTTTGCTTTGTTGCAACAGCATGAATCACACCAAGCGCTTCTTTCGAGTTAGCAGCCCGCAGGGCAAACAAACACCGGGCGAGGGACGGTGGTCGAACCGGTCAGGGTGCGCCCGCAACAGCAGCATCATCACTCAGAAACACGATGCAACCTAAGACCTGCGCTGAGGTACTAGTTGTGCTTATCTCTGACTGGCCGGCATTAGCACAGGAAAGTGTCACGATGCATTGCGCAGTAGGGCCTGCGCCGGCCCAAGCTAGAATGCTTTGCTTGACACGCCTTCGCGGTATTTCAAGCCGTGGGGTTTCAACGCACAAGGCTCCAGCAAAGCCCCAGCTCCAGGCTCATCACTTCCCAGTGCTCCACTATTCCGTCCATTACAGTGCTCCGCGTGCGTTGTCGGCAAGAGAGGTATGGCCATACATAAGAACAAGCATATACCCATCTCTTCGTCTAATCACCCCCGAAAAAAACAAGCTGGAGCTGGTGGCTTGCTTGGTGCTTTAGCACCGGAAAGCTTCCGCCAAGTGTCTTGTAGGAAGATGGTCGAGACGGACTGGTTGTGCTGCTTACGGCTGTCAGGACTGTCTAGGTTTGACCAGCTAGCTGCTTCCAACAGCAATAACAATGGGTCCCGGCATTCTTCCCGATTTGGCTATCTGCCTGCGGCGATCTCCCGTGCATGCGCATGTGTCAGATCCAGCCTCAGGACACCAATATTTGACCCCCCCACAGCCTCCGGCGACAGTTTATGCCGCATACACCAGTCTAAAATGAACGTCGGTTCTTTGTACCCGCACTGCTCCACTGCATTTACCAGCGATTTACCTCGCAGTCGGTAATTGTTTACATGGCATACCCTACCCGCTGAAATGAAAGCTCCGTACATTGATGCTCATGTGTCCTGACAATACGGCGAAGACACTGTTGATACATGCTACATCCCCAACCGCGCTACTACGACTAATGAGTGCCACGTTACTTTTCTTACTTCTGGCTGTTGATCTTGCTGCAATGCCTCCAAGAAACGCCGCTTCGATCCGTGAGTGCCCATACCGTCCTCGGACCTGACATACTGGCAATGCTATGCTCCGAGACATTAGCACATCGTAACTCCTACAAGATACACTGTGGACTATGGCATACCCGTCTTGTGCTCTCCTGGCGCATGTAGGGTTACCAAGGATTTTCGCCATGATCCGAGTTCGAAGTCGACATACCGTGAACCAACGTAGACACAGTGGTCTGTTTTCGCTTGTGACGACCTCTTTGGGATGGCGTGTCGGGCAGGTCATCCGCCGCCCGACGGAAACTTGTCCTGTAGAAAGCATCTATGACAGCCAGTTTGCGTTCGCTATTTGCCGGTCTGCTGCGAATTATTTCGTATTGCTCTGATACCCCGTTACATATACTCGTGTGCAACTGCAAAGACGCACGATCCAACATTCCGCAACCTGGAGGCCCCATTGTCGCAAACCCTTGAGCCCATGAGCTCGCTTCTAAATTTTGGAGATGGCCTGTACGAACAGTAAGCACAGCAGCAAGAGAGAGCGGGCTGAGCCACCTCTTCCGCCAAATGTCTGAGCTGCATCGAGATGAACTTCCGCATGTCCACTAAATCCTGGAAAGGACTCAGTGGCTGCCCCACACCCTCTTATCTCGAATTGTTCACTTAGCCGAATAACCAGAGTGGTACGTACCCGTGGCGAGATGGTGACCGCACTATTCTGGTGGCATATCACTCACGCTCGGTCATGCAACTGCCGGTAGAGCGTCTTGGTCAGCTGCATGCGAGAGGATTCTATCCGCACGTTGAGGTGACGGGGTGTGCGAGTGGTCGTACCAGCCAGCGGCTGAGCCTTGCACTCTCGCGATGGATGCCGCGATGTAGACTCCACTACGATACATTCCACGTATAGAGTTGAGCGTTGTTCACACGTGCTACTTAACGGGCCTTTCGGGGCGAGTTATCACGCCTTGCTTCTCAGGATGGTGCATCTACAAAGAGATGCGTCGTACAGCGACCGGGCTAAAGACTGACCTTACACATCCTGTCGCACAGCTAGGACTTGCTTGGCGGCGTGTAAAACGAATCGAAACGAAACAAAACGAAACCACCACCACCACCACCACCACCACCACCACCACCACCACCACCACCACCACCACCACCACCACCACCACCACCACCACCACCACCACCACAAACCCCACTCCTGCTGCTGCTGCCGCTGCTGCTGCTGCTGCTGCTGCTAACTACTGCTACTACTACTGCTACTACTAGTACTACTACTACCACTACTACTACCACTACTACTACTACTACTACTGCTGCTACTACTACTACTACTACTGCTACTACAACAACTACTACTACCACTACTACTACTACTACTACTACTACTACTACTACTACTACTACTACTACTACTACTACTACTACGACTACTACTACTACTGCTGCTGCTGCTGCTACTACTACTACTACTACTGCTGCTGCTGCTACTACTACTACTACTACTACTACTACTACTACTAACCTCCCTCTAGCTACGGCTAGGGCCACTACGACTACGACTACGACGATGACGAACCACCACAACCACCACGACCACAACAAACTACGACGACGACTGCGACAGCGACGACCTCGGCTACCACTACCACTACCGGCACAGGCAATATGCATGGCAACGTTGCATAACTATGAGCGGGAAGGGGAGGGGGAGGAAGCGGAGGAGGAGGCGCAGGAGGAGGGGAGAAGGAGGAATGTATTCAAAACAACAGGAGTCGAACGAATCAGATTCGTGCCAATGTACTGGTACTTTCAGCAGGTCTGTTTCTGGGTCGGGTCTCGTTCCTCCACATGCAGGCTGGAAAGTGATGGAGTGCACGCAGTGCCGGCCCTTTTCCGGGAGGCGGCGGATCCTGGCGCACGCCTCTTTCCGTTGTCAGACCCGCAAACCTGTAGTCTTCTCGCAGGTTTACCCGGAACCTCTAGTATATGACGCCAACAGGCAGGACAAACTCGTCAGGCTATGCATTCCACCTACGTATTGACTGTGTAGGATTGTGCGATATGGGTGTCCTTGACAGTGGTTTGCTTCTGGCTCCGGAACTGTGTCACCAGCTCTACGAAGTCACCTTAGCCGCAGCAGCTTGTGGATGTTTGGGGTATAGGTCAGTACTAAGAAGTGCAACTAGGTTTTTGAGATTTGCTGGTTGATGGTCATTCCGATCAACAAGGCCCGTTTCTTTTGTAGGACTCAGAACGGAGACTCGAACGTACAATGCACGCAGTATGCACGCAAAGTTACTGCACAAATAAGGAGCGCAGGCCGCAGGCAGGCCGAAGCACTCCCATGTGGAGACGATTCTGCGAGTCTAGTACGTAAGATGCACCGATCCCTGGCTGGCAAACCGTCTACATGTGGCATCTTCGGAGGCTGGATTGGTTCCGGGAGGCTGGAAAGCTCCTAAGCTGTCTCCGGCCACGTGCTGTTCCATCCTCCACTTCGTGTCGGTCTACTTCGGTCCAGGACTGCTTCGACCCATCAATTTCACCGTTTCGCCGTATTCAACACACCACTCACAAAACCTTGACACGCGACCAACTTCCATCGTGTCGTTGTCAGAGAACAAGGCGATGGCATTGTCACAAAATGCCACGACCTTTTTCTTTAGGTTTTTGGGAGGGCGCAGAGTTCTTCAGGGCTTCAGGGCTTGCGGCTTCGGGCATCCCGTGTTGACAATTTTGTTGAGTCTAGCGCTCGCGGGAAGAGGGTTGCAAGCGGTTGGGGTTCGAGAAGTAGGAAGAGAACGATGCAAACGAATGGAGTGCACGGCTGTTCGCCAGACTCGTCAAACGGATGCACACAGTGTCGGTTGCTTGAGATTTCACCACCATCCAACCTATCTATCGTCGGAAGATCATTGCGGACAATGTCGATGTAGTAAGCTTGTGGCAGCTTCTCCGTGTTGGAGCAAGACGGTGACAGAAATATGCACTTCAACCTGGAAGACTGAACACTGAATCGACACTTCGGCCATCGACCTGAGCCTGAGATGCACGGAAACCTTCACGAGAAAACCTTCAGTTACAAGTCCGGTACACCATGGACTTTTGCATCCTCGGCACCCCACAAAGTTGCTCTCATGGAACCCTGAACCTTGCAGACTGCCGACCCGGAAGCCCCGAAATGGGCCTTGACTGAAGTCTGAACCTTACTTCTTACAAGTAACAACCCACATCCCTGTGGCCAAGGTCACGGCGTCGATTCCGAAAGCCTGAAGTCCCTTGAGCCTCAAAGGGTTACGACGCGGCCAAGGCGGCAGGGGAGGTTAGGGAAAGAGGCTAACGGATTCAGATTGTCAAGGCGATGTGGAAAAGTGCGTGTGTGTGTGTGCGTGCGTGTGCGTGTGACTGCGCACGAGCGTGTGTGTGTGTGTGTGTGTGCGTGTCTGTATGTTTGTGTCTGTGCTTCAGTTGTGTGTGTGTGTGTGTGTGCGCGTATGTTCGTGTTGCTGCGTCTGCATCTGCGCGTGCATAGGATTGTAGATGCATGGGTGAAGCCCTTTTTGCTGTCTCCTGCAGATTCAAGATTTGGCAGTTTGGGTTCAATTAGGCACATATTTCTTATCGTCTGGAGATTCCCATTCAGATTTGTTTCACCAGCACACTTGGCTTGTATTCAGACCCTTGAAGTCTGCATGTGCTGGGCTCGACCAAGGTTCAACTAGCGATGGTTGCAGTGACGGCTGATGGAAGATGCGAACCAGAACGCGAGCGCTGTCTCTCTGTAAGTACGCAGGCCGAATAACGACAAGCTTTGATGCAGACGTGGTGCAAGTCTGGATCCCGCTCCATAAGTTGCAGAAACTCGACTTTCGACAGCTTCTGGTCCCCATCGATGTCCAGCACATCTCGGGTGCAAAAACCGTGGAAAGTTGAACTACTCATACTGTGGCGGTGGTGATAGCAGTAGCAGCAGCAGCAACAATAATGACGATAACGACAAGAATTATTCATGATCGTATTGACGTTGTTTAATGTGAGTAGCAGGGGCAACTGCAAAGAACACAGGCAAGGCAAAGTAACCCTACGAGACCCTCCTCCTGCTTTGGTGTTGATGGTCTGGTGACAATGCTGCTGTGACATCGTCGCATCGTTCCTACTGGCCCGAACTCAGGTCTCAGGAGGAAACTGGTTGCGGCTCCTAGTTACGTGTTACCAGTTGGCGCTCTTGTAATTCTTGTTGTGCTCGGCGTCATTCATATTGCTCTGGGGATCAAGCTCCAGGGACCCAGGGATGTGGGGAACCCAGATGAACCTAGTGGCTGCAGCCTGCGCCTGCAAATTGCCCAACGATGACACGACGTTCCCAATCCCACAAGAGTAACTTGCTGTTGAACATCACAGTAATATATGGTGCCCCCGAAATCGAGTGCCGCCCACGAGACTGACAAAGTTGGCGATGTACATCCTCGGAAGCATTCCGTGTTTCATTTGAGAGGAGTGGGGCTTGGAGGGAAAACCCTTCCAGAACATCTACCCTGAAACGACAAGCGATCGAAGCAGGGTTCAGCAGGAGCTGTCACGTTTAATTTCTCAGCCGTTGGGCTTCTGGAGCCTTTCCTCGCATTCGTGGTCTTTCACGTTCTGGCAGAAAAGCAGTCTTTGCTTTCACCTGCTGCTTTCCCAGTCATGAAAGCGAAGGCTTTCACAAAGCCGGGTGGACCTCAAGTTGAAAGGAAACATGCAGGTCTGATCTGCATAAGCAAGGTGCTGTGCTTCGTCGTGAAAGGCTCGTTCTTCCTGCTGCGGGTGCGTGTTCGGGAGTCTCGATGCATGCTAGTCTGCTAGTCATCTGCATGTCACAGCCGATGCTTCATGTAGCCATATGTAGCCCTACTCACGGGCCTGATTGACATCCGGAGTCTACGTCTACGTTCTGAGTGCACGGGATCTTTGCAGAAGGGTTGCAACCGGGCTCAAGCATGAAGAGAGCCTCCGTGAGCCACTGGCACTCGAGGCGACAATAAATCACAGACTCTGGCCAAAGGCGGATCCTCGATCTGAGCAACAACACCAACCACTTCGCAAAGGACTCCGATGAGCATGTTCCTCGGACTCGGACACGGTTTGGTGTTGGGTACAAGCTTCGGGTGTCGACTGGGTGTCCAACTCAGCTGAAGCAGCTGAAGCACCGTCCCCCCTTGTTACTCACCGCGTTGTTGTGACATAACAGAACGATACCGAGGTCTATACAGCAACGACCAGCAACACACGGTTCAACAAAGCCGAACTTTTCCCCGAACTACACGTCCCAAGAATCCAGATTTCGTTCATCGTTCTCTGTAAATTCCAACAGCAAAAAACCATTTTGCGTCACTGAAACGAACCGTGCTCTTCATGCAAACTGAACCAAGTTCTACCACCTGGCCTCCTAGTTGCAAAGAAGCCCCCAATTGAATACCGGCAAGCATGCAATCTCTTCACTCACTTACTTGTACGGTATATCAACATGGCCTGTTGACCCTGGAATCCATCTTACCTGTCAGCCGCAAGCCGTTCATGTTGTGTTAGCTACATCAAGCAGCGCAATGATGCTGAAACCAATACACAATGATCATGCGAAAGATGAAAGTGAATGAAAGCAAGCACCTGCGTAGGGAAGTCTATTCGTCAAAACGCAGGCCTGAACAGCACCAGGGTTGTTGAGCTTGAGCCAAGGGAGTGAGGATTTTCTGTTTTTGAAACGAAAGCGCAATCCTGCTGGGCACTGCTCGGTTTCAGGCTTGGTAGATCTGGTAGATACGCACAGTCTGACTATGCAGGACACCCGTGTCCTGCGCAAGATCACTCCGAAAGCTCTGGACGTCTTAGCCCTCAGGGCAGTTCCCGAAACCCTCAAAGTGATTTCCACTTCTGCCGAGCTGCATCAAGGTCAGAGAGCCCATGAACACCTCGGAATACATTCATCGGATAGCTTGTGATGAGCAGCCTCAGACCTGTCCGGATGACATTGACATGCAGTAACACAGTGACACATGCAACATTGACGATATCGAGCCTCGCACACCGGACAAAAAGGGCAAGTGTGCGCACCTCATACTCCTGCTTGGTAGTAAGTAGTACAACCACCACAACCACCACCGCCGCTGCGCGACCACCACCACGACAGCTGCTGTTGCAAAGGTGACAAACATGAATGATGAGAAAAAACGCGAAGAACACCTTCTCATGATCACATGATTTGCGCTTTTGGTTAGGCGCAGGGCGAAGTCGATTCGGGCTGAAGAGTCTTACGCTTCCGCTTCGGAGCACTAGACAGGCTTATTAGCAAAGACATCGCAAGTGCACCGGCTGGCAACATCTTACGTGTCTGTATGCATGCATGCATGCATGCATGCATGCATGCATGCATGTCTGTTTGCCTGTATGTCTGTCTGCATGTATGTGCACATTATCAGTATGTACGTTTGTATGTATCTCGTCTGTAGGTCTGACGGTACGAAGGTGTAGTATGTAGGTATGTACGTATGTACGTATTTTGACTCTGCTTGGCACGGGGCTGCGGGTGTTGGAAGTTGGAAATGGTCACTAAATAGTCTGGAGACTCTGGAGAAAGCCTGGCTTTGCACGTGGCGGACAAGCTGCAAAGGACAGGTAGAGGAGGTAGTAGGTCCAACCTCCCGGTGACTGTACTGCTTGTTTTGGCCATGTGTCCCTGTGTCCCTATCTCATCCTGATGAGTGCCATCACCTGGTGGTAACACTCCTGCAGTCTCCTGCACGCAATACTCAGAACCATGACCTGAATCACCATACTCGCAAAGCCCTACATGTAGGCCCTACATACTATCTCCGAAGCCTGCTGCGAGGAGCTTGTTGATGACAATCACATCGGCCCCTGCCAACGTCTGCAGCAGGAGGAAGTTCATGGCCTGAATCAGGCAGGTGTCGGATTTCGAGTTTCGTGCAATGATAGGTCTTTGGGCTTTTGCACAATAATACCAGGATCTCTGAGAAGGTCTTTGGGCTTTGCGTGAAACTGCCGACTCGTATGTGGCCTTGCTCCAAAAACCGCACCTGACGCCTAGGACCCAAGACTCTTTCAACTTGGTCAATGCAGCAGCTTGCAACCTGCTGCAGCCAGAAAATACCCAAAGATTCAAACAAACATCATCAGCGCCAGAAGCATCGCTCATTCATCCGTAAATGCTTGCCCACGGGCCTGAGGAACATTTTCAAACCATCCTTGTCCAACTTGGCTGTCTGCCAGCAGCTGCACAAAAAGAATGGCAAAGATGTAAACCACGATAAGCCTCGGAATTCGCGGGCAGGGCCCTGGGAGTGGATCGCAAGGTTTGCATCATGAGGTTGAACTTTGGAGCGATTCCCAGGGGTGTCAGGGGTCTTCCACGTGCAAGTGGAAGCAAGAACACCACCACGGAGTCGTGCTTTTTTGTCAGTCGTTGATGCTGAACCCGTTGGTGGTACTGGTAGTTGTCATTGAGTGGTACTTGCATTCAGATGCCCATATTGTTTGGGTTGTGGTTGCCGGTGATGGTGCTTGGCGTTGTGACAAGGTTCCAAGTATCGAAGCCGGTTGTGTCCGACGCGGGCACTGCCTGGCAATGCCTCTATGCCAGTGCCCCCCGGGTACAGCAATGACTCTCACGGTCCTCAAAGATGCATGAGACACACGGACAAAACCTCTGAATCCCCTCCCTACTGACCCACCCCCGCCCACCCCGCCCCCCCAAAACACCGCCCCACTCCCTCTTCCTGCTTCCCTCGTCTCTTCCTTGCGGCGAGGCAAGGCAGGCTAGCTTACATCATGAGTGAAGTTGATGCCAAAGCCTGCGAATTCTGGGGCTGTGTCTTGTACTTTGTTGCCAAGCTTGATTCCCCATTCGCCCTCCAACATATGGGAGGTTGTACTGAAACGCGCAATACGATTCTTATAATGACGTTTTCTAGAGGATAATGCAGGAATGTGCCACCTTTTGCTTTCCATTGTTGCTCAGAGCCTCAGCATGAAAACAAATACTGACATTGGCAACACAATGAAGCAAATGCACTCATCCACGCAAGACCTCACCTGTGTGACCTACCTGTTGCTTCCCGAAACAATGCGCCTGCTTCAAGTCCGGGGCGAGGTGGACGACGCGAAGCGATTGAAATTAGACCCGACTGCAGCAGCGGAACAGTAAAGCCAGGATAGTGCAAGTCGAACGCATGGCAATCCTCAGCTCTACGAACAGTGTCTCCCACTGTCGCTTCTTAGGTTTTTCCCTCGCAGCGTTCAAACGAGGGGGATAGCACAGAGGTGTGTTAACCAGACGCGGGTTTACGCGCGCAGATGCACGGCTTGCTGGTGCGCAGAGTCTGCGAATCAGGGCCTCAGCTTCAATGAGTCCCTGTGCTTTGTTTTCGGATCTTCTTCTTGGAAGGGCTCTCCGAAATCACACCGAAAGTACGACAGAGAACATGTTTCGAATCGTGAGACCCGCATGGCACATACTGCTTTCGCACCTTGCTGCGCCCGACACAAAGAAACGAGGAAGGTAGTTCCCACAATTCAAATCTTCGAAATGTCGTAAATGTAGTTGCTGTTTTGCCCAGGGTCACCATGCCCTTCACCAGAACACGCAGCTCGGGAAGGGAATTGATAATCCGTGCAGCCCGTGCCACTCGGGCTATCCTGTGGCTGTTTCGGTGTCAGGCGCCGATTGAGTTTGAGGTCCAGCTGTTTCAGCATTAGGGAATCAAGAAACCTAGCAATCCATGATTGGGGGCCACTATCTAGCCAGCGTTATGAAGTATGAGGACTGCGAACCGCAGACCCCACCGTCGGACATGAGACCCTGTGCGAACGCAGTCCTATGTGTCTTCAACAGTCTGACTCCATTCAGACACTCCGCGAACATGCCCAAAGCACACGAACTGCCGAACTTCTACCGACCGAGGGGCCAATACAATTGTTCTGCAGTGTGGGTGCGCAGAAGGACTGACGTCCGAAAAGAAAATGTGCATGTATGTCTGTATGCGACGCGATGCGATGCAGGCATGCGAGTTTGCCGGCAGATAGCAGGCTCGCGTCTTGCGGTTTGAGATCTGGGGCCAACCCTCGCCGACCTCAGGATGCGCAGCACCCGCAAGATCGTGAAGCTCCGAACCTGTCACAGCGGACAGGGTCGGATTTGCGGATCATAATTACGATTCCGAGTTGAGGAGGAAGGCCAAACGACCCAGTCTCTGACGGGGGCTGAGAACTCTGAGTTCTCCTCTACCCGGACGTCTCGCGGCTGCAGCGGGCACCCAGCTGAGCTTGAGGCTTCGTGTGCTTTCTGGGCCAACTATACTCGCACGGCTGCGGGAAAGGCATGAGTTGGGGAAGGAGCACAGCGAAACGGAGCTATCAAACTCAAAGGCAAGAAGCCCTGCGTTTCAACGATACTGACATGTCCTTTTTCGGGGCTGGGCTGCGTAAACATTTTTGTCGTACGAGGACCACGGCCCGGTAGGTGCATTCAAACTAAACCGCAGTCACTTGTAGCTTATCGGTGAAGCAAACTTGCAGACTGACGCCCGGCCCTTGCAAATCACAAGACTGCAACAATGCTTTAGCAATTGGAGCCGATAGGCTTGAGAAAGCAAGATTTCAAGCAAAGCCTAAGACAAATCCAACACCCTAAACCACATGCAGGCGTTTCCAACTCGGAACGGACAGAAATCGCGAAGGAAGCACAATGTCACTGAAAAGCAGCCCGTCGAAATTAGAGCTCGGAGACCCACCTGTTCAAACTTCAAAAACGAAGCTTTGTTCCATTACACCCCTGCAGCTCTATGCAGCCGAATCCGGAAAAGTGCGAACCCATGGCCTGCGCGCCGATTACGTTGTGCCCAGAGATCTTCTCGACGAGGAACGACACCCTAGGAGCAAAGGAGACTGGGAAAGGCCTAGTAGTGGAGGACTGACTATAATTGGCGGCAATTAGCGATTTCTTCGTAGTATACATGGCATATACTGAACTCTCGTGAACTGATTCTGAAAGCTCATCCGAAAATTGTTGTTCGCTTCTTGTTCCAGGTTTTGGAACTTGCTCCCCAACAGCGTGGTGCACACAATGGAATTCTAACGTTGGATGCAAAGAGACGTGGTTAGCATGTCCGAATAGTGCGTGTCTGCTGAGACACTCTGGCCGGGATGTCACTCTCGCTGTGGCGCGGTGACATTTTGCATCTGCGTCCTGCTATCTACAGAGGATCCATGCTCCGTCCGGCCACGTGTCCCGGAGCGCCAGAATCGTTATAAAATTTTAGACATACGGGCCAGTTTTTGGTCTCGAAAATCATGAATCGCAGCAGTACTTTGAAGAGGGGTTTTTGGGTGTCTTTCTGAATCCGGCCAGTACATGGCGAACACAGGAGCACTTGGGGAAGGCATTTTGGCCATGGTCCTGAAACTGCCACTACTTGTGCTCGAGATGAGAGAAGGCACTTTGGCAGTGCTCCTGAATCCCGCCGGTACCCGGGGGAAAGCAGTTTGGTTGTGTCCTGGTGGTCTGTTGGGGTCTTTTGATGGTCTTGTACCTAGTAACTCTAGTCGCAGTGGAAGCTTCTGCTGCCTCTGAACTGACAGGGAGTAAGCCGATGTTTGGGAGCCGTCGAGGCCGGGCCAGATTCAACTCTCTTCTCCCCGCTCTCCCCGAAAAACTGAACCCCGCCGGATCCGGAAGAAACATGCTTGCCGAGGGACCAGGTATCCCAAATCATCATGATGGTCAGGGACGAATCAAAAAGAAACCAGCCTTCCTGGAGCAAGACGGTCTACCAAAAAGCCATAAATCTTCTCCCCCTACACCTTCTCTTCTGCACTGCAACTGTACTGCCCTACACACTGCCACCACTGCTGCTGCTGCTGCTGCTGCTGCGGCTGCGGCTGCGGCTGCTGCTGCGGCTGCTGCGGCGGCTGCTGCCGCCGCTGCGGCGGCGGCTGCGGCGGCTGCGGCGGCGCGGCGGCGGCCGCGGCGGCGGCGGCGGCTGCGGCGGCGGCGGCGGCGTCTGCTGCTGCTGCTTTTACTACTGCTACCACTACCACTACCACTACCACTACCACTACCACTACCACTACCACTACCACTACCACTACCACTACCACGACGACGACGACGACTAC
Organism: Symbiodinium sp. CCMP2592; assembly: GCA_905221615.1. Classification (NCBI taxonomy): domain Eukaryota; class Dinophyceae; order Suessiales; family Symbiodiniaceae; genus Symbiodinium; species Symbiodinium sp. CCMP2592. Next base: position 195,437 of record CAJNDT010006119.1, read on the forward strand.
TACTACTACTGCCACTACTCTGCTCCTAAGACTGACGACGACTACTACCATTACTGCTTCTGCCCAGCCTTCTCTTTGAGCTGCTGCTACCACTGCTATCATTGCTCACCAATTCTACGAGCTGCGTTCTATGTTGGCACTCAAGAAATCCCTAAGACAGTTGAGATTTGAGGCTCTGCGAACGAGCATGTTGCGCTAGAGTTATCGAGTCTGCAGCCTTACTCACCGACAAGAAACCTTTGCGTATATGCCCCGAAAACCTGCATCAGAGGACATCCTACGAAGAGTTCCTGCCAAGCAGTGTCATCCATGGTGCGGGAAAGACACGCTAGAAATGGTAGGGAACTGAAAGCACTCTAGAGGATGCGGCCTGTGGGACATCGCACCGGAAACTCTAAAGCTCCCTGTACTGTCGGAGGCAGCCGAAGGTTCGCAAGCTTGCGCAGCGGTTTGAAAAGAACCCAAGCGGATGACAAGCTCCATGGTGAAAACGAAGCAGAAGAAGTTTTCGGCAAGCCTCAGCTTCGCCGGCTACACAGCTGGCCATATTCACCTAGAAGCGCTGCATCGGGAAGCCTGTGCATCGCATGAATCCGCGATTCAAGACTCAACTTCCCGATTCTACACCCAGAGAATGCCCCTCAGATACATTTGACATCTAAGCTGCTTTCGCACTCGCCTGTCGTTGTTGCACTGCATGATTTTGCTCACGCTTTGGATCGGGTCAGGCCAATTGCAGCAGGAAGCAGAAAGACATAAGGTGCCTCCCACACAGACTTCGACTTGTTCAAGTCCGTGTCCACCGCAATCCTCAGTTCTTGTTCTCTGGATGGGTGCCAGCTGAAGCGGGACTGCACATTCGTTTACAAGGTCAGTTTCTTCATCTAAGTTTCTTATTGTAGGTAGTGTCACAGCGTCACTGCCATCATCCCAACCCAGTCTGAAGTCTAGGTTCTTACGGGCTTGACTTCCACCAAAGGCAGCCTGCCGAGTCCGACATACGAAGCTCTAGGGCTCCTACAGCTTCAAGGCACTGAGTCCTGCACTCAACTCAATAAGGTGTTATGCAGCCCAGCTTTCAGTCGGGATTGGAACCGTTCATACCGACCCGTCTATCTATCTGTCTTTCTATCTGTTCCATCCTAACATCTGTCTACCGGCCGATCATTCTATCTAACACTGTCTATCAAACTGTCTATGCATGTGGGTATGTGTCTATATATATTATATATATATATATGTGTGTGTGTGTGCGGGTTGTGTGCATGTAAGTATGGGTACGTATGTGTGTGTATATAAACATGTATATACATACTCACATTTATATACAGATGTGTAGGGACTCAAAAACAGCACCCAGGCAGGAACCATAACATTCGGATGCCTCATAATCCCGCTTAAACAAGGCAAAAGTTAGGGATATCCCACCCAAAGGTTCGTTGGTGTATGCTTTCGTGGTTCTTGAATGTATGTACATATGTATGTGTTTCTTTACATATTTGTATGTATCTACGCACAGAAGTATATATGCAAAGATGTAGGCACGTGAGGCATGTGTGTGTGTTAGAGATATGTATACATGTGTGTATATATATAGAAGCACACACATGCCATGTGCTTACGTGTTTACATGTGTTCATATATACAGGTCATGCATATGTACAACATATATATATATATATACACACATATACATAATATGTGGGTATATATATATGTATATATATATATATATATATACATATATCTGTGGATGGATGTATGAATGTCTGTAGTCTGCATCCTTACACATCTTTGCATGCAGAATATGTATTTTTGGATCGCACGTACATACAGTCAAATCGAACCCCATGCCTTCATGAATACATAGATGCATGCATGCAAACGCATACACAAGTGCACGTGCAGATACGTACATACACATATGCATACATATGTGCAGACAGTTTTACTTTCGGAATTTCAAACACATACATGCATGCATGCATACATACGTACATAAATACATAACATACCCTCGTACATCCATACAATCGTGCTTATGCACATACACACATACGTACATCCATGCATCCATGCATCCATGCATCCATGCATCCATGCATCCATGCATCCATCCATCCATCCATCCATCCATCCATCCATGCATGAATGGTCGGAAAGTGTGGCAGGCAAATCGGACCGCAACCGCGTCACCATAGTGAGTTCAGGATGATGATGACCTGCAGCAATTTTTGGGGGTTCGGAAGGGCTTGTGTTCAGGATTTGAACCTTCACGGCTTTAGTTAGAGTTGAATCTTCACGGCTTTAGTTAGAGTTTTGGTTAACGGTCTCGGGATTTAGTTCTTCGCATCGGGTTTGGCTGTGCGTCTCGTGTGCAATGTATCAGACTGCAGAGTTTACGTGCTTCAGGGTACGGAATGTGACAGAGACGCAGCTGCGGCCCACACGCTTAGCAAAACGATACCGCTCAAGAAGAAAACTGCCAAGCCTTGAACGCTGGGTCTTTCACGGGTGTTGGCCTGTAACCGCGGAGCCAGCGACGCGAAACTTCAACACAGGTGCACCAGGACCACAACCCAGAAAATACCAGGCAACTACCAGACTGGGAAAAACTAGACAGACTGCAGCGTACAATGAATCTGGCTTGGTCGGTGAACCTGCCGGCCGGCGCGGCTTCCGGCACAGTATCCGATTCTCTTACCTCCCAACGGTCCTGTATTGTAACTCCACAGAGTGTACTGAGCAACCCTTCTTCTTAACATCCAGCATCTATAAAGCGAAAGTATCAGTTTCCTTCCAATTTTGAACCCTGCCCTTGAAACAAGGTCCCCTGAAGCAAAATCTGAGAGCTGCACCAGCACGAAGGAGTTGAAGAAGTTGCTGCCTTGTTCGCTGAAGTTCCGTTGCATAAATGCGGCACTCTGCAGATCGCTTCTCACAGAACGGTCTACATAGATAGAACTTACCGCCAATTCACAAAGGCAATCACCCATATCCCGGGTAGAATACTACCTTCCGTCGGCCATTAATATCATTCGACATGGATCCTATTTACGCAAGCGATACAGGGAGTCAACTCCTATGGGCTCTGCTCTGCTGCCCTCAGGTGCAGACGGGCGATGCGGCCGCAAATGCCAACGGGAATGTTCTCCTCTGAAGTCTGGGGTTATGACGGATTATACGCCCACGAGACGTTGTGCATTCCCCGAACCTTGAACGACCAGAAGCGAATGTCCTGCTCCCATAACTTCCGGGCAGGATTCCGAGGCCAGTTCTGCTGAAAACCTGAAGTCCTGGAGCCCTGTTATCCCTGGATGGGATGCTAAGATTTGGTGGAAGAGTTCGGCTTTGAGGTCTTTGATTCAAGATGAAGGCCTCGGATGCAGGGTTCTGTCTATTCCGGATTCCGGTCTAGGAGTCTATGCCAAGTCCAGGTCTTCTCCTTCCCACGTGGATCTGCCAAAAGGTATGTCCGAAACCCCCAACTCACTAAACGCTGAAACTCGCGCAGTCCTCGCTCTGCACAGATTCTCGCTTGAAACATTCGCGCAGCCGCCTTTGCGGGCTCTCGATTAAGCTGAGAGATTAGAGACGTGGTGCGCAGCTTTCTTGTTTCATGCTGACCCTTACGTAACATGACTCGTATGCGCATCTCTGACTTCCCCCAAAGCCGACCCAGGTGGAAAGAATCCTGGCAGGGAATTTGTTGTTCGACAAACAGGACAACTGGTGGGCTTGCCTTCTCATGTCCTCGGCATTCAGGGTGAAGACTTTCCCGCCGTGCTTGCTCTTCTCCAGCTGACCCTGACGGAGACACGAACAACGACAGTTGCCATTTTGCACACAAGGAATGTGCTCTGTGGCAATCGACAAACGTATTTGTAGCTTCGTCAGAGTCCGGAAGCATTTCGCTGCCCTGCAACCTTCAAAAAAACGCAATCACAAGCAGGAATCTTCGCAGCCTGTGGCAAGCTGAGGCCAAGACCAGAAACAACAAGACCCCAAAGAGATCCCGCTTCCGCTGCTGCGACATTGGAAAGCACAGCGGTTGCCCAGTAGCCGGAAAATTAAAACAGGCATCATACTCAAAATTACAACTAGAAACAGAGCAATGATGAGGAAATGATGAGCAAAGCGGGTGGCTAATCTCTGGCCTTCACTAAACTGTCTCACGCGACCCACAAGATCAACCACTCAAACCGAATCCCTTGCAGCGACATCGCGCGTGGCCTTCCGCGCCGCCCTTGGAGCAAGGACGTGTGTTGGGCTGTATACTACTATCTCCGCCTGCTTGGTCGTAACCCTGATAATTACCGTGCCGAATTACAATTCCTGAGAGGTCTTGAACACTTTCATGAACTGATTCTGAAGCTTGGATAAACCCCAGCCTCTAGGGGCAGTGGCTCAACACGTGAGTCTGCTTGATAAGGACAACATATGACAACATGTCACTGGACATGCCGAGGCAAATCAGGCTTCCTGACCTCCAAACCTGGAGACCCCAATTTCGGAAGTGGTCCGCAAGCGGTGCATGCAAAATTCGAATCAGTGTCGACCCGCGGTAGCACGTGGCAAGGCGTGGTATGCAAACTCGGGTCCTGGTCATGTGGGTTCGATAATAATGAAAGGACACCGCTGTTTTCTCCTCTCTGCAAACTGTGAATGCTGAGCACAACCTCAATGACTTGGGGCTACACGGCTACACTGCCACCCTCATATCACGATGCGTAAACGGCATAAACTGGTTTCTTAGTCCCCTGCTCCTCCACCCCGAGCACCTACTGCCCAGAGCCCGATCTATGGCTCTTCCAGATAGAGCCTTCTGGCTGTTCTCTTCTAGTCCCGGATGCCTGGAGTCAGATGTGATGCTCGCACTTTCTTGCCTGCACAGGCGCACTACGAGAACGACAAGGCTTCGAATTGGTATGTGCAAGATATTCCAACATATTGCAAACCCTGAAACTCTGATAAAGCCACAAAGCCGAGACCCTCGCAACTACACGGTAAACAGCGTAAACAATATGCAAGGAAGTACGGCATGTTCTGTCAATCCAAACAGCTCAACATCTCCAAAGCACACAAAGCCACCACAGATTGCATATCGAAACGGGTGCGTTCTGTCACGAAGCAGGAGGCTCTCTGACCCTCCGTGCCAACCAGAGCGCCTGGAGGAAGAGCCGGCTGATCCATGGACCTGAACAATCGGCATAGCGACTCGCATTCGCTGAGTGCAGCTGGAAAGCGCTCTCGGCGGGAAATAAGAAAGCTGGCCAATGTCCTGCAAGACTAGAGACATGCTGTCAAAGGTTACAGCAGGTTGCAACAAAACAACAGAAACTTCGAACCCCGCCATGGTCAAGTGTTCCAACTGTTCCAACCCTGTCAGCCCGACACCCTACGGGCCCTGATCGCCTGGAGGCTGCTAGTCTCCTCATCCAGCTGCTCGAAGGCGACACGCTGAATACCGGGGAGGCGCCTGCAGGGATGGCAAATATACGACGCCGAAACTACACTGCCGACAAGCATGGCACTCATGTACAGCCCGGCCCTGGGTCGCGACTTGATTTTGGAAGCTGTGCTTGGCGCTTCGGAGGTTTCCGGGCTAAAGCTTATCACTACACAGCATCCAATCCTGGAGACTCGAAGTACTGGGTTTGCTGGGTGCCCAACCCTTTCGACGACGAGGATGTCGCCCGGCCTGCCACAGCAACAGATGCCCCAGTTCACCAAGGTGTAGATGACACCAGCAACCTAATTACGCTGAAGCCACAAACGTAGACGCTTCTGACCTCGCAAATACAGTCTGAGTGTATTTGCGAGATGAGACGTTGATCGCTTGATTCCGCCGAGTAGATACAAGAACTCAGTCCAGGCCTACAGCTGATTGTACATTTGACACTTGTCATTTGTGCCGAGTAGCGGACTATACCACAGTGACAAACCCTCGCACCGTCCTCAGTCCTAAGCCTTAGCTCCAATCTTACACCTCTGACCACTCAACCTGACATCACAGAACATGTGTGACTTAAACTCACACCTTTGCACGGCATGGCCGCTTCGTAGAAGCCTCCAAATCAAACCTGACAATCCGGGTTGGGCAGAGACACTTCACATCCCAAAACGCTAAAAATCATGAAATACACGGACACCGTAAACACAGAACTACATTCCGAAGCTGAACCCCGAACTCGACCCTGCCCCAAACCAACCTGGTAGTAGGGGCTGCCGCAAAGGAGAGGCTGACACCACAGAAAAGGGGGCCAGGGGCTCCTCGAAACAAGAGGCTGATTATGTGAGCAGTCTCGGAACTATTGCCCATAGCCCTCAGCATTGCGCAGTTTGCACGAACAACGCAAACATGATGAGCTTGATAGTACGAGTTACTAGCAGATTTCATCGAATTGGTGATTGCGTGAGTTCTGTCGCTCTGGTGTGCATTCTGCGTCACTCGGCGGAGAAATGCGAAGCTCAAACGAATATAAGTATGGGCTAACCTTGTGTTTTCGGCTTTTGGAAAGAGGCTACACTTGCATCAGGGACAGCTCGAGCATTAGTGGGATAGAGTTGCACCAGAGCTGCCAGCTCGCCACCCACTTAAACTGGAAACCTGGGTCTGCAAACCGTTCCGAAACCCCAGCCACTCCTTGACATTTACGGATCATGAAAACTCACCCGTATTGAGGCATATTGGAGTCTGTGCATTTCTCTTCGGCGCAAAACCTGGAAGCCCAAACAAAAGCCCCACACAGACTGTGATTTGCTATTCAAACACTTGAAGGCTTGGGTTCAACCATTAGTGTGTTTTAGGCAGAGGATTCGGAGGTTAACTGGGTGCGCAGGGCATGCGAAAGTAGTACTGTAGGGATTGTGGCGCTGGGCTTACAGCTTGAAGATTTCGGCTGTAGGTGTCCAGATGGGGCTGTAGATGCAGGATAAACCAGGTTACACTGTTTCATGTTTCGCATTCGAAGATCTGTCGTCCTAAATCAAAGAGGTCGTGTCATGCGAGTGGTAAATTCCTACCTGCGGGAAGATTGTTGCTGTTGCTTTTGCTGTTGCTCACATGAAGTTCGTAAAATGGGACGGTGACTCCTCGTTCATCCGGGTGCTTGAGACTTGGAACTTTAGTTTATGCATCGACGCTTTGGATGAGATGCCGTGTTGCAGACTGAGTCCTAGGCTTGGCTTTGAGCACAAGACAAGGGAGAAACTGAACACTGCAAGCACAACGACCCTTACATTCTGAAGCACAAGCGCATGAGGACCCAAGGGAGTTTTTTCAGCATTGACACTGCAAGGAAACCTGGCCAGTTGTCAGGTCTCGCCGCACAGACATTATGACAGCCAGCCGTCGTTGTAGAATACCAATCGAAGCGGTAGTAGTCGTAGTCGTGGTTGTCGAGTAGTAGCAGCATCGTCGTCGTCGTTGACATAGTAACATAGTAGTTGTAGGAGGAGCAGCACTAGGACTAGCAGCAGTAGTAGCAGTGGCAGGAACAGCAGCAGCATCAGCAGCCCCAGTTCGTGAGTTACAGAGCTAATTAGGTAGCTAGTTAGTTAGTTAGTTAGTTAGTTAGTTAGTTAGTCTGCCGGCCAGTTGGATAGTTGGTTAGATGGTTAGTTGGTCGGTTGGTTGGTTGGCTAGTTCGAAAGGGGTAGAAGTGGCAGTAGTAGTCGTGGTGGTGGTGGTGGTGGTGGTGGTGGTGGTGGTGGTGACAGTCGTCGTCGGCGTCATCGTCGCCGTAGTAGCAAACAACAGTAGCTACTAGTAGTAGCAGCAGCGCGCGATTGGCAGTCGTTACCGGTACATCTGGTACTAAAAAGGTAGTTGCTGCTTTTGTGGTTTCTACTGTTCTTGCTGTGGTGGCTGTTGTGTCGTTGTCGTCGTCACTCCGATGGTGTCGCTGCTTGCTGTTGTTTGTCGGTGGCCATTCAGGGTCAGGTAGGGGCTGGTGCTGCTGGTGGCGCATTGCTACTGCCTCTGCAACTTTGCTGGCCTCATTTACCAGCATGCATGAGATCATATGAGAAGCACTTGCAGGCTAGGTTGTGGCAAGACGGCCAGTTTGAGCAAAGATATAGCTGCTATAGCTACGACACCCTGAGCGGCGGAATCTCTGACATGGCCGTGCAGGGAATGGTGAAACCATGCCGGAACGGCATCCTCGCCGGATGACAGTTTGCAAGTCGAAGGCATCCGGCGCCCCACATAAAACAGTAGACACGCAAGGTGTCCTTGTGACCCCTAAGGAGACCCTACTGAAGCTGTCGGGTCTGCGTGCCCTCTTCCGCCTCCACAGCGTTCGCAGGGCGCTTCTCCTTGCTGCATGTGACTATCGTGGGAGGGAATAGCAATGTCCACGCTGTATCCCTCTGCTCATCCACCGAAGCGGCCTTGGTCGGTTTATTTGGGTCCTAAGTCATACATTCCTTCTTGGCAAGGATCCACTCAGAACGTGCTTGAATACACACCTCCAATAAAGATCCTTTCAATAAGCACACAGCTACACAGGACGAACGGAAGTGCTCCACTGCGACAGAAAACTCAAACTGCACACAATCGAGGCTTTCCGGCTGACTGTGCAACCATCACAACTGTGAAGGCGAAGTCTCTTTGGGCAGCTTCTTCTTCATGACCATCCATTGGCGGTACCTGGGGCTTGTGTCACCACATTGATGAACTGCAAGCTGTAAGCCCGACACCACATTGCAAGCAGTAAAACGCGCCAACAGAACCAGTCATCACAACACCATCGTGGTAATCAGTCTACTGTAGGTTCCCAGTTGCTTGTTCTTGCCCACAGCCGGGAGGCGCATGCCGAGCCTTCGCCCTCAAGCTTGTTAGATTCACTGAACCTAACCCCAAGCCACACAAGAGGTCGTCAAGTCGCCAGGTCACGCCACCAGAATCAACACGCATTGCTCCAACCGGCACCCCCGGTCCATGGAGCCCTAATCTTCACTGCCAGATTATGCGCAACGCCACTCGTAACAGCTATCATCACTAAGCCTGCACCCATCATTATACGGTGATATCGGTGCCGACACTAGCAAAGGAAAGCACATCTCTGTGTGTGTTTACGTGTGTAGAGACCGCGCCGCTAGGACACGGGTAGGGGGGGTTAGTTCTTCCGGAGTATTGAACCCCCCCCCCCCAGAGGCGGGGAGGGGGGGGGGGGGAAAGAATATGAGGGGGGAGGTTCGTAGTCCAGGATCATTCAAGGGGGGGGGGGGTTCATACTCCAGGAGTATTAAGAGGGGGGCGGTCATGGTCCAGGAGGGGGGGGTTCATACTCCATGAGTATGGAGGGGGAAGATTCATAGTCCAGCAGTATGGAGGGGGGGTTATATTCCAATATGGAGGAGGGGGTCAAGTTCGAAGAAGGACAACAACAGCGTTGTAGGAGCGTGTTCGCCAAAACACAAGAAGGACAGAGCCACATGCAAACGCATTAGGGGGGCTAAAGCAAGCAAGTACAGTTTATCATGACGATGGAAGGCTTGCAAATGGGAGGGGCTGCGCCCCCCCCCCAACCCCCCCGCTTGTCTTAGGCTCAACCCCCCCTTGTTTCGAGCCGCCAGGAAAAAAAGCGTTCGTCAACACAAGAAGGAAAGAGCCACATGCAAACACTTCAGGGGTTGAAAAGCAAGGAAACACAACTGAGCAGGAATCATTTGGCAGGTTTGCAAAAGGGGAAGGGAAGGGTAAGAACGACAACCCGGGGGGGGGTTGTTTTCTCAAGAATGCGGGGAACAACAAGCGGAGGCGGGGTTGTTGTTCTTTCAAGAGGGAGGGAACAACAACGAAGGCTACTACTACTATTACTACTACTACTACTACTACTACTACTACTACTACTACTACTACTACTACTACTACTACTACTGCTACTGCTACTACTTCTGCTACTACTACTACTACTACTCCTTCTCCTGCTCCTTCTTCCTCACCCGACAAAATACTACAACAACCATTCCCAAAGAGCCCCCCCCCCCTCCCCAAGAGTACGAGTCCCCCCCCCCCCTCAATAGTCTTGGAATAGACCCCCCCCCCCCTCAATACTCCTGAAGTATGAACCACCCCCCCCCTCAATACTCCTGGAGTATGGACCCCCCCCCCGTCCCCTCAATACTCCCGCATTAAGACCCCCCCCCCCCTCAATACTCCTGGAGTAAGGACTCCCCCCCCCCTCAATAGTCCGAGACGAGAACGAACCCCCCCCACCCCGCTAACGGCGCTATCTGCGTGTGTATGTACATGCGGGTACAAGTGCCATGAGATATGTGTTTGTATACATACACACATAGACACATACATACATATAAATATATGAATTCGGCCATGCATACTGTACTTGCTCACTCACTTACGCACCTTCTGACTTACTTACTGACTTGAACACATACATACATACATACATACATACATGTATACATACCTACGTACGTACATACAGACAAACGTGTGTAAATACATACTTATCTACATACCTATATACATAACACAGTATTCCACTCCATATATATATATATATTATGTATACATATACGTACATACGTATATACACATGTATACATACAAACATACAGACAGACAAAAGGCAGACAGACACGGAGACAGACAGAGACAGACTCACAGACTCACAAACACGCACACACATACACACAGTACATACCTACCTACCTACCTAACTACGTACACACGTACATGCATACATACATGACATAACATAACATACAAACATGAACAATCAACACACAAATATAGCCGTATACGTACACACATATACACATATACATACACACCTATACATATATACACATAGATACACACACATGCATACAGACAGACATAAATATATACATATACACACACACACCTATAGATGCATATACATATGTGTATCTATATAAGATATTCACTGTATGTATATGTATACGTGTCTGTCAGTATATGCATGTATGCACACACACCCACAAAGCCTCAACTCCGTTCAATCGCCGGCACGATTGCCAGGCAAGCCACATGGATCTCGTCTTACGCGTGTCGATACCATCATCTTTGAATCCGAGCTGTCGGTACCACCTGGCCATCGAGGGTAATGTTGACCTAGGATTAATAATCCCCCTACGATTAAAGGCGGCCTGCGGGCGGCTCCGGCCCCAATCTGTACTACTTTAAAGGCAGCACCCAAATAAGGATCGTTCTTTGCAGAAAACCACCCACGATTAAAGGCAACACCGTCTGGGGATCTAAAATTTCAAAAAGTGCTTCGAAGACTACTTTTAAAGGGGGCAAGACTACATTTAAAGGGCGTCTTGTCCTCTTTCAAGCGGTGCTACTGCTACTGCTACTGCTACTGCCACTGCTACTACTGCTGCTACTACGACTACTACTACTAGCACCACTGTTTACTGCAATTTGGCTTCACGGGATTATTTGGGGGTCTGTGATCCTGTGGGGGGCCTGCGACCTTGACAACCTTGAGGGGGGGGGGGGGGCCGGGGGGGGGTTTATTAATCAGGGGTCAACATTAATGCCCGTGGAACTCGCTTTCGGTGCTTGAGAGAAGGGCAGGAAGCTGTGGATTTAGCAGTTCTCCTCCAAATGCCATTTTCCTGCAATTGCCGCTGTCGCGTTGATACTTGTCGAACCAGGGACGCCAGAATGACAGTTGTTCGGAGTCCGGTGCTCCGGATCCATCGATGCAACACCCCGTCCCAGCACTGCGAGCATGTTAATTCACGGGCTGCTGAAGCATGTATGTACTCAGGCTCCAAGTAAAGCTGTTTGTATGCCCTTGCGCCCCTGCTTACAACCCTTCTGCAAACCGCAGCACAAACCTACGGACCTAACTAATCTGAACTTCACGAGTTCGATGCAGATCTTGAGCTTCCTCCTTAGGTTCACCGAGTACGAATTAACCATGAAGGAACCCCTACAGAATGCTGGCGCGCTCTACCAAGGTTCCGTTTCAAGCGGACAGTCTTGACAAGAACCTGCTTTGCTAAAGCCAGAGGCACTTGATCGCAGGCGTGTTCCGCATGTTAACCTGAGAGACGCTGCCACATACATGTCACGCGACGGAAAAACAAGAACCAGTTCTTGAAGTCCACCAGGACAGTTTTCTGTAGCTCTGTCGCTTCAGAGCCCTGCTCCGAAGTTCTCATTTTGTCCGCCTGACCCCTTCGTCAAACCAGCCATCACCACCAACATCGTAACTGAAGTGCAATCACAATCCCGTGCACCACACCAACACCATCACCCACGCCATCTGCATCATCGGTGCTACAAGTACATATATATATATGTACGGGCTATATATGTGTTTGCATTCAACTTCACTATAGTGTTCTGCATCTCCATCAAGATCAACATTGATGCAACCGTCATGACCATGTCAGTCTTGACTATGGCTTCCTCGTCGTCTTCAGTACGGCTCGTCATCATCGTCATCATCAACGTCAGCATCATCATCATCAGCATCATCAATAGCTGCATCGTCACCATCACCGCCCGCACCGATGCCACCCTGCACCACACCACCACCTCCAGCGGCAGCATAATTGTCACAAACATCATTGGCGCAGTGTCAACATGGCCAATACTACACTCGCGGCACTTGGATTTGTTACCATTTTTCTTGTTCTTGTTGCCGGCCCATGGTTGGGCAAGCTGCTGCTTACGAGTCTGGTGATTCGTGTGCCAAGTGTTTTCTGTATGAACTTGGACAGAAAAACTGGTAGCCACAAGCCAAGCTGAGACCAATCGGCCTTCACCGTGTAAAGCCGCCCACAGACAATTCATCTTAATGCCACATCCTGAAACCTAGAGCATTCAGTGCTTCAAGCTAAACCTGAAGCCGGGCCCTGCCAACTGGCAACAGTGAGGCGGATTTGGGAGAACTTCCACCCGCGATCCAGCGATGCCTCCGGTTAGGCCAGTGCAGAGAACAGCCGAAGGTGCAGGGCTGAGTGCTGCAGGGTGTTGGAGTTTCGTCAGAAGGTTTCGAGGGGACCAGTACTCAATTTCTACGCCACTACACTTGCTATAGTATTCGGGATAGAAGATTATGGCTGTTGTCTCAGCATTCCTTCTTTTACTGCTGCTTTCGATGCTCATGTTCTTAAACTTATACTGATGCTCTCACTTACTGCTGGCTTGGGGATGAGGGTTCCGCGACTCGACGGGGCCAATCTTGTGCCCCCAAAACTCTGGCTTAAGGCTGCTTGCATCAGCAATATCTAAACTCAACTCTACACCTGAAAGGTCCACCACCCTAAGCCTGACACTTTGCAGATGGACGGTCAGCCCCAGCCTGAGATGGAAATCTTCTGAATTGTTCGAACCGTCTGAATGCCTATCCTAAACTCACAGAGCCTTCAAGCCGTGACCCACATGCGCTAATACCTCAAGTCCAAGTAGATCCTGCAAAGCCCAGTCATCATACATCACACGCCGTAGCGTTTGCACTGTACGATGCGCCCTTCACGCTTCATCCCGTCCCGTCCTGCCTGAATGGACGAATCCACCAACTGCTTGCCGAGGCCAAGACCGCGGTGGCTGTTCTGGACCTTCCGAAGGTCCCGTCCCCGCCCGCTTAGGCCCTAGGCTCAGCTGAGGCTGATTACTTATGCTACTCTTACGTTTCTTGCACCAATGAGATTTACAATGTTTCTGCTCTTCTGCTCTTGCCCGTTCTCGCAATCTTGCCGGCAGGATTGGAAGGCGCGCTGTGGCATAGCTTACCATTTGGGATGCAGATGGAGTTCAGCTGGTGATTCGAGGCTTTCGGGCTAAGCGTCTTATGTAATGATTGCCGCCATCATTGCGGCCAAGCTTGGATTCCTGCGGGTTGGTGTCGGGGCGTGGGAGGATGTACTCTGCTGAATTCTGCGGGCTCGACCCAAAGCTCGTACAGTCGCCTGGACTGAGAGTTGGCAGGTGCTCCAGGTGCACAAAAAGTGGGAACTCAGCGGGCCTCCTAGCCCTTCCCTTTCCCAAAAAGACTTCAAGACCCTGGAGAGGACCAGGTCAAGGACACCAAGCCAGGCCTTGATGTAAGCAATCTCGATCGTTTGTTGCGCCTGCAGCAAGCCGAATCCAAGTACGGGTAAGTACCGAGATCCAGGATCTCTATGTAAGGCTTTGGATTTGGGGAGTGGGACCTCCTACTCGCAATCAAAGTGTAGCGTCTTTGGCGATCCTTGGAACCGAAAGATATCCGCAGATCAAGGAAATTGAAGCGTTATGCCCTGCCCTTTCCCCGAACCTCCGAGACCGGGGCCCCCTCGAGGGGTTTGTAGGGGGCGGGGGGGCTTGAGGTTATTGGAACAAGGGCCCGGGAGTTTTTGACACACGCTGCTGGGTGGCGGATGGTGGCGGTTTGACCATTCTCACCGAGGGCAGTATGCTGGCATTGCCTCGCTTCTCCCGACCATGGCTGCTCATGTCTGTCCCAGGAACCGGGACCTGTTTCTACCCGATCCCCCACTCTCACGCAATCCCAGAAATAGGTCCCACCATAGAGTGCGACCCGCCCCACAAAAATCGATTCGGAGGGAGTCGCTGTACCGAAGCCAAGCCTTAAGCCCAAAACTCTGGGTCTCCCTCTCCAGACAGTGTTTGACTTCACCATAGGGTTTCGAGTTCTCGTGCCCGTGGTAAAGGATGCAGCATTCGTCACGGCCCTGTGCCGCAGAGCAACCATGAAGCACAGCCTACACGACTATTGCTAGACATATGCCTGCACTCCGAATGTCCGAGGTTGCATATTTGACACTACGACCACGACTGGAAACCCTTTACTTCTGTTGCTCACGAAGCCTGGCAGAATTCTGAACTCTGAACCGTAACGAACAAGAAGAGCGGGTTAGGCTGCGTCGCAACACAACTTCCCACTGAAGCCTCGTAATACTGCATGTGGATGTAGCCGAGAATTTCGCGGGTTGTTGCATCCACTCCCGCAAGCCTGCGCAACGTTGGCTAGAACCACTGCGACGGCCCAATTGAAGACTGGTGGCTGAGGTTCCATTTGTACGCTCAACTACAATAACTCCTTGTCTCGACCTACATTGGGGCCCTAAACTCACACACCGCGGTTGTTTCCGACCCGGCTCACAGGCTGTGGGCTAGCTTGGGGGTTCACGGTTCACTTTCAGCTCTTGCGACACAGCGACCTGGAACTGCAGCGCAGCAGCCAACAAGAAGCCAACACCCAGAATTTTAACACCGACCCACACCTCTGCCTTAACAGTGTACACCCTTCAATCCCTAGCTGCAGCATGTTGGTATGCTAGTAGGTTTGGGCTTCAAAGTTCAAGGCTTGCGGTTCAAGGACAAGAAGGCTCACAATTTGTGATGTAATTATCGGGATTGATCACACGGCGCATGGGGAAGTGTGTCTGAATCCGTTGTCCTTTGAAAAATTCTGAAAACTCCAGTAGACTCGGCGGCCGAGAGGCACATACTCGCAGGCATTGGGCTGCTGCTGCTCCTTAAATGGAGAAAGAGAAGGACGTTGAAGAGGAAGCTGAAAGTGAAAGTAAAACGAGCATCAAATGATGGTGATACGAACGTGATGATGACTTGGACGGCGATGGTCATGACACTGCTGCCAATGACGAAGCCTGTGATGCTGCGTCTGGTCGCTATGATCACGCAGGTGGCGAGGTGATGGCTTCGAAGACGGATGGTGATGACAATGGTGTTTCCGGTGCTGAAGGTTCGGGATGACCTCGAGATGGAAGGACCACATTCTGATCTGATATGACATGATTGTGGCGGCTGTTGCTGCTGCTGCTGCTGCCGCTCAACCAGTCAGATAACCGTGGTGGCGATGAGAGTGATGGTGATGATGGTGATGCGATGATGATGTTATTGCTGATGATGGCGATGACGATGACGATGATGATGATGATGCTGATGGTGATGGTGGTGACGGGAACAGGTTTTCATCGCCACCATCGGCATCGTGGCGGCATAAGGCACACGCTTCGCTCTCGTCATCTGTCTCTTCCTATCACTCGCATGAGCTAGACCATGCAATCACTACGGTCATCACCAACTTCAACAGTCCCTCTACCTTCATCTTTTTCAGATGTGTGTATCGCACTTCATTTGCATCTCATTCCACGACTCACCGAACACCATCATGGTCGTATACTGCAGCAGGCCCAGGCTCTGTAAGCAGCTCCACAAAGCGCTCCTGGGCATCAAGCTCCTTGCAACAAACACTGAGTAGTCAGACAAACACATTGGAATCTGCTTGCGCTTTCTAGCCGTGTTACGAAAAAGCTAAGAGATATGAAACTTTCCGCTGGCTCGTGTCTTGATGGTCTAACCTGCCGCATTGAGAGGCATCGAAACTGTGTCCCGACCGATCTGATTGTCTGCTGCAAGCATTTGACCTGAACCCAGCCAGAATCGCACACCTCCTCTTGGACGCCAATGAACGATGCCCATTCCGCAGGGCAGGTCCTCAATGCCAAGCTCGTGTAAGGCGCATGGCCACACATCCGAAACGCAGAGTCCTCACACAACGCCAGAAGGCCTTGCACAACGTAACGAACATCCTCGCCACTTCGCCAAGCAGCGCAAGGATGAGCTCAGGGAAGAACTGCGAATGGTCCTGCTGGAACCCAAGCCGTGCGTGTCGGAGTCACTGCCGCTTGCAAACACCAGAAACTTACAGCAGGATGGAAACCGAAATCAGTCACAAAGTTGCAGCAAGCCTCAGGTCAGGTCGGGACGTTATGAAGATGGCCAGCACCATGCTTACAATGCATGCTGGAAAGTTTATACTGGTCATTGACAGAACTTGCCCGGGTCAAATGCCTAATTATTATGTGTTGTTTTGTGCATTCATGAGGAAATTCTGTAGATACTATTTTCTTCAGTCATATATTCCGACACATGCATACATCATTTATGCACCCATGTCTCTCTCGCTCTCTCTCTCTCTCTCTCTCTCTCTCTCTCTCTCTCTCTCTCTCTCTCTCTCTCTCTCTCTCTCTTATATATATATATATATGCCTGCACAGAAGAAATACAACTGTGCAGCAGCTGGATTGTAAATCGACAGGACTTGCGATTGTTTCGCGAAGATGCGAGTGTTCTTGTAGCAGCTGAACGCTCAAAGCCCAGCAATGAAGATCTTCGAGTCACAAAACCCGACACCCGAGAAGCCCAGAATGAGGCTCCGGGATTCGCTGAACCAGACAAAGGTCCTGACACAGCTCGCGCTGCAAAGTACGGATTTTTGGTGCTGCCGTCACGGGTGGCACCTTGGTGGCTTCTCTGTAGGTTTGTAGGTTAAATGGTGACAACTGGAGGCCCTGGGGCAGCAAAGCATGCTCGTAGATTGGGTCTGGACAGCTGCGTTTCGGATGATGAGGGTCTGTGGTGTCAGTGTAGAGTTCAGACGTTGTGACTCACACCCGTCTTGATTCGAGGAACAGAAGATATCGCCAGGGTCGGGGCCGGGTGGTCCCAAAGCTATCGCGACAAGTAGTATAGTAAGTACCACCAGTACTGCCTTTTCCATAGGTCTCATGCAAGCCGAAGATGCAAGCCGCCAAGACACGATAAGAACCCCTTGCAAGTATCCATGGAAACCCTACAATGTACCTTACAGCCAAAATCCGGTTTCACCAAAACGCCGAAATTGCCGAAGTTCCAGACTAGACACCACTGCGGTGCGGCCAAGTAGCCTGGACCATGAAGCCGTTCTTGGCAGAGTAGATCTTGCCCTGACTTGGAAAGATCTTCCCGGCATCACCATGCCTTGACAAGCACGTGTCTGATCAAATTAGGCGGCGCTTGCCAAATCCAACAGACTGGAAACCCAACTTCGTGATTCCCCAAACACCATGTCCGCAAGGGTTTCTGGTGCTTCGCGGCCTCGACCATGATGCCAAAGCAACTAAAGGGCCCAAATTGAGATCCTGAAGTTTCCTGCCTAAGCGGGGCCTCTTACCGTTTTCGGCCTTGGCAACCCCATGGGGTCGATTGTCCGTGGTCAAGCAAATTCGAAGGTCTGGGAAGCGAGACTGGAATCTGTTCGGTTTAGCATCGCGAGTTTGGAGGCGGGCTGAGTTTGAAGACTTGTTGTGGCTTTCGTCGCAGCCTCAGATAAGCTGATGGGCTCATGGTGGCTCAGTATCTGTGTCCTCCGGGCAGGACCCGAATCCTCAAGCTTTCTCCTCTCCTCATCAGGAGCCACAACAACATCCGCAGTTCCGCAACCTCGAGACCCACAGCCATGACCCAACGACCTACTCCACTCAAACGAGCACCATACTCCAGGTGGCGGTGATACTGATGGTGATGTGGATGATAGAAAGTGCTGATGACACTGACGGTACAGTTAGTATAGTCAGTAGCGACTGTAGCGATGGAGGCGGTGGAACGACGACGACGCCTACTGGTTCTGCTCCATGGCATCGGCTACTACTGTTACGCCCACCAAGACGGCCATCAGCACATCCCAGACTTTGGCCGAGGTGCGGCTCGTCTGGATAGACCCAATACCGCAAGTAATAATCGCCCTTGCACTTCTCCGAGCCCAGACCTGTTCCATGATGCTTCAGGATCTCGCACAAAGTGCTTTTCGCTTCAGGGTTTGCCGGCTGCGAGTTCAAAACGGGCTGATCCGACAGACGGGCTTTGGGGGTTCAGCTGTCTGCTTCCGATTTTGTGACAATTCATGCCAGTTCTGGCTCAGGGCTGCGGACATCCGAGCTAGGGGTGTCACATCCTGCGAATGTTGGGTTGTCACTCGTGACTTCCCATAGACGGAGTAAACTTGGGATTTGGGGGTTCGGGCTCTCAGGCTCCTGCTCAAAGAGCCCTGCCTAGAACCCCATTCAGCACAGAGACCCCGTCACTCACTGAACCTTTTACCGACCTGAAGGTAGACCATTGTTACGAGTTCCGTCTCTGAAGATCTTCGCAACCCCTCGAGCCCAATTTCAACAAGCAAGAACGAACGTCAAGAACAGCAAAGCCCAGTCCTTTGAAACGTTTATAGATGGGGTCTGGTTCCCGGTCCGATCGCAAGCGCTTGCGACCTCGGTTCCGGAGAGAAAGGCCGGCCTACAACATTCCATAAAAATGCAAATCGTGAATGCCACTAACTCACTAACTTTGGGGAAGATATGAATCACCGATTACTGTGGACTGGTTGTGATCAGACGCACCTCTCAAGTTTTTTTCGGCTCTGTCTTGCAAGTGAATACTTCGCACGTGTGAGCCTAGTTTGCAGAAGTTTCGCGGCCTCGCGAGGGTTTATGTCTGCAGCGGGTGTTCCTGGTTAGTTCCGCCTTGGGTGTTGAAGGACTTGGATCAGCTGTGTACAGGGGCAGCAACCGTTGCGCAGGTTCCACATTGCAACCTTGACTGCAGAACCAAACTGATGTAAATGGCTCGCACAACCAGAATCTCAGAAGGGTACAATGCAAGCCCAAAGACTTGAAACCCCAGAACGGAAAGTAGGCACCGAAAGCTTTAACTCTCGATTTCGAGCCCTCAGTCGTGTTCGCGAATCGGGCTCTCAGTCCTACCCAAGTCCGGATACGGTATGGAACATCACAACATGTTACGTATCCAACCCCAACCGATCGAATCTTGAACCGAACCCAAATCAAAAACCACGGGTTCAAGTCCCAGTTTCTGTGCGGGGACTTTGTTGCCGGAATTGCGATGCCACCTCGTGCCTGCGCTGCGTAAAACGCCTGCCTTGGCAGACTTGTTGGGATCCTCGCTCGGGCGCTTCTTGTGCTGGTATTTTGTGCAATTTGAGACTGGAGCGTCTGCTCCTACAAGACCTAATGAGAGATGGGTCAACGCGCTCCGCCTAGGGACTCGAGGTCTTGGGGCTTGTGGCGCTGCCATTACCCCTAAACCTACCTGCTCTGTTTGGTCCTACAGGTCTGTCCGTTCTTTCTGCTCTTTGGCACAAGTCTGGCTACGACGTGTAGATTGTTTCCTGAAGCTTAAGTTGGACCTTGACGATGCAGGATTTCAAGAGCTCAGGTAGCGGCCTTCAAGCACGAAGCCCTGAGTTACCGAGTGACGGGCTTGGGCTAGTCCGCAGCTAAGACTTGATCTCACGTCTAAGCCTTGATCCAGCCTGCTAATTAATCCTGAAGCTCAAGCACCGCAACCACAAGCTCTGAACTTGAATCCCGAGCCGGGCTGCCTGAAGATGGGATCTGCATAGAGAACCGGCCGGCGGCCTTTGGTGTCCTGGCTAACGTCATAAAGGGTTTAACCGAGCCACCCTACATCACTCCGCTGGGCGCTTTTCCGCGCGCCCACCCCTGCATCCAGGCCTTGGCTTAACAAAGCTCAGTCCTGGGAGTTTAGGTTCAAGAACCGCCGTCGAAGCTATGCTGTAGCCAAAGCGCTCGAAAGCACCCAACTGCCCAAGAATCTGCCCAAATCCGACAGAGGCTTCTTGGTCCGCCAAAACGCAGCCCTATCCAGGGGTTTTGGGACTTGACGGTGTTCATCATCTAGCCGGAACACCCAACTCAGCGGCCATCTGATCTCGTGCATGCTTCCACTTTCCCTTGAATCACAGCGAGAGAAGACCAGCTCTACACCATCCCGAATCCGACTTCCTCAGGCCTCCGAAATAATTCTGCCTCAGGTCCAAGCCTGGACCCTGGAGTGTTAGCAGAACTGTAACCGAACGAGAAAGCTCTCCTGGTAGTCCAGATTTGCTCCGTGGCCTCAGTCCATCGAGCGCGACCATGCGCGCGTCCATGCAGCACTGTTCCTGTCCTTATTGCCTTGCCTTACTCTGACTCTGTGCAAGTTGTGTCGCGACTGAGTGGTGTACGAGTCCTGTGAACCGCAAATGTTCTAACTCACTGGTCGTTTCCTGCCCGGAGGTCATGCGCGAACATGCATAACCTGCAGTTATTAACTTGCAACACTCACACATCCATAGGTTCACGGCTCTTTGCTTTTGCTGGTTGTGTTGCAGCAAGCCGTGGTCTCCTTATGCCTTATTATGCTACGGTACCTAGCGTACCTTAAGGGCAGCAGGTAGGCCATGGGCTCAGAATCCATGGCGCTCTTAGCAACACGAAGAGTTGGAAAGCAGAAACCTCTTGACCCAGTGTCTTTACATTCATGGCGTGATGGTGGTTCTTATGTTGCAGACTTTCGAATATTTAGGGCTTCAGGGGTAAGTATTGTTGGATCAGTAAGCTTCCATCACAGTGACTTGAACCAGCAGGAGCATCGAGGTTTGTGTCTTTTGCGCTCAGGTACCGCATAGATGCTTCACCCGACGGCCCAACAATGCCTTGCGAAAACACGGCTGCCAAGTGGCTTAGAAGTAGGTAAACCATCTCTAGCTGGGACTCATAGAAGGCAATGCACAACGGCGTCGTCCCGCTCGTGTTCCTTGCAGGCAACACTCAGGACTCGAGTTTGAGCACCTCTGGGCCTTCACTGTGACTAACGACTACTTAGACTACTTCTACTCGGCGTCAACCCACAGCCCAGAACCTCCTATACAGTGGAATGGTACTGTAAGCGCTCCAAGACCCACCATAATGCTGCTGTGATGACGATATACCAGTGACGATAATGACCATCCAGCCGTCGTGGGTTTCCACCATGACGATCCATGCCGCAATTCGTGGCAAGCATGACTAGTCACGGTTTCACTACCGACACAGTTGCTATGGAGATGAAGATGATGAAGTATCAGAAATGCTGAACCGACTCTGAGGATCGAAAACACGAAGTCGAAACCCCAGGCTAAACTCCAAAGTGCAAGCCTGCGAATCTAACGAACCGTAAAGACTGCTCATCAGAAAGCATGCATCCCTAATAGCCACAGACCAACTTTCTGAATCTCAAGCCCAAGGCACGCAGCAACCTCTTGCTTGATTGTCTCAGTTGCAAAACCGAAGTGACACCCCTGGTATAGCAAAGACTGAGATTCACTGCGTTGACATCGCAGCCGTTCTCGATGAACCACGTGGCGGTTTCGAGGTTCCTCAGATGGCTGCAGCTTTAGATTGCGCAGTGAGGGCGTTCTTGTGCAGTTAATGTTTGCGATGTTGTCTTCTGGCACCCTGACCGTCCGAACCTTGCGGCCTTGCGGATTCAGGTCTATTGTGCTCCAATGAAACTCAATTGGCCCCCGTTTTGGCCTCCATGCATGTGGAACTAGCTGTGCGAGGCTCTCGGCACGGACCGCCTCGAAGAGCGCGGTCTCGTTCCTCAGCTCGGGAATATGTTCGAGAGTGCTCCCAAGCCAAGAAGCCCCATGGGTCCATCCTGATGTAGTCCGAAGAGTTTTGTCTGTCTTATGCTCTAACGTATGAGTATACTCGTTGCTGCTGGGGGTATTCGCGTCGCTGATCGCCCAAACAGACTCAACGAAGCCTCGATGGCCTAAGCCTTAGCCTTAGCTCCCCATTTGCTCACACAAGGACACAAAACCTTTAAGATTGAAGCAGCACCCAAGGCGGCTCAGAAAAACCTGAAGTCGTCAAACTTCTGCCAAGGGACCTGGACGTTTTATGGGTGGCACTCAGACCGCGTGAACGGAGCAGCTTGCACAAGTCCACTCCATAGCCCTTAGACGCGGGCCGACCTGAGATTAGGGCACAGTGGTCTTGATGAATTTGGTGTTCGTGTAACTACTTCTTGTTGCTTCGCTACTGTTGAGATCATCCTTCGGGGTGTCTTGCAGCTTCAAGAGCGACTGGACAGGTGCAATGTGTCTTCCGTGGGGATTGCAGAGCAAACGTCACTTCAAAGAGTGATTTGGAGTCTACGAAATGCATCACCGGACTGGGGTTACTCCGTGAAGCTGAGCTTCTCTTATCTGCGTTCGTGCTCTGTGCAGCATTGTGCAGCATCCCCAATCCCATCCCTTGATCCCCTAGCGGCTAGCGAATGAACGGCCACTTTGCAAGGCTCGCTGCTGGCCAATCTGAGCTACTTCCACTATGCACGAAAGTAGGGCTCATGGATAAGGGCGTGTGCTCATGAAGGATAGACCCTGTCGCCTTCCTTTAAGATCTCGATGTCCACAAGTCATGGTCTCCCCAACGACAAGCTTTGGCTGATGGCACCAGCTACCGTCCAAGGCCCGCCCGGCACCAGTAAGATGCTAAACCTACCCATTCGCTAAGCCTAGGCCTGCTGATTTCAGTTCTGCTACACGCCAGACTCGCCTGCCCAAAACGAAGTCTACTCTATTGTATGCATGCATACATACATATGTACATACACATGCATACGTACATACCTGCTTACGTTCGTACGCATGTAAGTACATACATACATGCACACACATTGATGTACGTACATACATACATCATACATACAAGCATAGATACGGACATGTATGCACACATGCATGCAAATCTACATACATACATACATACATACATACACACATACATATATGCATAAACACATACATGCCCGCATACATACATAACACATGAACATACACACAGACACACGCACACATACACATACACAGACGCACGCACACACACACACACATACACACACATACACACACATACACACACATACACATACACACACGTGCATAGATGAATAGATACATACATGCATATGTACATATACTACTGCACATACATGCATCCATGCACACATACATTCATACTTAAGCTACATACACTGCATACATTACCTACATGACACAACGTTAGTACATACATACAAACATATATGTACATACATGCACGCATACATAGGTACAATTCCTACATTACATATATTGCATACATATATGAAAAACGTTACATTGCATTGCTACATACATACATACATACATACATGCAAATATGCTACACGCACGCAGCACGCATGAATACATGTGTTGGCATATGCGTGTGTATGTGTACACACACACAACAGTATAGTTACGTGTATGTATACGCAATATCTATATATCTGTATACATACATACATGACTCCATAATTACATACATATATATATATATATACATATGTATATATATGTGCTCACCCCCCCCCCCCCCCCCCCCCCCCCCATGACAGACCGTCGTGGGGAAGGGGAAGGGTGGTGTCCGTCCCCAGGCAGGATCTGTCAACGGAGAGGCGACAATCACTTTTGCCAAACTCATTTCCAAAATGTTCTTTCATATGGTTGGTAATTTTTGGGAATTTCTACACATGCATGCAACCCCCCTAGTCCTAATCTTAATCTCGGTTCCGCTCGTAGCTAGTATCACTATTAACATAAGTATTAGTGTTGTGGTAGCATTGATATCAGGATGAGTATTGGTTTAGTATTCGTATTAGTATTACCATTAGTATCAGTATTAAGTATGTGTATTAGTTTTGAAAGTGTAGTAAGTAGTAAGTAGTAAGTAGTAAGTAGTAAGTAGTAAGTAGTAAGTAGTAAGTAGTAAGTAGTAAGTAGTAAGTAGTAGTAGTAGTAGTAGTAGTAGTAGTAGTAGTAGTAGTAGTAGTAGTAGTAGTAGTAGTAGTAGTAGTAGTAGTAGTAGTAGTAGTAGTAGTAGTAGTAGTAGTAGTAGTAGTAGTAGTAGTAGTAGTAGTAGTAGTAGTAGTAGTAGTAGTAGTAGTAGTAGTAGTAGTAGTAGTAGTAGTAGTAGTAGTAGTAGTAGTAGTAGTAGTAGTAGTAGTAGTAGTAGTAGTAGTAGTAGTAGTAGTAGTAGTAGTAGTAGTAGTAGTAGTAGTATTAGTAGTAATAGTAGTAGTAATAGTAGTAGTAGTAGTAGTGGTAGCATTAGTATTGGTCTTAGTATTGGTATGAGCATTAGTATTAGTGTTACTATTAAGTATGTGTAACCATATCAGTAGTAGAAATAGTATCAGTAGTAGTAGCAGTAGTACTGATAGTGGTAGCATTAGTATTGGCGTTAGTATGAGTATTAGTAATAGTAACTAGTATTAGTACTAGTATTAGTGTTAGGATTAATATATCTTGTTCTTAGTTCTAGTCGCAGTACTGTTGTTACTGTTTGTCGTAGTGCTAACTCTTGTGCCAGTGTCAACAATAGTAATAGTTGTGTGATAGTATTGACATTAGGATGGGTATTGGTTTAGTACTACACTTGGTATTGGTACATCGCCGGGCCGAAAGTTTCGACCCACTTGTGCATCATCTAACATACAAGCTCTTGCGGAGTAGCGGAGTACCTCAAAGTCTACTTTACCCTACGCAGGCCAGCGGAGTAATTACTACCCCGTTTTAAAACAAGGGCGGCCTCGTGGTCCCTCACAGCATCCAGGTTTCGCTTCCGCGCCAGAACCCCGTCACGTGTGAGGAAAAGGTACTCCTCGTACTTCTCGGAGCTAAGTTTGCGCTGCTTCCAAAGAGTTTCTGGCCATTTGCCAAGCACCTGGTAAGTGCGAAGAGCGTCCGTCCAGCAGGGAGCGTAGTTGCCTGCAACACAAGCAGCACCGGAAGCCAGGTGTAGTGTGCCAACCTTGTCTGCCCACACATAGAACATGCCGCGGTCTATCGACTGCTGCATCTTCTTGCGACAGACTCCCTCACCGAGGTAGTCGTTCGGGCTGACGTTGGGCCGCACACCCTCGAACAGGAAGCGACGGGAACCACAGTCCATTGCGCCAGCGAATTGAACCATGAGGTGCACATGGCAGTCGCCGCACGAGTTCTGCTCCATCGTGGCCGCCCAGTGCTTCACAGTCCACCCTGTTGCCGAAGCTGCCACAAACGCACAAAACCTCTGCCAGACAGCGGGTGCCTCGGCAGCAGGCCAGCTCCGGTAGGTCAGCAGAACCGCTTCGGAGCGAATCCGAAAGCCTTCGCGGCCGTTTGCGACGGCAGTGCTTGGAGCTGCCTGCTGTGCCTGAGGACGGGTTGGCCATGGTCGACCTGCAGGCTTGGAATCTCGATTCGCTGCATGCCACGCATCCCTTGCCGCATTCACCCTCTGAGCGTCCGCAGGTGCACCGCCCTTGTCGGGGTGCACCTTGACGGACACACGGCGGAAGGCCCTCGTGACATCCGCATCTGGCGACTCGCGCGTCACGGAAAGTTGCACCCCATACGCGCTAGCCAGAGCCAGAAGCAGTGTCACCAGCGCCCGCTTGGCACGTTGCTTGAAGGTCAAGGGCATGTCAGGCCATGGCCGGGATCCTTGAGACAGACGTCCCCCTCTAAAAAACAGTCACGGAAGGCATCGCCGGGCCGAAAGTTTCGACCCACTTGTGCATCATCTAACATACAAGCTCTTGCGGAGTAGCGGAGTACCTCAAAGTCTACTTTACCCTACGCAGGCCAGCGGAGTAATTACTACCCCGTTTTAAAAATATAATACTTATTAGTTCCGGGGGAGGCCCCAAGGCTCACTTGTGTTAGGAGTCTATGGGGAAGAGGGCGGAGGCTCATGTGCTGTAGCATGTTGAGGCTAGTGGGTCGAACTATCGGCCCGGCGCAGTATTAGTGTTAGTATTAGTGTTGAATAAAAGCATACATATCAGTAATAGTAAGTATGAAGTAGTGATTATGTTCGTTCTAGTGTCGATGTCAATGTCAGTATTAGTACTCACGTTAATATTAGTATCCGTCTTAATGTTGGTTTTCATATCAGTATATTATTCGCAGAGTGCTGGTATTAGTATCTGTATTAGGATTAGTTTTGAGTTGTGAGTATGCTGATCGATTCGAATATTAACAGCTTAATATGTCAATTTATTAATGTTTTCGAACAATAGTATATTTGCATGGTTGTATATTAGTATGTGAATATATTAGTACATTGGTGCATGGGTGCATTAGTATATTGGTGTATTATCATATTTCTATGTGAAGGCATTAGTATACTTATACATTGTTATAGCGGCATATTACTATATTTACTATACTCGTATATTACCTAATTGCTTACAAGTATATCAATGTGTTGGCATAGTAGCATGTGAACATGTCAGTATACTTGCATTTACAGTATTCGTATATTCGTATACTGGCATATCTAGGGATAATTAGTGTTAATGCCAGTGCCAATGTGGATGTTAGTTTTAATCAGTCTTAATGCTGGTGTTAATATCAGTATAGTATTCGTAGAAGTCCTAGTATTCGTACCAATACTAGAATTAATTCTGATATGGTAGTATGCTGATAGATTCGTACATTAACAGCTTAATATACCAACACATTAATGCATTCGAACAGTGAGATATTTGTATACCTGTATGTTTGCATGATCTTAGTATATTAATACATGCGTACGTTCGTGCATCAGTACATTAGTATATTGGCGTATTATGATCTTTGAATATTAACATATTAGTATAGTAGTATCCTGGTATGCTATTATATTTACTATATTCGTAAATTTTTCAAAATTGCAAGTATGTCCATATGTTGGGTTACTATGGCCATATCTCAGTATACTTGCATATTGCAGTATTCGTATCTTAGTGAATTAGCACACCAGTATAGCATATTCATTCAGTAAAAAGTAATATATTGTTACCTTGGTAATGGGTATATGAAAAATACGAATACATTACGCCAGTACACGAATGCATTGATGAATTTGTATTTTCTGATAGTGGTATGTATCTTTACGTGCATTAGTATCTGCAGGTGTCTGCTAGTATTGGTATTAATGTCAAAAAGAATATGACTATGGGTAGTCGTAGGAGCATTAATGTTCATAGTAGTATTAGTATTATGAATATTCGTATTAGCATGAATATAAATGTCAATAATAGTATTAGTGCTGGTGTTATCCTGAATATTCAACAAACTATCAATGTCAGTATTGGTATCGGTGATAGTATTATTGTGAGTAGAATACATGAGTTAGTTTCGTAGGAGTATCTATGCTTTTATGAATAATTAGTGATAGTAATATAAATATTGGCATGAGTTCTAATGAAAGTATTAGCATTAATACTCATATTCATATGATGATGTGTATTCGCCGGAGTATTTGTAGTATTACTCTTGACTTGCGTATCAGATTTGCCGCAGTTCTCGAGCCGAAACGGGGGGGTTTCTTTGCAGGACTTTCCAAACACTCTATGGGCAGGGGCAGAGGCCGTGACTGACGCAAGGATGCACCCAAAACCAAAAATCCAAAGTTTCACGGAGAATGCAGGGACAGTTTTGGTTTTTTGGATTTTTGGATTTTGCCACAAAACCAAAAATCCAAAAAACAAAACTGATCCGGCATTCTCCTTGAAACTTTGATTTTTTGTTCTTTTGGTCTCGGTTTTCTAATGGTTCCGCAGACATGTGAAACTTTGTTTCTTTGGCTTTTTGGTCTCGGTCTTCTGGTGGTTCCACAGATACGTTAGGAGGACTCAAACTCGATACCCCGGAACAAGCACGAACACACCGGTGGGAGCGATGTTTTGAAGGGGATGGTCTGTCATGGGGGGGGTGGGGTGGGGTGACCATATATATATATATATATATATATATGCAGTTACGTGTGTACGTACATACATATGTACATCCATGTACGTATGTATGGTAAGCATGTATGTAGGTATGTACGTATATATATATATATATATATATATATGTATTATGTATTATGTACGTGTATGCGCATGGGTATGCGCATTCGTGTGTGCATGTATGTGTATGTATGTGTATGTCATTGGTCGCTGATGTCTGCATTGGGAAGGACTCAGCCAGTACGGAATCGCAGAAGAATGAAAACTCAAGGCACAGGACCCACAGGACTTATGTAAGGCTTTTTGGAAGATGTAAAACAATGAGATGAGGCGAACGTGTGTTTCGGATGTAGGCTCAGACTTTAGACTTGGGCTGTTCGGTGTCAGCGTAGAAGTCGATGCGACAGTCCGATGTCTAGCAATCAGCAGGCTTCACGAACCATGTCATGTCCCTGGGTTGCAACTGGCCAGCTTGGATGTCGGGTTTGAACTATTGCGACCGTGCCACCAGCGGTCGCAAAGAGCAGCGTCTGTCCATCTGCTGTCTTTTCCTGGGCGCACTCTGCAGATGCGTGGCGTGAGATGAAGGGCCAGGCGCCGCTGAACCATACGCGAGCTCAATGCAAACCCACCGCCAAGCGCCCGCTTCAGCACAGAATCCCGGGTCCAACCAGACATGGGACATCAGCAAACTGCTGACAGGTGTCTCGAATGTCGGCCTCGTTGACGAGCCTAATGGCCGTCGGCCGTGCTGCTGAGCGCAGCTTCGCGAAGTTGTCCTGAAGGTTTCGCTGCATTCACTTACACAACAAACCCAATCAAATGTAATTCGAACAAAGTTCATCTGCATCGCGAGCACGAGTCGTGGCGGGCGATGTATGCACGCTTTGCTCCAGACTCCGCTGGCAGAAAGTACACTTGCAAACGTGCAAGAATTCAGACTCGTGTAGCCAGACTGAAGACTTCTGTCCTACGTATTCAAATCATCCTTGACCGCATACTCACATCCATCCATATTTTGCTGCGGCGCATGGTCTGGCGCTTACCCGTGTGTGTGTGTGTGTGTGTGTGTGTGTGTGTGTGTGTGTGTGTCTGTGTGTGTGTCTGTGTGTGTGTGTGTGTGTTTCACCAAGTCTCGGGCTTAAAGTGTAATGGGGAACAGGGGCAACTGAGCCTTGGAGGCTTTACTGCTTGGCTCTCTCTTGGAGGTCTGGGGAAAGGGGCCGTCGGCGCCTTCGTCTGGGGGGTTTGTTATCCAGGTGTCGGGTCAACTTTGGGTTCGATTCATGGACTTTGAGCTTTTGTTTTTCATCGGCCACGACCTTCAAACTCAAGACGTCCAACCTGCCGATGACTTCTGAGCACTGTGCACGGCCACGAAGTAACCACACACGGCGAGCTCAACTTGTGATCAATGTACTGCACTCAAGCACTTCTTCAATCCCACTTGCAATCACTGGGTCCTGCAGCGCCGTCTTGGCAGGTGCCATTGCCAATGGCCATCCACCGCGACGCCCCCGGGCCAACAGCTGCGAGTTGTGAGTGATGCACCCCGAAAGCCTGAAATCTTAATAGTCTGGATCTGCTTGAAGCGCTACCCAGGTGAATCACGAAAACACTTCTGTCTGCCTCTCGTTCTCCTTCTCTTCATCTTTGCCTCTCTCTCGCTCTCTGTGTTTGCAAGACCTCCAATGTGAGCGGAAGTACGAACAGTTGTATTGTCAATGCATGTCAGGGACACTCCATGCTGAGTCTCTTAAGATCCCCCGTAGTCACTCCGCTTTGACTGATAAGTGAAGGATCGCATGCCGTTGCACATGATGACAACATACTCCAAAGCTACATGTACTTGATGTTGCTATCATCGTCGTTGCTGCTGCTGTGTCGTTCATGCGCAGTAAAGGCACCATACCCGAAACTTTCATGGAGCGTTGTGGTTATTACCCCCAAGATCCGTGCCGGCTGGTGGGTAGTTCCTGAAGGAATGCAATATTTAGTGTGCCAGGTTAGTACATGTCAGACGGTTTGGCAGCTGAGATGCATCCAATTTGGTCTTTCAATTCAAAGGGCAGCACCACATGAAAGCAGGGCTGCCAGGAAACAGTTTTTCCTTGATGTTTACATCGTTCGGCCAAGGGTCAGGTGTATCCTCTGTTTGGCGATTTACACTGGCAAAATCATCTCGTACGGGATAAGAAGAGGCCCTAAAGGGTATGTGCAGGGCCAGGGCGCTTATTCAGGGCGCCGGAAGTGTTTTGGGGAGGCACAAAACCTAATCACATTAGGAAGGACGCCAAGAAACAAGTGACACGACAGGCGAGTTGGGAACTGATAGAATTTCGTTTAGACCATCCAGAAGCCCCTGTCACTGACGCCGTGGTGACTACAAGACCTTCCTCCTCAGTGTCATTGCGCTTCCGATCCTTCTCTTCGACCACCTGGCGTAGGGCATCTGGCAGCTGGCTGTGAGATGATCAAGCACTGTGAACTGATGTTTGTCTCAGCAACGAAGAAAGACGCGCGTAAGGCCTTGGAGCCTGAAACAAGCTGGTGATACCGCTCCCCTCTTCCCGGAAACGCTGACTGCATGTGCTGACCAGCCTGATGGTGTAGCATCTCGCCCGGAAAGCTTCCGCAGCAGTGGGGCAACCATGCGACGTCAGAAACTCCCTGGCTCTGAGTGAGGATTTCATGATCTTCTCGAGCTTGATCGGAAAGTATCATCAAGTTTACGGCAGCATGGAAAGATAGGACCTAGTGCCTGAATAATAAGGTTACCGGTCTGGGCAGGGAAATTGCGAAACATAAGTGCAGTCAGTGCGCAGCCTGAGCCCGATCCATGGGTGATTGAGTAACAGTGGTTGTTGGGGTTCTCCATTCTGCACGGTTCGGTTGTTCTTCAAACTTATTTCTCAAGGCTGCAAGGTTCAACCCAGAACCCGGAAAGCCATCAAACCTGAACAGGCTGCACAAACCCTCCCTGTGGTTCCTGTCGGGGTGGTGGGGGCGTCAAGCGATCGGCCGCAAACTTCTGGGCCATGGCCTGTCGATCAAACAGGCTGGAAAGTTGTAAGGTTCAGGGTTCGGGGCTGAGACCTCGGTATCTTAGATGTTCATGGCTTTGAGTAGTTTCATAGCTAACTTGCGCTCCACAGTGAACCTTGACATAAATTCACGGACTCAGGAACCCCCAGGCTTCTCCGCTTTGCGATTCGAGCCACAAGCTTCCGTTCTTGCAGGGTTTCTTCGCATCATGCTGCTTTTTTGTTGCAAGTGGACAGAGCTGGTGCTTGTAAAGGCTCCTGGCTCGCAGTAATATCGCCAGTGGCGCTGAAAACGAAATAGAAGTGAAAGAAGGTTGAACATGACATAATGACCATGACACCGACAGGTATACACGCCAACGCAGAAGGCAATTGGAGTAACTCTGGCTGCAAACCAACTAACAATTCTGAAACTTGTATACATACCTTCAATCCTACGCAGTTCCAGCAGCAACAGTTCAATTGCGTATGAACGTGCCTTGTTGAACGCAAGGGTGCTCTCAACCAACAGCTGCTGAGAGCTTAGGAGGTCGTCCCAGCTTCCTGAGGCTTTCGTATGCAGCTCGGACTTGAAAACCACGGTTTCGGACGGGGATTGGCGGGGTCGCGGTTGCAGTTTTCGGGGAGGCTTTGGCTGGGCTTGGGCTGACGGGTGGGTTGGGAGAGGATAGAGATAGAGGTGTCCCAGTCGAAGATCAACGACCAGCCACTATGCCAGACTAAACAGCCGAAGGCGTTTCACTATCAGAACCGAGGATCTACTTCTGGTGAACAGCGAAATAAGACCAGGCTTGCATTTAACCGGAGATCGCTGAAAATGGACATTACACCTATGGCTTGGTTCTCAGACTATGATTCGGATATCCGGAATTCTGAGAGTTCTCCAAGCATCTGCTGACCAAGATGTGGTCGTCTGAAGTGGGGCGGCTGGGGACTGTCGCCGCCATCGCTGGCAAACCCTGCATTCCTATTCCCAACTCCAAGTTTCATGATGCTGTATCCGACTTCAACACCGAAGTGAGCGAGTACTTTCAAGGTTCATGCGCTTGGTGTCTTGTCTTGAGGTGCGGGCGCAGGGTAGACTTCCATGATGCTTGGACTGCTCATGCTCCCGAACCCTCAACCCTGCAGAAAGCAGCCTGCGTTACCGTCCTCTTTCCTCGACATCAGACTACAAGGCAAATGCTAGCCGCTGCTGAGCATATCCGATCGCACGGCTGGGCGTCAGGTTGTAGCAATTACACTGCAGATTGTGCTGTCTTGCTGATCTGGTCTTTCCAGGTGAAGACTTGGTGTCGAAGCTTGGAATGCCAGCTCCTGTACGCTTGGGGCTCTTTTTCGGGGTCCGGTAAGAGAACCTGTGAGGACTGCCCCGAAAGTCTGGGACTCATGGTGCAGCACGTCTTCCCCGAGGAGTCTATCTAACGGCAGACACTTGAACGGCCTGGCAGCAAGCCCAGCAAAGATTCTCAGGAGTGAGATGCCGTGAGCCCGCGATAGCCCGCGGCATGCGCAGCAGAAAGGTGGCTCGTGGCCGCAAGCGACGAAGAGTGAAACGGACAACCACTGCAGTAGACCACCAACTTGGGCAAAACTTGGGTATGTTTCAGTGAACTAACATGCTGAGGATGTGGT
Organism: Symbiodinium sp. CCMP2592; assembly: GCA_905221615.1. Lineage (NCBI taxonomy): Eukaryota > Dinophyceae > Suessiales > Symbiodiniaceae > Symbiodinium > Symbiodinium sp. CCMP2592. Next base: position 228,557 of record CAJNDT010006119.1, read on the forward strand.
CTTCCTGGCATAGCTCTGACCTGGACCACTACGCTGTATGGCGCAGTTTTTAGCATTGGCATCCTTGAGCCGCAAAGGTGCATATAGTGCATACCAGATCATACCAGGACATGCTCCGAATGCGCTTCAGGCTGCACGGGGTTGAAAGCTTATCTCAAAGCCGCAAGCTCAAAGTTCAAAACACGACCACTCATGTCCGAAACTTGACCCCCACGGATCCCCTTTGCCGGTGGTAAAGCTGCTAAGGACGCTTTCCGAGTTCAGGATCTCTGCTTTCATGTCTGCGTGAGCACGGTGCCTTTCTTGCATATATCGCATAATGTCGCGTGGACAAGTATATGAGAAGACGAATCTACAAAGTCATGAAGATAAATAAACAAATACGACAAGTGCAAGTACGTGTGCATGCATGCGTGGATTTATGCATGCTGTTAAGCAGTATACACTGTGTGATTGATGTATATTGCCATTGCCGAAAGGCAATCAACAAATACAGATTCATTTGTGCTCAGAGCCTTGGTTGTCGTCGCACCTGGCCGGCTACCTCGGTGCAGGCGCTGGTTGGAAGCGACACAGACAGGCAAACTTCACATTTTGTGTTCTGAAGTCTGTGTAGGCCCCAAGAGCTTAAACCCCAGATGTCCGGCAACGCAGCAGGTAGCTTGTGCGACACCGGTGTAAACCTAAAGGCATGACGGCTCATGCAGGGATCTCATACGTTTACACTGTCTACTGCAGGAGATCTAAGGATTTGGGGGGTCGCTGCTCAGACACGTGTGTAACATGCCGCAGTCCAGGACCCCCACGAAACTTGCGCATGCTGCGCAGCGATTTCGCATCGAACCGTCTAGCGCCCCAACTCTCAAACCTTCAAACGACAGAACCTCTGCTGGGCTTCTGCATCCACGTCCTACAGCTTTCAAAGGGACGACTCAATGCACGACTTCCACGACATAGGCCTTGACGACGACATAGAGTTGACCAAGTTGCTGCCTACTGCGTTTCGAACAGTTTGCCGCATCCGAATAAAAAACTTGTAAATTCCCGAGATAACAAAGAGGCGTTACCAGCAAGCCCCGACCTTTCACAAATTCTGAACTCCCGAACGGCCCGGGGCCCCTTTCAATTCAAGCCGGAGTGGAGTACATAGGACCTGGCTTCCTCCGTTCGGAACGTATGGAAACGCTGCTCCCTGCGCGGCAGAGGATCTGAAATTAAGGCTTCAAAAACAATGCCGGAACCGGCGGAAGAGGTCACTCGCATCCAGAAGGGATCCGGAGAGTGGAGCCACTAGGTGCCTCGAGCCAGTCTTTCTTGACGGGGCCCCACTTCCCTCCTGCGAGTCACATGGACCAACGGACCTCGAAGTCTAACCTGACAGGGTCTACTGGAAGTCTACTGCTTCGCAAGCTCTCACATGGCGCGACTTCAGTCATGCTTTTACACGCAGCTCCGGCTTTCCTTTAAAATCATCTGCTGGCTGTTTCCCTGTTTGGGGGCTCGCGCAGACACTTGTGGTGCGCATTACTAGCTGCGAAAGCCTTGCGACATCTTTTGAGAACATCAGAAGCTTTCTGCCAGAAGTGCTCACCCTTGCAACGCACGCGATTCGGCCACAGGTGTGTGGTTGCACGCCCAGGTCTTGTGCCGATACGACAATGACCAGTGACGCGCTGGCCCAAGCGGAAGCACAAGGGCCTGCCGGTCACAGATATACTTACAGCACGGGATTAGGGATCCTGGAGTTTGTGTTTTGATACCTTGAGCTTTCGACCTTCATGCGTCGAGTCCGCGGTAATTGCGTGCAGCAGCCAAGGTCATAGTCAGCGACTGCGTGTGCCTTACTGCCAGCTGCAAAAGCGAAGTTGCACAGGTCTCAGGCAGGCCGGGTCTTCCGAGGGTGTCGCTTTTGGATGGCATCGCTTGGGTGACACTGAACCATCCTCCCTTCGGAGAGATGGCGTTATCCAGCTATCCAAGCCAAAAGTTGCACAGGGTTCATTGAATATAAACACTTTGCGTGTGACGAAGCCTGAAACCGCTGGAAGATCGCTGCCGCAACTAGTTCATTTCGGCCCCGCGCCATGCTGATCATGTCTAAACTCCTTCTTGTAAAGGGCAAGGCCAACACACACGCTACGGGTAACTGTTACGGTAACAGGTGCTTTTGGAAAGTCCCACACTTTGGGGTAATCAAGGTTCAGGGTGCCTGAACTTTCGATGTTATTCACATGAACTCGACACGTGCGGCATTGAAACAAGACGAACCAAACGCACAGCCCAGCCAGCATATAGATGACTGAATGGTAGCACTTGCTAGGTTTGTGCGTGTGGACAAGTTTATTGAACTCTTGCTGCCCTGCGTACTCACACACTCTCTCTGGCGAGGGGTTCATCTCTCTTCTTCCGGAAGTCGCTCTCGCTCGCCGTCTTCGCTTCGCTTCGCAGGAGTAGAGCTCCGACAGAGCCCGCGCCAAAGCGCCCCCTTCCCCCTTCTTCGGTGGAAGAGGTATTGGGGCCTCAAAACAAGGGGTTGTGATCCCCCGTTCGGTATAGCCGCAAACGTATGTCTGTCGTGGACCCTCCCTCCCTGAACTTTGGGCCCGCTTCCCGGCCTCATCCCCGCTCTCTTTCTTTATTTCTTTCCTTCTGCTGGGCAAAGGGGTCGGTCAGCCTAACTTGCAGGTGTTGCGCCCGCCCGTCCCCCACATAGGTTTAGCCAGTGGACGGCATTGGGTCCCATGACAGGGCTTTCTGAGCCGAGAACCCCGCCCGTTACACTACAAAACCAAATACGCGCCTGATCTCCGCGCCACTATGGCAGTCATCGGGTCTATCTCTCTCCCTCGCTCCCTCCCTCTCTGAGTCTCTGGGCAGGAATGTCTTTAACCACTACAGTACAGACTGCTTGACGGCCAGCCACACTTTGCCCGTAAACATCCAATTTTGGTGAGACGCATCTCCAAAGCCCGGCGCTTCTATTTACCATCCACACCTGGCAGTCCGCGATTTCAGGCCGCAGCTGATGAGTTCAGCAGGTAGAGCCCGCATCATGAAACAGCCGGAAATCCCGGCAGACGTGGTCCACATGGTGATTCAGAAACATCTGTTAAACAGAAACAAGCGCAGGGCACGCCGGTGTGGCTAATTATTACGGACCACATCTTTTGCGTTGTGCCGGCGAGCGAGCCGCAGCACTCTTTAGAAGGACTTGGGCGTCACCCTGGTCCTTGCATGGTGGGGGCCTACTGATTTTGGGTGTAGGGCACACGGAGATGCCTTTTGCACCACATTGCCTCTCTGCAAGATGGCGCTTGAAACGATGCCCATGTTCAAGAAGCATGGGGTATGGACTCACGGTGGCTTTCGAGCCCTTGCAGCCGAGCGTGGCTTCACTGACAGTTCCTCCAAATGGTTTCTCTGTGCTTTCTCTCTCCAGGTATCACCTCACAGATGATCCGTAACCCTCAAACTGAGTTAAAGGCGGGCACCCTTCACCATTGGAAGCACAAACGAAACACACAGCATGTTGGTAGCTCCAACAGCAATAACTCTGATACAAGCTATTAAGACGGTAGACGAGAACCGATAGCACTGGTAACCTTGAAAGAACCAATGGTAGCCCATGTCAGGGCCGGTGGGTTTCGGGGTTCGAAGCCTCGCAAATCGAGCAGCCCGCAGTGCGGCGCGGCACTCCGAAGTAATTAGCAACACCTTCCGGTCCAAAAGGCTGCCCTTTCTGCACTGCACCGAGAGCTAAAGCAACATAGCAGCGAATTCGTATCTCTGTCCAGGAGTTCCGCATAACCTATATAGTTTCAATATGACAGACTAGGAAACCCAGAACATCTCGGGGATTAGAACACTTCTGCGATGTGCGCGATCTTGCAATCTTGGAGACTTATACTAGTAAGTAGTATAAGTCTCCACAGAGCTGCCCAGTACAGGAGAGTCCCCAGTAGTGCACTAACAACCAAGTACAGAAAGGGAGCAAAACACAGCACCACCCTTAAGACACCGGTTTTCTTCAGGCCTCTGGAACAAACAACCAATCTTACGGCTGATTTCGACCACTCAATCTGCAAAGGTGAAATTGCAGTTAATGACCCTGATGGTGCAAGATTCGGGACCACCATGAGACGCTCAGAGACAGCAGGGACGAGCCGCCCATCATGACGTGCAATCTAAACACTTGGAGGCTGTTGCTAAACACCTGAAGGCTGTTGAAGAGCAGAGCATCCAGAACTTGGGCGTTTGGGAAGACTTGCGTGGTTTTGGACTGCCATTCCCAGCAACAGCCTGCATGCGTCCTACGCCGAGTAAACCCAGGCGCCGTTTTGTCGTGCGAGTGGATTTGGTCAAGAAGTAATTTTCAGGGGCCCGAAGCCATTGCTCATGGCCATCATTTTGAACAACAAAACACTACTTTCGCAGCGGCAGCAACAGCAAACGCAACAGTTGAGGACGAGAACAATACTGTGAAGGCGGGAATGATGGTGATGATGAGCGATGCAGATTGTCGTGCACGTCAAGTCTGTTTCTACAGTACACTAGCTATGATGCTGTTTATGATGAAAATGACGATTGCCTGGACTCCAGCTCACACACAGCTGCTTGTGTAGAACTGACTGCTCATCCGCGACGTGCCAGCTGCTGAGAATACTTAGATTGGGCGTGAGTTTTTATCTCGTTCTTCTGGTCTAACATCCCAAGTTATAAGGCTTCACTCCCGAACTACGAATTTATCTAAAGCCACCGCAGAAGCCAATATCCAGAGTCGCCGACAGCGCCCTAAAGTCAGGTTCCGGCTGTAATTCGAAAGAAATGGCATTCACCAAAAGACTGGCTTCTGTGCTCATGCATCATGCCACAATAATACTGGCATCCTTGTTTACATGGCTAATTAGGCTAATTTCAACCAGTGCACCTCGCGCGGAGCTCGCAAACCAGACTCAGCACCGACGTTCGGAGCCCAACTACAAACTGTGCTTGAGCTCTCGCCTCAAACTGCCTAAACCAAAACAGCAGCAGTCGCAGCAGAAGCCTCTGGCCATCTCCCTGCAAAACAGTGGTCCCCAAGGCCCCACGGATACAGAAGCTCCAGCACCAGGGCACCAGGCCCATGCAGCTTCATCTCATGTATCAGCCGGGACCAAAGAGAGCACTTCTGTACAGGCAGTTTGATACATGGCCAACTCATTGGTTGCTGCAGCCGCAAATCACCCCGTGTGCGTTTCTAAGCTGTCACCTCACAGCATGGGCATCAGTCGATACAGCCTAAGACTGTCGAGTGCAGCCTTTGCGACCCCGACTATCTTCTTCATACCAACGCGAAAAGCTCTGGCCACGAACCGTGACCAAACCAAAACCTTCCACTGTCACTGCCACGAGATCTCCGGAGTTCTCCAGGAGCTGCAGCAACCCATGCAACTAAACAAGAAACAAAACGCTGCCGTGGACGCACGACGTGCCCGGCGGTGGTGCAAGCAAAGCCTGCTCAGCCTGCCCTCCCTCACCAGGAGCCTAGCGGGCGTTTGCTCCGGCCTGTTCGAGCCCTGATGTACAGAATACAGAACAGAACCTCACGCTAGACGAAGCTCACGTCTCCCCGAAACCAAGCAGCAGTTCCGACGACACAGCCATTGTGACATGCATCCAGAAATCGAACATACAGTCTACACATGAGACTGCGAAGAGTATCGGCAGTGAATATGGGAAGAAGGATACCATAACAGTACGACCCAGAGTTGCAAGACACCGTGCGATTACAAAGACCTTGGGTGCTTCTTGCTTCGGAACGAAACTTGCTAACCCGTTGGGGGAGACTGTCGAGTGTCAGGCCCGTGTACGACAGGATCCTGGCGAGAGCCGCAGCTGCAGCGGAGCGTGAGTTTAACTGACATACGCAGACTCAGCGCTAACTGAAGGGACAGCCAGAGCCCAACCGTGTTGAGAGCGCGGCTTCGACGAAGCTTAGCGAAGAGTAGATGAAAGTCGCCATAAGCTCAAAGCCCAAAGCCTTCATAAATAAATCTGAAGCGCAAGGACGTAAAAATCTTCAGGCTCCCAAACCTGTCCTCTTAAGGCTTCCAGGATTATACGTACCGTTCCTGTAATTTCGAGACGCCCGCTGGAGACAAGCCCAAGACAGCAGTGTCTGTCAGTGCTTGCACGCTTGCATTCCTACCCAAATCGCGATGCACGAGACGTTCTCATACGTGTAGTCATTCCTTCATCCCCTTCTTCCTTCCTTCCTTCCTTCCTTCCATGTTTCAGCTCTTTCAGTCTTTCAGTTCACCCGTTTCGCTTGCTCCATTCATTTCAAAGCACTATCATTTCATCCGCTTCATCCCTCTATTCTTTCATTTCTATCATGTCACTTCTTTCGTTCATGCCACTAATTTCATTCAACTCAGTCTTTCATTCACTCATTCCTTGCTTCGCTCGTTATTGCGTTCGTTCACTCATTTGCAAGAAATTCGATCATTACATTTTCATCCTCATTCATTCATTCGTTCGTTCATTCCAGCTCATTCCCTTCATACTCATTTCATTTTCATGTCTCTTCATATCATCTCCTTTCCCCTCCTTCCCTTCGTTCGTTCATCCAATACAAGCATTCCTCTCATTTCATTCATGGCATTCTCCTTCGTTCATCATGTCATCATTCCATTCAGCATTCATTCAATAGTTCATTCATTGGTTCATCCATTTAGTAGGTCATTCAGTCAGCCAGCCCGCCCTTCATTATGTCAGCTGTTCAATCGTTCATCCGTTGAAACATACAACACATACGTACATCAACAATATATACGTATGCTCGCGAGCACAGGCACAAGCGCATACATACATACATACATACATGCATACATACATACATACATACGTACATACATGAATACATGCAGACGTACATGCATACATACATGTCCATACTCATGTGTATGCACATACTCATGTATATGTATATATGTACACACAATAATCACAAATATGAACATACTTGTATACATATGTGTGCATACACGAACATGTGTACACACATATGTATACATCATCTATGCACATAAAATATATATATATATATATATATATATATATATGTATAGTATGTCTGTCTGTCTGTCTGTATGTATGTAATGTGTTTTGTAAGTAAGTACGTATGTATGTATCGGGGAAACGCGAACAACGTGTATGGGTACGAGCTTGATGAATGATTGACGTGCTTCGTGTGTTTGTGCGCAGTGAAGAATCTAGGTCGCTTGGCAAGTATGCCAGCCAGCATGCAGGTATGCCTGCAGGCGGTCCGTTTGTGTGTGTGTGTGTGTGCAAAAGCTATTTGACTTCGCAAGTTCTGCCACATCTCGTCACGCTCGACCTCAATGTCTCTTACACGCGTTAACACAAAGAACATAGAGATGCATGTATGCATGTATGTTCTGGTGTGCGATGCCATGCTATGCTGTGCCACGGTACAGTATGGTGCTATAGGTTAGATTAAGGTTGGGGTAAAGCGGTAAAGCAAGTAATTCTGGATGTGTGCGTCTACCTTGCACAAAGAAACTGTCTTTCAAGCGAGGCCACGCGCTCGAACACACCCTTCCTTTTGCTCTGTCCGGTGGACTCTCCAAATTTCCCCGTGGGTCTCAGAACCCTTCGTCGAACCGCGTATGCCAAGGCTTGAAGTTTGAAGATTTATCTTTACCGTCGTTTTCGGCTGAGATGCCGAAATTGTTGAAGAGCTTTGAAACTTTACGGACTGCTTACGGCCCTATGTGGAACTTCTGTCAGACAGGCCTCCTATGTCCTGTTGGCACTTGCACCAATCATATCAAGTTCCCAGCACAAGACTGCGAGCTCTTTTAAGGCCTGAACCCGAAGCTTACGTCGACTGCAAGTCATTCCGATCGAGATCCTGCAACTCGAATAGGCTGCCGAGCTTCCGGACACCCGCAAGTTACATTAATTACTTGGCGTTGGGACAAGGACCCGCGGGACATGGCAGTGGTGCATGTAGGACTGGATGGCGCTTACAATGCCCACAGTCCGACTCATCCTGAGATACCCCAAACCTTATATATGTATAAGTTGTATAAGCAAAGCCTAAAACGCATCTTGGAACCCGCACTCCAACAAAGCTATGGCTTGCCATCGCCCTGTCCAAGACTGGTGGCGAGCGCTTCAGCTAGTTGAGGGTCAGATGCACCTCGCAGCAGAGTGTCAGAGTTGAGGGCTGCAGCAACAATTTGCAAGAATGAAAAGCGATGTGAACGAAACCCTCAAGCCAGGGCCTGACTCTCGTTCTGGGAACCATGTTCAAGTTCACGTTTACTATGGAGCTGTGGAGAGACCCTCGAAGATGGAACCTGCATCAAATCCTCGCTTTAGGGGCTTGTAAATGTCGCTTAGTCGTGTCTTATGAAGGCTGTGGCATCCGATCTACTCCGGTCCTTGCTCGACTCCTTTACTGGTCCTTGGCAAGAAGTGGCCTGACACATCAAAGGCAGATTACAAGGCCCAGAGATTAGCCCTCTTCATGGACCAGGTCATGTATGATCGGCTCCAGAGAAACACCTCAAGCGCTTCCTGAAGTCTGAAGTCACTGAATTACATGTGCCGGCCAGTACTGCTGAGAGCCTCGAGATCAGGGCACTCGAAACCAAAAGACTACTGCACAAAGTCAAGGTGGTGGGCACCTGATCGCAGACTCGCACCCCAAGCCCCAAACTCCCAACCCTACCGTCCAAGAGCCCGAAGCACCCGTACACCTCAAGCAGCGGTGGCAGCGCCAAGCATCGCTCCACTCGTGTCTAGCTCCTGGCCACATTTGGGCAGTTCATCACAGTAGTCGTGGCAGTGTCCATGTGGCCGTACTAGCAGCCGTAGCAGTCGTAGTAATTTTGAAAAAGTAGCATTAACAATGTCAACAGAAGCAGCCATAGCAGGAGCAGCATCAGTAGCCGCCGTGCTGGTGGTCGTGGTACTGGTAGTGGAAGTGGTCGTCGTGGTGGTGGTTCTAGTGGTGGTCGGCGGTAGTAGCATGGTAATGGCAGTAGCAACAGCAGCAACCGAGGGAAGAGCCTTCGTGGTCATTGTCGTGTTTGCAAGATGGTGCTGATGTGGCACGACTGAACCAGAAAGTCACCTCCAGACCTTCATGTGCCGCCTGAGTTTAGGAGTATTTCGCCTTATGAACTGCTACCCCTGCATACTATACCCTTGGCCAGAAACCGACCAGCACCTTCTGGTTCCGAATAAGACATCGAACATAAAGGCCAAATCTGACCTACTGTCCACGACTGTCCTCTGTGCTAGGGGCCCAAAGCTCTTCCTGCTGCTTCTGCAACTCGCTCATGTCCTAAGACGCCCGAACCCGAACGCTGTACCTTACCACTCTGGCTTGCGAAAATTACTAGACTCTATAGCCTGTGGTCATGGGCCGCGCTCGTATACTGTCAAGATGCATGCGGGTAATCCTGCTGCATCCTGACCAGCAAACATCTGACGAAGCGTAGCTTGCTAGTCTGGTTCCACACGGGCGACCAAGCTTGTGCTTAAGGCTCGCGGCTGCAGGATTATGTTTTGATTGGACATTGTGCTCAGGCTTTCAGGCAACACTGCATAAGTAGCGTACTTGTCAAAGGTCGTCTCGCTATACCAAGAGGACAGGAGGACAACTGCTGAATGCTGGCAGAGCACCCGTTCGGAAATCTCTGCATTGATAAGCGAGGATGCAGAATAGTCGGTGGCACACTTGTGCGCAGACTTGGTGAGCAGGGCGGGCTTGCTGGCAATCAATGAGGAAGGGCCGTCATGACTCATGAGCTTCCAGGAACGGAGAACCCTGGCCGGCCCTACTGGTAACCCACACAGTCGCAACTTAATTAATCCTAGGCTCCTACACAGCTGAACCTCAGCGAAGGCTGCTCGGTCTGTTGCCAGTGCCTCCAAAAGACACAAGTCAACTGTGAAAGTCCCACCGGAACTTTCGACCCAGAGTCGCGTGCGCAAAACTTTGCCGAACATTGCCCGATTCAAAAGGTGAAGTCATATGAGATCGGGACAGGCGGAGCCATTGCTTCGAATGACCAGCACATAGACAAAACAGTTTGTGTCTCCTTCGTGAAGCCCTTGCAAGGCGGCATCACTGCATCGCAGCTTGAGGCCGCCGAAACCCAAAACCGACCCGTGCTGTGTGTCTCCCACGTGAAACAACCTCGGCCGAGGGACGATGGGAAGAAGCCGTTGACCTTGAGTTCCCTGCTGTAGCTGTCTGAGGGTCGGGATCGCTTCGGCCGCCTCCAGGACATTTGGCATCTAGGATGGCGCGTGGATGTTTTGAGGGGTTCATCTCCAAAGGGCTCCAACCTCTGCAGTAGGAGCCTCGCATCATTTAGACCTTCTCTGATTTATCTGGGGTTTGGACGTCCCAACTCCCAAACACCGAGCCCTAGAGGGCTCGAGGTCCTGCAAGCTCAGCTACGAGGCTAATCTGAGCAGGAGGAAAGCATTACTCTGAGAGGCAGAGGTGGCCAGGTCCGACTACCGCACCAACCATCAATGAAAATCACACAAATCGCGTTCCAGATTGTCGAAGGCAGTGAACCGAGGGTCGCCGTATTAAACTGTCGGGTTCGTGCTCCAAGTTCGAGCCGGCAGAGCTTCTGAAATTGAAGCCCTACGAGCCCCATGCGGCTTTGTGTTGTGGAAACGGAGAGCAGGGACGTCCAGGTATACTTAGGTACCATCTCTCTCGTTTGTCTTGGAAAGGGATGGCTAAGTGACAGCAGGCCAGTGCAGAAGGCCACTCTCCAAAAGTGATAGCTGCACGAACGTCCGTCCTCGTCAGGCTCCTCCTGGACTTCCGCTGAGGAAAGAAGCGCCTGGAACATTCCATGAAACCCGTGCAACACCCGCAAATGTGCCCTGCGGCCATATGCCAGTCCGAAAACAGTCGTTGGGCAAATCACGGTCCCTGGAGCTGCAGGACAAGGGATGCTCGATGTTGGCTCTGTGGCAACATCACTAAACCTTCGCCACATCAAATTAAATCCAAACACGACGAGCCGCGAGCCTGGAGCATACCCAATAAATGCTTCGGGACGAGGCAATATCCATTGAGTCCAATCAAAAAGACGGGAATCTTCAAACTCCTGAATCCCGGAACACCAGACTCCAGCAAACCAGCCCGAACCCCACCTGCTCCCACATCCCAAAGGCAAGCCAAACCCAATGAGGTTTTGTTGGGAGTGGCGTGCCCGCAGACGTCTGAGATCTGCCCGGCAATGCTTCGGACAATGCCCCATGCAAATCTGCACAACAACGCCATCAACACTGAACCCGAATCTGCGCAAAAGTCCAGCTTACCCGGTGAACAGTTTTTATAATGCGTCGTGCGACTTCTGGAGACATCGCACCATCTGCAACCTCCTCTTCTTTGGATCGAGAGTGGTCTCAGTGTCTTGCCCGCGTCCAATGTTTTCAAGTTTTCCAAGGTTTTGCACATTCCTAGGTCGGATTTCTTAAGATTTGCGGTCAAGATCTTTGCGCTTCAGGATCCGGCAGCTGCATCGGGGACTGGAAACTGCAGACTCGAGACTCTGGATGTGAAATCATGAAGATATACGCTTTGCGGCTTGAGGGCATCCCTATGCTTCTGAACTGGTTTCCGCGAGAATCGGAGTTGCAGAGTCAGCTGCTGCCAATGGAGTCTTTCAGCTTTTGAGCTTCGAGCCTGCTCTTGTTGTTGCAATAGACAGAGATTCCTAGTTCGTCACCCCAGCTTGTTGATGCAACTCTGTTGAAGAACCCCCATCCAACTCCCCAGGCCCCAACCGCGAGAATCCGAAGTCCCTGTTCGTAATGCTTCACTGCACCACTTACATGCTCCTGCGCCTTCTCTTTGGACGCCGTCCGGTTCTGTCAGGGCGACGAGATGAGAGATTTTCCAAACAGGGTGCATGGCGGTGAGAAGCTGTCAGCATGTCAACACTCCATGCAGCGCGGCAAACTGGAGCAAGGGCTGACGCTGAAAACGGAGCGAACCGTGAACCTCTGGTTCTAGCCGGTCACATCTCAAAACATTGACCAGCGAAGACTTGGGTATAGCAAGTCTGAGATCCCCAAGCTCCTAAGCAACAGTTGTTGACTAAAACCTTGCTTAGTGCCGCAATCCAACCCCGGACCTTCCGAAGGAAGGACGGCATAAGCCGGCTGGCGAAGGATGAGCTGGAGCTCGGTGCTGACGGAGCTACGGGCTCCACTGCTTTCCTCCCGAAAGGCCCCGAGTTCAGATTCAGATTCACATCTAAACTAGGCTTGAGGCAAGCAGGTTTTCGCTAAACGTACGATGCTGCTGGTATGCGATTGAGGACTGCTAGTTTCTCGGTTGGCTGCAACGAGGAATAAGGGTTCGCTGTCCCTTCCGAGGTTTTGTAAGATGTGTGTTGCTGTGGACCGGTGTTGCTTCTAGTGACATGTGTACTATTTTCAGTGGAAAGCATTCAGAGCGACAGCAGCAGCTGGAGGAGGAGTACTAGTGTTTTGTCGCAGTCGTCATCGTGGTGGCCGTGGTCCCTGTGAATGCAGTAGCAGTACGAGTGGCAGTAGCAGTAGCAGTAACAGCAGTAGTTGTCGTAGTAGTAGTAGTAGTAGTAGCAGCAGCAGGAGTAGGAGTAGGAGTAGGAGTAGGAGTAGGAGTAGGAGTAGGAGTAGGAGTAGGAGTAGGAGTAGGAGTAGGAGGAGTAGGAGTAGGAGTAGGAGTAGGAGTAGGAGTAGGAGTAGGAGCAGGAGCAGGAGTAGGAGTAGGAGTAGTAGTAGTAGTAGTAGTAGTAGTAGTGGCAGTGGAAGTGGAAATGGCAGTGGTCGTAGTAGTACTAATAGAAAGTAGCAGTAGAGGTGGTAGTCAGTTTACACAGTTGGGGAGAGGTTTGGGGGGGTGAATGATGACGTCCTGTTGCAGCTCTTCATGGTGATGGATGCATAGTGCAATTCTTCATGGTGCTGCTTGCATGGTGAAATCCCGAAGCTTCAACAGCCACACCGCCAATTTTGTGATTTCTGACACCCTGCCCGCCAGTACTTTCGGCACCTCACGTAATCGCACCATCTTTTGTTTAATGGCGATTTCGAGTCAGCTGCTTCCTGCTTCTCATGTTTGATCGAGTTCTGTTCCTGGCTGCTTTCCTATGTGAACTGTTTGCGTAACACAGAGAAGGACGCGCGCCCGAGCCAGTACTTTCGACATTGCGCATGCCATTGTCCTAGCAGGCCACAACACCGACTGCGATCACTCCCAAACACATGAAAACACCAGGACCCCTACGATTGCGCGTCCTAGTAGTAGTAGTAGTAGTAGTAGTAGTAGTAGTAGTAGTAGTAGTAGTAGTAGTAGTAGTAGTAGTAGTAGTAGTAGTAGTAGTAGTAGTAGTAGTAGTATAGCAGTAGTAGTAGTAGTAGTAGTAGTAGTAGTAGTAGTAGTAGTAGTAGTAGTAGTAGTAGTAGTAGTAGTAGTAGTAGTAGTAGTAGTAGTAGTAGTAGTAGTAGTGTTGTAGTAGTAGTAGTAGTAGTAGTAGTAGTAGTAGTAGTAGTAGTAGTAGTAGTAGTAGTAGTAGTAGTAGTAGTAGTAGTAGTAGTAGTAGTAGTAGTAGTAGTAGTAGTAGTACTGCAACAACAACAACAACTACTACTACTACTACACCACTACTACTACTACTACTACTACTACTACTACTACTACTACTACTCCTGCTGCTGCTACTACTACTACTGCGGCGACGATGACGACTACTACCACCTTCTACGACCTACTACCTCAAGTCTAGTATCGTGTGTTGCGACTTACTCTGCAAACTGTATGGTCACATTTTGCTGGCACAGCCGCTGGGTGGAGCTTATGCTGCGCCCCGATTCTGGACGCTTCCTTTGCTGCCGAAGCATTGAAAGAGCCGGGCCGATAGGAATGATTGCACTGGGGCAACCGATCGGATTGAGGGAGTTCACGGATGGACACGGGACGTGCACAAGTCCAAGACGTTAAGGAGTACTGGTACCTGTCCAGGCATTCACTGCGAAATGCTGTCGCAACGCTCCTTTACTATGTGATCTGACCCAGAGCTTAGACTACGATTCATTGAACTGCCTGAGATGACATCAATTCGCACAGGGCGTCAGTTGTCCTCGCGACCAAACAGTGTGCGGGCAAAATGAACCAAAAGAATCAATGCTTTCTCAGAGATAAACTGGCTGCCAAGGCTCTGTGTGGCGGAGCCTACGCTGGGCCCCGATTCTGTGCGTTTCCTCTGCTGCTCTGGCTGAGCTGTGCTTCGAATTCCAGTTGCTCCGGCATGTGTCGAGTTTGTGCACAAAAGCAGTTCGGTTTTGCTCCCTGGTTATCACTACCAAATGGGTGGAAGGGAATTCCGGCAGTATGCGGGCTCAACCCAAAAAGTTCCCAAATCCGTAACTGGCAACTTCAAAATCAGTCAACCAAGGTTCATTGGAGCCTGAAAGGACAACAAGAAACCTGCGGAGGAGAGTGAAAACGCCTTCAGCCCTCAACCGCAGAACTTTGCTGTGTACCAAAAAACCAGCAGGAACTGCAGAATTGAAATCTGAGGCAGCGTTTGCGGAAAGCTTGGGGCCAACGAGGCCTATTAGTATTGCTGCTGGGCAAACGGTGCGCGACAAGCAAGGACTATGACTATGATCAGGGCGAGACTGCATGGCCATATTCAAACTCATCCTTGTGTTCATCATCCTTTTCACGACTTGCACGTCCGGCACCATTGCTCACACAAAGCGAGAGAACCCGGATGACGGACATAGTTCAACTTGGCGTATGCGGCATAAGCGTGTCGGACGCTCGAAGCCGGGGCGAGACACAGTACAGGTGTTGACTAGGAGATTTTGGAGCCTCCGGGCGATCCAAAGACTTCATAGGTTCAACTCCGAAGCCCTCAGGTCCGGACATGCTACATGACCTCACAGGGCCATGAATGCGCAAACAAATAGATGCTGGCTCCAATGACTCCTTGGCTATCCTTATGGCATCCCCTGGATTTCCAGCTGAGGCGTGGGAATGCCTGAATCCTGGATGGGGCCAATGCTGACCAGAACTCTTTTTGTCCCAATCCCCTTTCGAGTGGCTTCAAGTTATGTGCACCTGAGATTTCAAAGGTCGACTGAGTGCTAGCAAGGCACGCATTCGATGCAGCTTCTGGCGATGCCGACGCCGACGCCGACTCTTTATCTCGTTTCTCGGCAACAGTCCTTGTGGCTGTCCGAGTGGCTTCTGCCAGGCTCCGAATCTACTTGCAAAGGCAACTTGTGATTGTGGGTCGACTATTCAGGGTCTGTGGAGCAGCAGTCAAAGAGGATGGCTGGGCAGGAAGTTTGTGCTACTGGTTTCGTGCCTAGAGCAGTTGCGGGACCGAGGTTGAAGCTCAAGAAATCGCCAATGCAAAAGCAAATGGGGCAGCTGCTTTCCCCGACCTGTGCGAGCTGGTTTAGCCGGCCTTGCGCAATGCTGCCTGGTATCTCCGTCGGCACCATGCTCGATGTGGACGCTATAGAATCCGAACCCACAGGCCTTGCTGAGCCGAGCTGGGGCATGTTTGGAATCTGGTGCATCCCGGGCGTGACGTAACTCAAGAAAGACGATCTCGCAAAAAGTTCTCAGCATCCGCTTAGGGCCCAGCTCTTCATGGCAGCGCTGTCCCTCATCCAGCTTGGGCAACTTCCCGCAAAACATGCCTGGGAAAGAAAGCTTGCAAGGGTTCGGGCTCAAGATTCAGCATGCAGTGCGTTGTCTGGGGAGCTTCGGGTCGGACACGGCGCTCTAGGTCGTGTACCCCAAAGCTTAACACCTGCCAGCTCCAAAGACTGAAACTGTGCAAGGACGGAGGTGAGGTGTAGGACCGTAGGACCTTGCAGGATGCCCATGATTTACCGCGGCCCGACCGGGGGCTTTGACGATGGTCACCACGACCACAAGCAGCTGTACCCAGAACTGCGCTCGCATCAGTTCAAACTCCCATTTTTTATTGTCAGAGGCATGCATATTTAAATGCGTGGGTCCTTGGCATTTCGAGTATGCTTTCGCTAACATGGCTGTCGTCTAATTTGCCACATGGACAATAATAGCGGCCTCACTGAGCACACATCTGAATGCCTCTGTTATCTAAACCAGGCCAGTGACTGCCAGTTGCGCTGGCACCCACCATGCTCATCGACTTCTTCGGAGACATGGAGCCCATGGAGGCGGAAGCCTTCCAAACACAAACCAAAGATTAGACTTCAGTGGGCTCCATGGGATCGGAAGCGATAAAATGCAACGAGCCAAGGTCGTTGTTTGCTGCTCAAGGCTCGAGGACAGGCCCATCCCGTCTTCAACCAGGGCCAAGGGCCAAGGCCAGAAGTCTGGAACCGACAAGTCTCCCCACTGCCCACTACCGAAGCCAAGAGCAGAAGATATGTCATGATTAGATGTTAGATAACCAAATGGATGCACAAGCTGGTCAGTCAAGTCGGTGTAGCCACTTAGTCAGTCAAGCTGTAAGCTGTTTAGCTCATCCGATGAGTTGATCAGTTCGTTCGCTGGTTCTTAACAAGCTATCCTGCTGGCTCGCGAGTTGGGCAGATGAGGGAAGGAAGCAAAGCAACAGAACAACACAGGTGTCTAACCAAACAGGCAGAAAGACTTCGTTGTGTGACGGCATCACATGCTCCTGAATGCCGGAGCCTCCCCATTCACGTTCAACGAGGTGGACAGGATGCACGGCATCACTTCCACCTTGACGGCCTGAAGAGCAAGCCGGCCTACTGGAGTTCTGAAACTGCAAGGAGCTTAGTGAAGTCGGGGCTCGACTCAGGCTACAATGTGCATATGAGAAAGGGCCCAGTTAATTGTCTGAGACTTCCAGTGGAGCGTGGCATCAGAGGGTGCCGGGCACGGTGCCTTCCAGAAGACCGACGACCGTGCAGTAACTGAACGATCATCGGAACGTCTCGGCGAGTACGCAGCAGACCCAACATGACAAACTGCAAACGTTCAGATGTACTAAGTCTCGATAGCTGAGAGCTTGCATGCTTCATAGAAATCTGGAAATTACGTCGGCGGAACCTTCCTGTGCCAATAGGTGCACTGTTATGTGCTTCGGCTTTAAATTTCGGCACCTAAGGCCTTCATCACTCATCCCTTGTCAGCGAGAATCACAAAGGATCAATTCGGGCCGGAGCTTTCGTCTTGAAACAACACCTTACACTGGAAGACACCAGGCCTTCGACTTGGATCGAGCCTGGGCCATCTTGATCATGAGCTTCACCTTGAGTCTGCTCGACAGGTGCTTGGTGCTTGAGAACAGTGGCTCTGGGTCCTTCGAATTCTGTATGGGGCCATCACTCTACTAAGCTCTGGTGGGTAGTCTGGCAAGATGCTCTCAAGGCCTACCGGCACCGAAACAACCAACCTCAAGCGTTTTCACTTAGCGTAGACTTCCCCTCCTCATACATTGACCGACATTTTCACGTCGAAGTTCTAGGTCATACAGTAGATGTTGTGCATTGGCTGCCGGCAGGCCGTCTTCATCTGACGTTCCACCTCTTTCGCCGACTCCTGCGTGGCACAGTCGTTGAAAAAGGTTGCAAGGATCCATGGAGACTCTTCCCAGCTCTATAGCATGTCGGGGGCTGAATAGCCGAACAAAATCAAGCCTGGGTGGAGAAGCTCCAACAAGCAGGTGCATGTGAGAGTGGCTGAACTATAACTGTTGGCCTTCTTCTGCCAAACCTTCCGTGACACAACACAGCTGACCGCATGCGTTGAATCCAAATCCTGAAGCCTGAACCCTCGCAAAGA
This sequence comes from Symbiodinium sp. CCMP2592, assembly GCA_905221615.1. NCBI lineage: Eukaryota > Dinophyceae > Suessiales > Symbiodiniaceae > Symbiodinium > Symbiodinium sp. CCMP2592. The sequence continues at coordinate 246,414 of CAJNDT010006119.1, forward strand.
ATACACAATCGGAAAGGGATGGAAAGGGAACCTTCGACCATCGCCTCACAACCCGAAAACTTAGTGGATGCTTCGTGGGCTCAAAGGTAAACGGGATTGGAGGGATGACTGCCTTTGGATTTCTGCTCGCAAACGCAAGGACTTTGGGCTGCCTTAGTAGACGCTAGGAGCTTTTTGACCAAAAACTCTGCAAAGCCGTACAACACTGAATTCCTCAGCCCTACGACATCCCCGCGACAGATGAAACCAAACAGCCTCCCGACTATGCGGCTTAGAAGTCGATCGTGCGGGATCCAAGCAATCGCAGAAACGCCAGAAAAAGAGCCGACAGGCCCCTCGCACAGCAGCCTTGTCTACCACCAACGGCCTACGAGTCTAAAAGTCCAGTTGTCTAGGCAGGCCTGGAATTCTACAAAGTTTCCCAAAATCAAAAGCATTTCCCAGCAGTCATACTGGTCGGAGTCGCCCTCGCATTGGTTGTGACCTGGAGATGTCGAGGACTCGAGAAGCAGAGGTGATTCGTTGCAGGATGTTTCTGTGAATCCGCCTGTCAGGTCTTACAAACTCCAAAGGCAAACATTTGTCTCGTTGACCCTCGAAAGCTGCGGTCTGAGCGGCAGCTGGGTAGTAGTAGTAGTGGTAGTAGCACTAGTACCAGTAGTAAGTACAAGTCAGTAGTACTTAGTCGTAGCAGCAGCATCGTGGTGGTCGTGGTCGTCGTTGCCGTCATGATGGGGGTGGGTGGGTGATTGAGGGGGTGGTGAGGGTGGCGAGGGTGGCGATGCGAGGGTGGTGAAGGTGGTGAGGGTGGTGGTGGTGATGGTGGTGGTGACGGTGGTGGTGGTGCTGCTGCTGGTGGAGGTGGTGGTGCTGGTGGAGGTGGTGGTGCAGGTGGTGGTGCAGGTGGTGGTGGTGGTGCTGCTGCTGGTGTGCTTGCCTTCTCGCTGTCGTTCGTAATCTATTCGCAGGCATCGTTGCCGTTATCGTTGTCATCCTATCCATCCTCAACATTGTTGCTGTTGCTACCTGTTGGCATTGTGGTGTAGGCTGTTGCCTTTACCGCTCTTCGTCCTGTCGCGGATGTTGGGATGCCCGCGTCTGCTGTAGCTGTTGGTGCCGGTGCCGTCGTCGTTGTTTCCGTTGTGGCGTCTTGCGCTGCCGTTACTACTACGGGTGTTGCTGTTGCCGCTGTTGGCAACACCATCACCATCATGATCATCAGCGTCATCATCATCGCCATCATCATCATGATCACCACCACCATCAAAATCGGCGACACCCTTCGTGCTGGTGTTGTTGATGCTGTTGCTGTTGCTGTTGCTGTTGCTGCTGCTGTTGCTGTTGCTGTTGCTGTTGCTGTTGTTGTTGTTGCCGTTGTTACTGCTGCTATTGCTGTTGCTGCGGCGGTTGTTGTTGTTGTTGTTGTTGTTGTTGTTGTTGTTGTTGTTGTTGTTGTTGCTGGTGCTTTTGCTGTCGATGTCGGTGCGGATGTTGTTGTTGTTGTTGTTGCCTTTATTTGTGCTGCAATCTTTTGCTCGTCTGCTGCGGTGGTGACAATAGACAAAAGCCATAGCTAAGCAACACCCCGGTTCATTGGATGAGATTTCCAACGCTCTGCTCGAGGTCTTTCCTAAACGACGTCAAGTGGCTACTATTGGGTGACTGTTTCTAGGGCAGGCGCCAGTGGGATGCAGGGGATGGCAGGCTTCTGGCTCAGATTTGCGAACCGCTTCTTCCGACGAGCCGCACATCTCCAAGATGGCACGAAAATGCCCCAGCACTGCGAGCCTGGGCGCATTGATGATTACCATTCCTAGATGATTTCAACGCTTCTTTTCGCCCTTCATTCTCATAACGATCGTCAGCTCGTAAGAGAAGTGCCTTGAAGTCTGTCCGATTGTGCTTGCTTAAACTAAAGCTTTGCATCACAGGTTCGACCCAGTTATTGCATGCAGAACAAGCAGCTGGTTGGGCAGGTTGTCGAGGCAGAATGTGCAACCTTCCAGCATACTGCACTTTCGAGCCGAAGATGGTGCTAGGTCTGGAGGGACTGAGAGTGGCCAACGCGCTGTTGTCCAACTTCGAACATTGGACATTACGAAGTTGCATGCGACATGATGAGGAGCTTGCACGAACTTGCTACTCAGCTACTCTCTCAAACCTGGCTCCGAGTGGGTCTCGAAGATCGCATTGACATGCCAAGGCAGGAGATGCTATGCTCACAATTGCGAGAATCTGAGTTGACCACCGGCAGTCATACCGAATGCATTCACCTGGAGCGTGGCATCCATGTAATCCATGTCCATCTTGCCAACCACCTCCCAGACGCAAGGCGATGCTGCGAGATCGTTGAGAAACTGTCTGCTTGCTGCTGCCCCTGTTTTGCTCTTAGAAAAGGCGCTCTGCGTCTGCCCTCTGCCCCTGCCTCGCAGGCACTGTACAGGTGCCCGTATCCCCGTCGGCGGCACTCAGCCGAAACGGGCCAAAGGCTGCAGAGAAACGAACAGAGCCAAGCTTGCACAGAGAGGTGTGTTGCAAGGGCACTGTAAAAGTGTGTTGAACGCCGTGAGTCAGCACAGCTGATACGACATCGCCCCATGAACCAATAACCTTGTGTCACAGACGAAAATTCCAACTTATGAGCAATGAGTATTCAGGGAATACAGATGTGCCACAAACAGCTTCTAGACAAAGTGCTTTCCTCCGTCTGGTGATGCTGCTCCCTCGAGCGCTTGCCTTTTGGCGACAAGGAGGCCAAACCCGCAACTCCAGACACTAGGCATGTTGCCGAGAGGCCTTTGGCATGCAATGCCGAACTCCCTAGACCAGAAATAAACGAAGCTGGTTTCATGCTTGGTTCCGCATGGCCGCTGGTCTTCTCAAAGTGCCTCTGGCCATGTTTGCTGATTAAACACCGCACAATGCAAAACACTGAAGGCGTCAATCGATAATCCGAATCCCTGTGCCCCGAAGCCCAAGATGCGAAACTAGGATGTGAACAGCCCTGGTTCCAAAGGACTGCAAGATACTTACAACTTACAAGAAGAACCTTCACGGTCGGCACCCGCACGACTACGCGCTGGGACCGAAGAGTCTGCTGCTGCGACTGCTGTTGCTGGTCACTGGTGCGACCACTACTTGCATTACCTCGTTTTCTACGTCATAGAGACCCTGAGTTCTACCGCAAACATGTAAGAACCGTCTTCTTGGGAGGGGCCGGCACCCCGGAGCCGAAACTGCCAGCTTTGTTGCCCTGGCGCTGGCCGCTGTCTGCTTTGAGTTTGGGGCTTGGGGCTGGCAAGGGGAAGTTCCCGCACGAGGCTCCGAGGCTGAGTCAGAACAAGGTGCTTGCGCGTTGCTCCTGCACCTGCCCCTCACACGATCTTGAGCTCACTTCCCGAAACACTGAGCGCTACATCTTAAACCCTGCTGCTGCAATCTGAAGCCGTGTCTTGAAAGGATACATCTCTCAAAGCCAAAGCTTAACATCTTTTGAGCATTGCAAGCCAAGGTCCAAGCTCTCGGCCCATACCCAGAGCATCCCTGAGCCTTTCAGGCCCAAGCGTTCAGGGTTCTGCGTGAGGGTCCGCGGTCTCCAACCCCGGTATCAAGTGCACAATGGTGAGGCCTCCGTGTGCGCGATTTTGAATCCAGGCCGCAGAGGACTTCCCACCACGATTGTATAGCACCCCGCAACCTTGAGCCTCCCTAACTACCCGAACACCCTTGAACCGAAGTCTCACGTAGAGCATGCCGGGCAGGCCGCGCAAATGTCGGCATAGCCACTGGACATGCCAGAGTGAGTCGAGACTGTTTTCTCACCTGATCACAAGGAGTTTGCGAGAACGAGATCCCGGGACGAAGATGAAGTGATAAAGACCTTGTAGTCAAGCTTCAAGAATTCTTGCTTGCTTGCTTGCTTGCTTGATGCCTTCAAGAGGGAGCCCGCCGAAGCCTTTGGCCAACTTTGAGAGGCGGACGCTGCCAGGCTCCAGGTTTATGCAAAGGGAGAAGTTGACATCGCTTCGTTCGCGAACAAGGATGAAAGCCGGACCATGCACATGCTCAAGACACCTCATTCCTTCACTCTTTCATGCGTCCGAACAGGCAGAAGGAGTACTTAAGATTTGTACTACAAGCGCTAGAAGCCTCATGTTGACAAGCGGTAGCAATCATTTCCGTCGCCATCGTCAGCGTCATGGCAGTATCAACCATTGTCACTGTCGTCAACATAATCATCATCATCACCAGGTCAGTACTGTGAGCCATATATTGGTTTGCACTTTCAAGTGCATACTCATTCCGTCCTCAACACACCATCAACATATTCAGCAGCAGATTTTGGATCCTAAACATCAAATAAACCCTGAGCAAAATCACGGTCATCATCATCATCATCACCATCACCATCGTTGTCACCACAACCACCAGCCTCACGGACATCATTACATGTTGATTTGTGTTTCCCCTTCATCGCCATATCCCCGTTATCAGAATCATAGCCATCCGTATCGACATGATGTCCTACCTTTCGTTACTCCTTCAAAGCATCAAGCCGCCTTTCTTGCCACCCAGCATGCCAGAGAAAGCATTGCCGGCACCGCTGGCAACCAGCTTTCCAGCATCCTCCGGCCAAGCGCCGAGAACTGTCTTTTACAAACTTCGTTCTGTTGCACCAGTAGCACGTAGCAGGAGAGTTCGAAAACAACGGCTTTGGGGATGGATCAGCATACCAGAGTCGTTGCTGTTTTGACCAACCTGTGGCTTCATTGAAGTTGGGCCCTCTGCCTAACGCGGGTGACATAGACTGAGTAGACTGGACACTCTGGCTTCCTACACTACGAATACGGAGGATTCAATAAACAATCCAAGCCCGCGACTGCACGCTTGGTGGTGCTAACTGCAATTTCAACATGTGTCGCTAAGGGAACTGCTTCTTTCCCCACCCACATGGCACTCGACTGGCTTCCAAATGCTGAGGCCTCAATCTGGAAGGAAGACATGAAACCAAGCCTCGACCGCATCGCCGAGGGTGCGCATCATTCCCTGCTCTCGCACAGACTTGACCGTGGCCTTCAGGAAGCTGGGAGCACTTGTCGACTCTTGTGCACTTCTTTATCTACTCCATACCGGTAAACGAATGTCGGGTAACCCCTGCTGCAGGGACTCTTAAACTGTGATGAAATCAGAACTAGCAGTAATGAATTGGTGCGGAAGCAGACTGCAAGCCCGTGGCTTTCAGCGCCTCAGCGGACAACCAGAGCCTTTGCACGATCAACCCGCATCACAAATACAGCACCCGCCTGCACGTCATCGGCGATCACGTCGATCGCCCCGGCGAGGGCCTGCGGCTGACTTGGCCCGAAGCTCTTCACCTCAAGCCTGAGAAACTGCGACGAAGCCCAAACCCAAACCTTGGCCTGAAGCCATGTGAATGTGAAAACAATGACCCCAAAGCCCGAAGACCCTTGCACCCAAACAAACGAAGCGACGAAGCCATGTAGGTGACTGAAATCGCTGGTCCCTAAAGCCACGAGTGCCCGGACTTCCTGGTCTATGGACTTGAGCATGCCGGCGTGCCGTGAAGAATTGCCGAGGCACCTCCTGGAAGGAGCTCTCCACATGAGACAAAACCCAGAGCTGTGCAAATGTGTGCCGAAGAGTCGTAGAGAGATAGATATAGATGCATGAGCTACATGTATGTATGGAGCCCAGCGGCTCCTCAGCTCAACTAATTACATGTGATTTCATCACATGCCTGTACATGCCTTCATACACACGTACATACCCATGCACGTCCGTACATACCGGCGTAATACATACACACTAACACACATGCATACATACCAACATACATACATACAGACATTCATACCTACTCACCTACCTACCTATATACTCCACACATGCGTGCATACATGCACCAGTGCTGTATGAACATGATTTTACATGTACTAGTAGGTATCTATTTCAACACTTACGCACACACACCCAGCTGCACACGAATACAACTGCACATGCAAATACACTAAGGTAGTTTTTGTGGCACTTCGAAGTGCCCTATCTCTCGTTGCAAACCGCAGGGCCATGCTTTGCTGCAGCCTGGCAGCGAAATCTAGTGCAGAAAAAATGCACCATCGCTGTGCTCATATGCTTGCGCAAATAACATGCATACAAACATGTTCACTCACGCGAACACTAATACCTACCCGATTTGTTGCACCTGTGCAGAAATTGTGCAGGTGAACGCACCTGCGTGTGGCACTCTTTCTTTCTTTAGTTATGCCATTATCTCAACCTTTGCCTATTCGTAAATCTATATCTACATATGTATGACATATCCTGCGTACACACAAAGCTGCACCTCCAAACTTATGAACATCTGCACATATGCGTGTCAAGACAAGCATTTATAAGCTGTATACACACATATGTTTGTGCACCTATGTATATATATATATATACTTATGCATATATATATATACAAGGTTGCTAATACACGTAAAAACGTATTCGCGCACCAGGTGGGCTGATAGGCATGTGTGTATCTATGTAGGCATACATGCAGGAACGCATTCTTTCACATATGTCAACGTTTTAACATACAGCATGTAACACATCTATATGCATGTGCGAATGAATCTATGCAGTACATGCACTTATTTATGTACCGTCCGTCAAGTTCTCGTATATGCAGCTTCACACGATTGGCAACAGGCGGAGGTCCATGCCACAGTGCCACAGGGATTACAATGTAGACGGCTGCGCTTACTGGGCATAGGTTCGGGGTCCGGCTAGAGTTCGACTTTAGGGAACAGCTCGAAATGTCCAGCGCTGAGGCTCGGACCGTGCAGCACTACCCTCAGGGAGCGCACTGAAACAAAATTTGGAAAAAAAGACCGAAGGCTGCGGCGAGAGGTGCTTGCAAAGGCTTGCTTGCACACAAATTTGTCCTCTTAGTGGCCGATGATGCTGCGTAGATGCTGTGGACACTGGACACTATGGTACCTAGGAAAGTCAATGCTTGCACCCAGGCCTTCCGTCCTGTCGATCTATGGAGACAAAGATGCGTCGAGGGGACCGGGGGCCAGTTTAGACACATCATAAGGCGGCACAGCAAATGTCTGGGTCTCTGTGTGATTATTGTCTAGAGACATACACACAAACAAACACGCACACGCAGAGACAGACGGGTGGACGGACGCATATGCGTGCGTCCATCTGTACGTACACACATGTATTACCATGCATCCATAGGTGCATACATACCTTTCTGCAGACCTGCATCCATGGAACCCTTAGCAGATACATAAATCACATAACTTACCATATAGGTCTGTGTATGCACACATATTTCGATAATTAGATAGATAGATAGATAGATAGATACGTAGATCGATAGACAAAAAATCGGTACATGGATAGGTAGGTAGATAGGTGAGTAGATGGGTCGCGAAATAGAGAGATAGAGAGACAGATGCATAGTCAGATAGAGCGATCGACAAGCACATAGATGACCAGATTGATAGATAAATAGCGGGATAGATGAATAGATAGACGACAGGTAGATAGACAGACAGGGAGGAAGGCAGACAGATCCATAGATAGACAGATATGTAGACAAGTAGACAGACAGACAGGTAGATACGATGAATATGCAGAATATAGACAGCTAGGTAGATAGATGCACAGATAGATAGACCGATCGATAGACAGGAAGAAAGAAAGAACGAGAGATTCATAGACTAATAACCCAGGGTTATTATATATGCATAGGTACATAGGTAGTGTAGAGACTTAGAGAGGTAGATAGATAGTGGGAGGGTGATGAAGATGTAGATGTAGATGCAGACATCAATGTACAAGCGGTATAACTTCAGGTACAGATTCAGATATAGGCATAAGCACAGGGCCGTTCTGCAGGAAATCGGAACCCAATCTCTTCGAAGCTCAAACCTTGTGCATCGTCAGTACGGCGAAACTGGACTTGGCAATGATCAACAATGCTCTGACCGTCGAACGTCATGCATTTTCTATACTCCTAGCACGTTAGCGAGACTGGTTCTCCTGAAATTTCCGAGACGAGGACCCTGACTGTCGGGACAACAGCAGGTCAATCAGCTCTTTTCGTGCCTGCTGGGCTGATCTGACACTGCGCCAGCTCTGCTGGTTCAGGGAGCGCCTCAAGCACGGCTCTGTCAACGGCTTACCTTTGAGCCTGATGATCCGGCACGTGATCTCTCATCGCTGCAGTGGCCGCTGAGTCGCCCCCGGGTAGGTGATCCTGGCAAGTTGCTCGCAAGCCCTGCAGCCGCTTAGACTGCCTTTGAACGCAGCATTGGATGTCAGAAAGCTCCAACCGCAGAACACTTCTTGTTGCTTGCCTCAGCCAGGCTATAGCACCGATGCACGTCTTCTCTGTAGGAAATCAGGGCGTTCAAGCTGCACGGCGGCGAAGCCAGCAGGAGGCAAACCAGTCTCGCGAATTAGTGAATCGCTGTCATACCGAATCATACCCAAAAACATCAGACCCATCCTCGGCGCTAGTCGGAATGGGAAAACTAATCCTGCATGAGATTTACAGCTGCTCGTGGCCCTACGTCCTTGGTCGCGTCTGCGACCGATCAACGGAAATCCCAGCCTCGGACGAGTTACTCTTTTTCGGTTCTGGGACTTGAGGTTTGCCCGTTTGCCAGGGTTGTACGCTTACGGTGCCAGCTTCGAGACTGATGTCTGCAGCTACGTCGGAAGATTCCTGGTGGAGGACCACATGGGTCGACACTCTTACGGACAAAGGATACTCGGGAGTGAAACTTCTGGCTTGCAAAACTCCCGTCACGCTCTTTATGCTGAACATGCAGTCATATAAGCCCGCTGTTTCCAGCCGAAATCTTGAACCCAAAACGCCCGACTCACCCAACTCGAAGCCCTGATCCGCTATTACACCTCCAAACTCCTGAAGCGGTAGTCTTAGGCCAGCACTCCAGGTGGGTAGCCAACCATGCGTTGAGGCATCACTGCCTTGCTCCGACGAGGGGACATCAGTCAATATGCTCATGTGTACTTGTGTATAAATGTGCATATGTATATATATATATATATATATATATATGCATGTATATTATACTTACACGCACCTATACATGCACCTGGACATCTGCCTTCTACATCCGATAGCTACTTACCCACCCACCTACCTACCTGTCCACCCACCCACCTACATACCGACACACTTAGACATAGTCTATACACACGCATGTGTATACCTATATATATATATATATATATATATATATATATATATATATAAATATATAATGTGTGTACATACATATATATATATATACACACACACAAATGAGTACAATATACACTAGACACATCATGTAGCCATTGACGACACATAGAAAGACTGCGATCCTGGTTCATCAGTGGCCCTATCCCTAAGACGAATTTCGAACCAAGTAGCGATGCTTTCTTAAAGTCTGATAACAGAGAGTCCATGGAGATTGTCAATCTAGACCATGTGTCGTAGAAGCTTCAGTCTGGGCTGCGGCCACGCACGGAACTGTTGCAGCAGCTTCCATATAACTTGTCTTCGGCTGCTACAGGAGGGGTGATATGAAGGCTAGTCGGCCAGTCTCGGAACCCTGAAACCGACAAACCTCAAAGCCAAACGGTCAGGGCTTGGCCTTCGGTGCTGGCTGGCTCTTCGGCGCATCATCTTCGGCAGCCCAGGCCTGTGCATGGCGACAAGGAGCTGAGGGGGGCGGAAGGTGTAACCTCGTAATCGCGGATCTGCAACAATGCCGGAAGCCAAAGAATTTGCCATAGTGATGTTGATACTTGCGAAGGGAGGCATGTGCCCAGTGAAAAAGTGCAGAGAATTGACACGTTTAAGCGCAAGGCAACGATCGTGGTGACATCCGATACTCGAAGCACTTCGCGAAGCCGTACATCGTCGTACAGCATAGGCATCTGAAACATCACAAAGCGTCTTGCACAAGCATGGTGCCCTGCCTCCGCAAGCTGGCCGTCTGCAAACTCAAGTAGTCTTGAGCGCACAGGGTCTCCTTGCAGAGATCCAACTGAGGTTACAGGACGATGTTGAGATCGCCTACAAAACTTGCAAAGTTCTTTCTGGACACACTGGTAAGCAAGTGAAGATCTGCAGGGCATCTGCCGCAATGCTGCCGGGACCGTAGATCCAGCCATGACAACAAGTGACGGAATGCGGGGCTCAACCCCGAAACATCCTATCAAAACAGCAACGATGGACCGCATCCGCAAGCCTTCTATCGGGTATTCGACCTGTACTGATGAGCGCCGTGAGAGGCCCCAAGTGCCGGGCCCAGGCGTCGTAGCCAAGTGCAGAGCCAGGCTTCAGCTCAACGGCTGACATGTTCAGGTGCTGCAGCTTATTTGGTCCGTGCTATATTATCGTGCGCTGTGCATGTTGATGTGACGCTGCCCGTCAATTGGCACTGTTAAGCTGGCACAGCGACACCATTGAACAACTTCTGAGGCCTTCTTTCCTCCAAGCTTAGTGTAAGATAGATCTCGAGTCGCATAGTCCACAACCCAAGCTAGATTTGTAATCATGTCATAGTTCAAACATCCGACAGGTCCGGCTTGATCCCTGAAAACTGAATTTTAAGACCCAGAGTGCAGCATTTCCCGAGAAGCCGTCCGGAGGAAGAAATTGGCCGCGCAGCCGCCAACTGTCTCGCTTGGGCAGCCAGGCGCTGGTGGCCTAGGCTGGGACAGCCCTTCATTCATTGTTGAATTCTGAGTTAAGTCAAAAAGATCTGGTTCAAGCGACACTGATTTTCTCAAAGACAGAGATTTTCCGGTGCAGCCGGTTCAGTTCGAAATTCGGGAGCCAGTCCAACCATGCCTTTGCGTGCTGCCTTTCAGGTGAGTGCTTCGCTGCAACAAGACATCGTTGCCGGTCAAAAGTTTGCATTCGAAAGCTTGCCTGGCACGGGTAAGAGCACCGTTCTTGTCAACTTTCCCGGCCAAGGCACTTTCTGGACTGTCCTCGACGGCTAAATCCACCTTAGCTTTGGGGTTCAAGGCAAACCGCCTACGTGCGTCCGTGCAGACACGGCCACTCGTCCCCTAAGCACACTGATCAGTTACGTCAGCCTAGCTGAAACTCGACAACGAAGGGCCGGGGGGCACTGCGGTGCAAACGCGAAACAAATGTTGCTCTTCGTAGCTCTACATAGCTAGGAAGTCCAACTTTTCCCAAGGATCCGAAACCCCAAGATGTGACAACAATCCTCGGCAGCTCAACCGCAGCGAAGATACCGGCAAGACAGAAACGGCCGTGCCGGGAGGGCACGGAGGCCGGGGAGGCCTCGGAAAGGAGCAAACTCATCATTACAAGGACCATAAGGTAAGCAGATCACAATAGGGTCAACACATAAATACTACTAAAGCACATCATGAGTTAGCTTCGCTCCAATTTCCGCGAGAGAAGGCTTTTAGGTGTGCATGAATGCTTCGCTGAAAAGCTCAGAACCCTGGAATCATGTCGTCGGTTTGTCCGCAACTCTTGGCACAGGGCTTGGGTGCACGAGGTGACAGTGGCGCTGGAGGACGATCCTCAGGTGGGTCAGTATTTGGCAACAGGCTTAAAGAATAAGGACTCTGTCGCAGGCAGCGAACTTGCGAACGGTCCATGCAGGGGGACTGGTGCTAGCTAGTGCTAGTGCTCTGGGTAGCGGAGGCGGTCGGGCATGTCGCGGTGGCAGTGGTGGTAGAAGCAGCAGCAGCAGGAGTAGTAGTAGGAGTAGTAGTAGTAGTAGTAGTAGTAGTAGTAGTAGTAGTAGTGGTAGTAGTAGTAGTAGTAGTAGTAGTAGTAGAACCAGCAGTAGTAGAGGCAGTCGTAGTCCTAGCGGTCGTAGTAGTCGTAGCGGTCGTAGAAGTAGTAGTGGTAGTGGTAGTGGTAGCGGTAGTGGTAGTGGTGCTGGTAGTGGTGGTGGTAGTAGTAGTAGTAGTTGTAGTAGTAGTAGTAGTAGTAGTAGGAGTAGCAGTAGCGGTAGCAGAAGCAGCAGCAGCAGCAGGAGGAGGAGTAGTAGTGGTAGTAGTAGTAGGAGCAGAAGTAGCAGAGTAGCAGCGTAAGCCTTGCACACTCTTCAACTAGCCGTCGAAAACTAAACGTTCCATATCATGCATTTATTTTAGACATCGTGCGGCCGAGGAGTAGAAGCCTTAAGCGGTCTGGGACGCAGGCAGGAACCTGTGGTCCGAATCGCTGCTCTTGCCATCCTGGGTCGAAGCGGGGCAAACGACGCCGCAGAGTGATGACGCTGGACGTCCAAGCGAGAAGCACAGCCCAAAGCTCTGGACTCCCGCAGAGAAGAACAACTCTCCAGTTGTGCTATCTACGAGTAGTACGCTTGCACGAGTCTCGAACGTGGAGCCACTGTCGCAACTCGAAACCACTTTCGCTAACTCCATGTCCGAAACCTTCGCGAACCCTGCGCTTCGAAGACCAAAAGAGCTTAGTTGAGATCAGTTCGCGGTCATGCTTCCTCGACACAGACTGGCGGATGATGATGATGATGATGATGATGTTGATGATGATGATGATGGTAATCAAGGAACAATCGCACCTTCCAACCCAGATTCGTGAGATGTCCTGGATGCTCATAACGGCCCGATCAATTCTCAAACATCAAGTTTGACACAGTCCGAAGCCAAACACCCAAACTCCCGAAGTCTCGGCCCACGGCCTCAACTTCTCCGAGCCCATGAGTCCCTCACCCGACTGAGTGGTGAAGCGCAGGACGCCGCCGAACCCGATGCGAATGAGTGCCTTCGCATCTCACATAGCCGAAAGAAACTTTGCATGAACTTCAAGCCTCTGGGTCAAGGGTTAAACAGGGCGCGTGCATACTACAAGCCGCCCTTTTCCGAGGGTGAATGCTGAACCTTAACTCACAAGTGATCCTCACAAACCACGGCCAACAAAACCTCAAAGCCCGACAGGCACCCTCATCGCAAGCTTCGTGCTCCAGACTCGAATCTGGGAGCCCGATCAAGAACATTTATGACATCCCCTGGCCGTAACTCGGAGCCGCAAGGTTCGATTCACAACTGACCCAACGAGGCCAAAGCCGTTAAGTACCTGCGGAGTCCAAACGACACTCAAACAGGCTAGATTCAGATGGACATAGCGAAGTATCGCTCTGGGCCGTGAGTTTTTCTACCTCGATTCCAAGCTCTGCACCTCCTGCGCTTCCCCGAGATGCTTCATGACAGCGGTCAGCCCTCCCTGATTCGAAGCGCTTTCTTCAGCTTGAGGTGTGCAGAGGACTCCATTGCGGAAATTCTGACGGCAATAACACTACCTATGCTGCAGTCAGCATCAGCTCTGTAATTGCTATTCATGTATTGAGCCTTGGAGAGGTCAGACCCGTCTTGAAGTCGAGGGTTGAGGTTGTCGGAGCTCATGACTTGCAGAGCTTGGCAGCAGCTTGAAGGATCCTGAAGCCCTGTCGGCTCACGGATGACTACACCCAAACCCAACACCTCACGTCCGTCTCTTTTTGCATCCTTCGCCCCTTTCCCCATTTACGTCCAATTAGATATACACTATATGCTATAAACCACAAGATGCGCGCAATCGCCACAACCTTGACTCCTTGACCTTAAGTAGAGCTTTCAGCCCTCAACCCCACACCCGACAGAGCAGGGCGGCCTTCGACCAATCCAAAGCCGCCTCCACCAGGCAGCCGAGAGTCGCCTGAATCACCGCGTCCTGCCTGGGAACATCGGCGCGTCGGCGCAGTCTGAGGTCTGGGCAAACTCTCAGACTTTCAGGTTGAGGATGGGGCTTGTATTTACAAAGCTGAGGGCGCAGGTGCCCTAGCCCTAGCGCACAGAGGCCCTGTTCAGCGCAAAAGAAGGGTCAGAAAGATTGTAATGCCCCAAAGAAGCCAACCTTCCATCTAACGCAAAGCTCAGAGTCCCAGAAATCTATGGTGAAGTGCGGCTCAGCGACGGCATGTGTTTCATCTCCGGAACCTCGGGGCGCGAAAGAGACCTCTCAAAACTCAGCGATGATCTTCAGACCCAGCATGAGCCCTTCACAAAACACAGCTGAAACTGCCTGCAGGCATTGCTGGGCACTTTGATTTGTCCGACCACTCCGTGACCTGCAGATGAACCCTGTCATCCGGCAGGTGCAGCCAAGGTGCATAGAAGAACGCAGTGGTCCTCAGTCGTCTCTTCAACTTGAGTAAGCTCTTGTACCGGCACTTCCGAGCAGTAGTCCCTTTACGTAAGACGTTGGCATGAACTGAACCCTAGCACCCATCACCGAAGTTCCCACAAAGCTGCCAAAAGAGTGCACCTGCCCAGAGCAGCTTCATCACCAGTTAGCACCAACTGCAACAAGCAGGAGTGAACTTTCGAAGCAGTCCGAGAAAAGCCGTTCATACGGCATAATGCATCACTAAGCCCTTGAACATCCATCCAGAGACCCTGAAACAGTCCAAACTTGATCGCTCGCAGGGCGCATCAGAAAGTCAAAGATTGACAGAGATGTCGCATGCTTCCAGGGCGCGTGTTTGAGGGACCCACGCACTGGCAGGTTCTCATCATATACTCCTCACACCGATGCAAAGCCACAGCGGTTGGAAGGATTGATGGTCTGCGAATCTTTTCGTAGCAAGCCTGAGCCCCGATACAGAGCCCGAAAGAAAGGGATTCAGTGACCTGAAGAGTGCTTCACACCTGCCGGCTCGGTCCTCGGTACCGCAGTTTTCCTATATAGTCAACAAGCTGAGTCATGTCCACCGTTTAACTCTTCCGACCTGAATCGTCTGTCAGTAGATCTAGAATAAGATGAAATGCTCCTCCGCGGACAGGTTGCCACGAAAGAAGTCCTGTCCACATCAGAGAAGAGCAAAACACCTCTCCAGTCCCTGAGAACAGCACCCCTAAGCAGCAGAACTGCGGCCACCTGCGCATGTTGAGTCTTGACATCAACTCCCTCAACCTCCAAACTCATGAAACGGCGCTGTTTATGTCGAAGGAGTCTGGCAGGTTGGGGTGCCAACCCCATGTGTTCACTCAGAAGCACTGCGCTACCGTGCTGTACATTTGGTGCACATTTCCGGACTTCGAGAACAAGAGCGGCTTACTGTTGTAGCTACACCACAGAATGCCACAGTATCCTCACGAGGGGCCCAGTCAGAAAATCGCAGACTAGAAAACCGACTGCAACCCTGAAATGATCTGAACACGAACCACGCACAAAATTCTGATCCCTTCCTGCCATCCCGAACATTTTGAAGCTGGACTTCGCTGGCGGGTCAACAAGCAAGGTCCGATGCATGTCTCGGATCACTTGTAAGAGCTTGGGCCCCGCCTTCTGCGAGCTCTTGTTAATTTGCTTTCTTCCTGTCACCCCTCGTGACAATGCGATACGAAATCTTTGCAAATTAGACTTTCTGTCCTGTCCGTAAGCAACTTTGGCCATGGTAAGTGTATTGGGATCGGGGTGCCGGGATCTCTTGCAGGGCCCAGAGAAGTGGTCATAAGATAACTAAAATGGGGTGAGACCTGGACTTGTAGCCGCCCTCTGGTGGAAAACTGCTTCCATTCCAGTTTAGGCGGCCTTCTGGAAATATGTTCCCACCGCGACGCTCCAAGGTGGTGCCGGGAGACTGGATCAACCTCGAGCTCCGGACTCGAAGCATCTCACCCAACTGAGCCCTTAAACCCCACACCACCCAGCCTGACACTCCATGGAAAACTGCCCCATCGAGACGCAAATACCTAGTTGGCCAGTGTCCTATTCTAGATGTGCTTGGGCCAGGACAGGCTAGACAAAATTGCTCTGCAGCCATGGCCACGGCAGAGGCGTCAGCGCCTCTGTCTCGACGTGCCGAAGATCTGCAAACCAGTATGCCGCCTTGCAGGCAGTGCCTCCAAAAAGCCAAGCGGAGTCTGAGTCGGCTCCGAGTCTTTTTGAGAAGAACTTGGACGCCAGGTATGTGTTGCCACAGCTGGCCATGACAAAGGAACTTGACGCGAGACTCTATGCATAGGCCGTGGGCATAGGCGAAAACGTCTCCAAAGACAAAGCACAAAGCAAAGCAGAAACAAACACACTAAATGGATCGGCTGCTGGGTCAAAACAAGACCCCCCTGTGCAACCGCGCACCACCTCTAACCCTCCTGTCTCTTACTCTGACTCTCTCTCTGCCTCTCTTCAGTGCTCTTGTTTTGCTCGATCTGTGTCTCTCTCTCTCTCTCTCATGTGTGTGTTTTGTTGGTATTGTGTGGCTGTAAGCCGTTGAAAGCGTTACAGGTGAGATTCCTTTTACTGCTTCTTTGTCAGTTTTTTGCATAAATGCGTGTGAAAGCACCTCAACTCAAAAATGTACCCATGGCGTGCGACCCTCGAAGTAAAGCTCCTGGAGTTTGTTCTGCTGTGCGGCTGTTTACCTGTGGTCTTTGTGGATGCATCTTTCAACATAACGTCCAAATTTGCGAAAGCTCAGCGCACATCCATCAAAGCTGGCCTTGAGCTCGTCTAGTTGCTACAGAAAGCCTTCAATCCGTAAACAAAGTATCGTAACAACAATTTCTAGCAGGGGCAATGACAAATCGCAATCTGGTGGTGGTGGTGGTGGTGGTGGCGGAGGTGGTGAAGGTAGTGACAGCAGCAGCCAGCAGCAGCAGCAGAAGCAGCAGCAGGAGGAGCAGCAGGAGAGGAGCAGGAGCAGGAGGCAGGAGGCAGGAGCAGGAGCAGTCGTCGCGGTGGTAGTGATAGTGGTCGTAGTAGTCGCAGTGGTAGTGGTAGCAGCAGTGGTAGTGGTAGGAGCAGCAGCAGGAGCAGCAGGAGCAGTAGCAAAAGTGGGAGTAGCGGTAGCTGTTTTGTTTCTTTCCACCGAGGGCCTCGGGAAGCACTGCCTGGAGGGATCCTAAGGAGGCGACGGAGCCACAGCGCCTGGAGCCTCAGTCTGGATCTTGGACAGAAGGCCAACTGAAAGACAACTCAGGAGAGAGGCTTGGGCCCTGAACCTGCAGCTCAGGTTAGGGTTGGAGCGGTTGTCGTTCTTGTTGTTGTTGTTGCTGCTGCTGCTGCCGCTGTGCAGTGACTGTTGCCTAGAACTGTGCTGGTTCCCGGTAGCTAGAACATGATAGAACTATATTTTTACTT
This sequence comes from Symbiodinium sp. CCMP2592, assembly GCA_905221615.1. Lineage (NCBI taxonomy): Eukaryota > Dinophyceae > Suessiales > Symbiodiniaceae > Symbiodinium > Symbiodinium sp. CCMP2592. The sequence continues at coordinate 263,599 of CAJNDT010006119.1, forward strand.
TGAGTTATGCTCTTGGCGCTAGCTTTGCAGTTTAAACTGGCCTTTCTTCCATGTAAAAGTTGCTGCTTGAACTCGTTGTTGTATTGATGCAAGCGCAGCATAGTCTCGAGTGAAGATACACCCAGAGCAACTGCGCAGGTCCAGCACGAATGGTCCCGACTCGTAACAAGCACATGCCGCATGTATGCCCAAGAAGCGGGGCAGGCTGCAGGCACGCGGTGGTCGTTTTAGGAGGGGACGCAAGTCTGCACGGCACATCGGACACAGGCCACCTGAGCTATGCGTCGTGTGCTACGCCGTATGCGAACACTTGCGGAGGAGGGACTGGGACGAAAGCTAGAAGCGTCAACAACCGAGGCTTTTCCAGTGAAGGCAAGCATGCATACACGCCTACTGAACTCCAAATACAGAAACCCTAACTCTTGAACCCCTCGAATGAGCACCAATACCATCCCCCTCAATGTGGGTGACACCCACCGGGCCAAGCCATGCTCTGCTTGCGCTTCTTGTTCGTCGAGATGCAGCTGCTATTACATATGACTGTGTATTCGAGTACTAGTATAGTATGAAATTATGAAATGGTAGAAAAACAGTATATGGAAGAGGTTGGATCAGAGCTTCATGCACACACACACACACATATATATATATATATATATGTACATATACAATAACATACCATAACTTACTCCCCCAATAGCCACAGAAATAAAAGGTTAAACTTTCAAACTACTGCTAAACTATAAGAACCCCAAAAGTTTAAACGTTTTGTATTGGAGAACTAAGATAAATACATGTTATATATGCCTAGAAGCCAATGGCTTCAGGTCGGGCGCCCAACATAGAACAAGTACGCGACGCGTGAGCGGAGCCAGCAAGCCACATCGTGAACATCACTGGGGGCCTCTTGGATCCCAATCCGAGCCAACAAGCGCGGAAATAGTAAAAAACAGTATATGGAAGAGGTTGGATCAGAGCTTCATGCACACGTATATATATATATATATATATATATGTATATATATATATATGTACATATACACAAACATACCATAAATACATGTGTATATCATGCCTAGAAGCCAATGGCTTCAGGTCGGGCGCCCAACATAGAACAGCGGAAATGGTAGAAACACAGTATATGGAAGAGGTTGGATCAGAGCTTCATGCACACGTATATTTATCTATATGTACATATACACAAACATACCATAAATACATGTGTATATCATGCTTAGAAGCCAATGGCTTCAGGTCGGGTGCCCAACATAGAACAAGTAGGCGACGCGTGAGCATCATGAGCTGCAAGCATCATAAGCATCGGAGCCAGTAAGCGCACATCGCGAACATCATTGGAGCCCAATCCGAGCCACAAGCCCGCATCACGAGCATCATTGGGAGCTTCTTGGGGCCAACAAACGCGCATCATGAGCATCATCGGGGAGCCGTTTTTCCACTCGGAAGCGGTCCGAAGCACCACATTCAAACACCCCAAAACGGACCCGGCGGGGCAACGCCGAAAACCAGCACCAGGTGGGGGATAGCCCCGAATACGCGCAAAAAATGCCCACCTGGCCGGGGGCCCTTCCCCACACCCCTAGATGCAACCTTTCGGTTGGTAAGGAACTCAGCTAGCTACGGAGGCTAGCTTTCGTGACATGGCTCTAGGCAAAGAATCAAGCGCAAAGTTCAAGTCTCAAGCGGGGACACAGTCTCTACTCAGGTGCTTGCTGCAGGCCTAATTAATGCAGAACTCATAGATGTACTGCTCGCTTCAGCCGCGGCGCAAAAACTAGAATTGACTGGGACCCTTCAACTTCAAATTGTGGCTTGACTTGTCCATCACGTTTTCTATGCACATGCACGTAGACTGTGAACATGACGTGTGTGGGTGCGGGTACATGTCCAAACTGAACTCTTTCCTGACTTCGAAGATTGACTAGTCAACTAGTCGGAACTCGGAATATCATCAATTTACAGGATACTGTGACTGGAAAGCTGTGCAACCCGGTCTGTTGCAACGGAGCCACAACGCCGCAGCCAGGGCTCCACACACTCACCGCAGAAGCTGTGTCCGCAAGGCAGTTGGAGGGGCATGGAGCTGGCCAGCAAGCACACTGCACATTCCTCCTGATATCCCGAACGCTGCTCGGCTCTGCAGGCTTACAACGGTTCCTGAGCTCTGCAAATGCGGATGGCTCTCAGGTTGATGCACTCACGAAACACCACCCAATTCCACAACTACTGTGCTTACGTCCTGCTGGACGTTTCGGTCCTCGGGATTGTCAGAGGGGCCACTCCACATCTGAAGGGCCGCTTCCATCTCCTGGACATCTCCGGGCTCTTCATAACATATCGTTAATTCCCGGGCTCTCTCTCTTCTCCAGAAACAAAGGCAGCCACGAAGGCTGAAGTTGTGCATAACTGAAACAAGTGCCAACGCAAAGTTGTGGACCTGCAGCATTCCAAACCCATATTCGCCGGATATAGGTCTCTCAACCAGATTTTATATGTACAATTGTCAGCGTGGCACAAAAGGCCATCATCTGGAGCTATGCTCGAGCGGCAAGACCCACGACAGCACCAACATCACAATGTTGATGCCGCCGATAGTGAAGAAGAAGAAGATGATGATGATAATGACGATGATTATGGTGGCACCTCATGTTTGCACCAATACCTCGAACACTGCAATGGTGGCCTGTTGTTCGGTTGCGCTTTCGTCCGATAATGCTAACGGCAAAGCTACTACAAATAGAGCACCCACTGAATCTCAAACAGCCAGCAGCTGTTTGGCCAGTTCCAGACCTTTGCTATCGACGTTTAGGGCAACGCCGAAAAGGCTAGCAAGAGACGACGGATACCCTTCTTTTGTATGGGAAGAAAGCGCATCGCGCCGGGTCCGTCGCCTCCGCCCAAAACTAGGCTGGCCGGCGCCGGGGAAGCTTTGAGCTACCCGACGCGCCGCCCGTGGGCGGGGGACGACCCTTCAGTCTTTTAGCAAACGGCTTCGCCGATACTGGGGAGGCCTCCTCCCCACTCCCCAACACGAGGGTGGTAGAGGGTGGGCCGAAAAAGCGATGTCGAGCCGGGACAGCTGCCGGCACGACGAATCGCTCATGTCCATGCGCACACACGTGTGCTACACGACATATGCTATCGACGTTTAGGGCAACGCCGAAAAGGCTAGCACGAGACGACGGATACCCTTCTTTTGTATGGGAAGAAAGCGCATCGCGCCGGGTCCGTCGCCTCCGCCCAAAACTAGGCTGGCCGGCGCCGGGGAAGCTTTGAGCTACCCGCCCGGCGCTCCCCACCCCCACACAGCGCCGGCACAGCCGAACTACCGGAAAAACTCAAATAGCGCAAGCTCTCAGCTCCGCCGATGCTCCGTGGATGGCGAACTCGAGGTCGCCAGCAGTCTTGGCCAGGATGGCGCAGATTCTGACCGCCGGTGTGCGTACTCTGGTCCAGCCCATCGCCTCTGCCGTAGCTAGGTCGCCGCGGGACACCGCATCCGCCACATTGGCCTTCGAAGGTACCCGCCGGAAGTCAGGCAGCCAGTCCATGTCTGCTGCCTGGGACCAGAACGCCGCCAGGACGCCGTTGACCGCGGGGTCCCTCCCGTAGCCCTTGGTGAGGGCCCACTGGCCGGCGACGTTGTCAATGAACGCCAGCCAGCGTTCCGGTAACCGCCGCGCCAGCGTTGTCAACGCCAGGACCTGGGCGACGATCTCGAGCACGTAGATGAAGGCTCGCCTAGAGCCGAACGCCACCAGGAAGGAGGATGGCGCCTGGCCGTAGTCATAGTAGGTCTCACCGCCGACTCTGACCACATATCCCCAGCCGTTCTTGCCGCGTGCCCCCTTTGGTGTGGGCAGGTCCGCCGGCAAGAAGCCCGCCTTGTGCTTGACCTCGCCTGGCTGGAAGAACGCGTCCGCGTACACCAGGGCCTGCGGGGCGCCGTCGTCGACGAACGGCACAAACCGGGGCCGGATGTTCTTGAGTAGCTGCCGAAGCGCCCGGAGGGCCGCCGCCAACCCCACCGACAGCTCTGGGGATGACTCCGCCGCCGCGTCGTGGGCTCTGGCGTAAAGCGGCTTCAACGCCGCCTTGCCGAGGCAGCCGAAGGTGGACTGGGACGCGAAGCTCAGCTTGCCCGCCAGCTTCTGCGCCGCGTGAGGCTGAAGGGCATTCGTCTCCAGCGCCGCCTCGATGGCCCGGAGGAGCTTGGCCACCCTCGAGGGGGTGGGTCGCAGGGACACGCCGTCCGCCTCGATCGTCATTTCCACTCCTTGGACCACGTGCCGGGCCGCCGGCTCCTGGGCCTTCGACGGCTTGGTCTGCAGGCCGAGTTCCAGGAAGAGGTCCGCCAGGGAGTGGAAGGCCGACTCCGCGAGCTCCGGGAGGTCGACGCCGTTAAAGTCGTCCACGAAATGGCCGCCGACCAGCCAAAGCAGGACGCGGGTCAGCGCCTGCATCGCGTCCGCGGCCCTGTTAAAATTCCAAACCGACGCCGCGGCTCCAAAGCACATGGCCAGGTGAAACCAGAGTGTCAGCCCAGCCGGCGTCGCCAGGAAAGTGCCGGAGTGGGCCGGGTGCCGGACTGCCCACTGCCGGTAGGCATTGAGCAGGTCGTGCCCGAACAGCCTGGCCGCCGGGACCCCACGATTCCCTGCCAGTTCCACCACGCGCCGGATGAAGTCCACCACGTCATCCACGAAATGGTGGGTGGGGACGTCCCGCGCCAGGACCGTGGAGTTGTGGCCCGAACGCCGCCAGTCCTCCCCTCGACGCACTTTCGTGTTCCCCTCGCCGTCCTCCTGCACTATGGCGAAGGACGCCGCTGCAAAGTGGCGGCCGGGGGGCGGCGGCACCAGCCGATCGGCGCCGGGCGTGTTCAGCACCGGCACGGTGACAATGTTCCATCCAGCCGGCGGGGCCGCCGGACCAACCACCCTGCCAAGCCGGGCCTCCGCCACCAGTTCCGTGAGGAGGGTCTCCCAGTGCTTGCCGGGCTGCGCCGCCGGGGCGCGCTTCCGGACGTATTCCCAGTTGGTCGCCGCCAGCTGGTCCAGGGACACCGGGTTCTGGTAACGGCCGTCCGTCCGCTCCTTCCAGCCTGGGCCACGCCGCACCTCGCCGAGCATGTCGAAGCCCTGGGTGAGGTCCGCCGTGAGGCCCTCGATGTCGGGGTAGCCCACCACGCAGAGGAGCTCCAAGAGGACCGGGATCTGCGTAGGCCGGTCCTTGTCCGCCGTGGAGTAGGTGCTACGCACCGGAGCCGGGCGCTGGGCCAGCCAGGCCGCCGTCTCCTCCACGCGGTCCGCCACCATGTCTCTGATCTCCTGCAGCACCTCGCCGCGGATCCTGACCACGTCGTGGCGCCAGGCAGCCGCGAGCACCAAGACGCGTTCCACCGCCGGCCGCCGGGTGACCGTGCAGTGGCTCAGTTGGAGTGCCAGCCGCCAGTGCTCGTCGGGGTCGTCCTCCGGCAAGTCTAGCCGCGACGCCAGGCGAGGCGGGGGGCTCATGTCCAGGGGGCCTGCGCCGAACTGTGAGGCCATCCACGCCACTGTGGTGGTCCTCGGTGCGACCGGCACCGACGCCTCCGCCGGCTGTGCCACCGTAAAGGCCATGAGCATTGCCAAGAGGCGCCGGGCCACTCCCCAATGCCAGCCGTTGGCCACCATCCGATGCCGGGTCCTGTCATCTCCGTCGCCGAGGTCCGTGTACCCCGCCGGTATGTGGTGGAGAGCCTCCTTAACGCTGACGGGGATGTTGTGGAGCCGGCCGGCCTCGTCGTGGATCATCGCCTCCTCTGTGTAATGCCAGGGGGCGAACTGCCGGGAGTCCGCCAGCCACCTGGCTCTAGCCGGCTCCGGGATCTTGCCCCGAGCTCTCTTCGGCGCCGGGCGGCCGTTCTCGTCCTCCGCCGGCGTGGTGGCGCATGGCAGGAGCAACCTGCTCGACGCCACCGCCGGGTGAAAGGCCATGCCCACCGGTAGCATAGTGCTGGCCGCCGCCCTGGCTTCCTCCAGCCGAAGACGGTGGAACGGCCCCTTCTTGGTCCAGACCAGGGGTGCGCCGGTGGCCGGGTCCTCCGTGTGCTGCCGGAGGTCCGCCGAGAGCCACCAGAGCCTCGGCCTCGAGATCCACCCGAAATCGGAGGCGCAGACCAGCGCCGGTTCCACCCCAAGGCAGTCGGATACCTCCTTGGCCGACGCCGGCTGCATGACAACATTCTCGAACATGAAGCCAACCCGCCAGCCGCGGAGCGCCGCCCTCAGCTCCAGGACGAACTCCGCCGAGCGCAAGAACAGGCTGCCGCGGGCGCCACTGTGGCCCGCCTCCGCGCCGATCTGGGAGAAATCTTGGCAGGGGGGCGCCGCGACGAGGAGGATCACACACTCGCCGGCCGGGTCAAGGCGCTTGAGCTGCCGCGCCGTTAGCTCTCTCTCGCCACCCTGCGCCGTCTTGTGCAGGGGGATCCGAAGAAGGACCCAGTCCTCGCCGGCCTCAATGTCCTCGGTGCGGGCCGCCGCGAATTCGATTTCACGCAGCATGAACCACACCGCCAGGAGGAGGGCGTCCGCCGAGTGCGCCGCCTTCCATGGGGCCCAAGGCTCCGCGGCGGACGCCGGCGAGGGATCCAGCAGAGGCTCCAGCCGCATGGCCGGGAAGATCGCCTTGAGCTTGGACCCCGCGAGGCCACGTACCACCGCCTTGGCGTAACGCCGGATGGCCCGCCGGACTAGCGGGTCCACCAGCTCGCCGCGGAAGTGTTCCTGGTAGGTCACCGCCGCGTCGAAGTAGTTCTGCGCCGAGCGGTACCTGCCCTTCCGCATGCTCGCCGCGACCTTCCTGACGGAGTCCAGGGAGATCGGCCACGCCGGCAGGGCCCAGGCCGCCGTGAAGTCCACCCAGGTCCGGACCCTGGACCGGAAGGGTCCTTTCGAGGAGCGCGCCATGATGGCGCCGTCGAGGTCCGCCAGCGACTCCGCCTGGAGCTCTGGCAAGGCTGCCTGAAGGGCCGTCCTCTTGCAGGCCCGCCGGCCGTCGCGCCTCACCGGGATGTCAGCCCTGACCGGCCGGCTCCGGGTCACCGGGCACTGCCGGTTGAATGCCTTGCTCGCCTGGCGGGAGGGCCAACCTGCTCTCCGCCGGGCTGGGCGCCGGGGCTCGACTTGAGCTCTCCGGGGCCGGGCGCCACGCCCCCAGCCTAAGGAGCACCTCCTCTGGAACGCCGGCCAGGAGCAGTGCGCCGGTGTTGTCCAGGGCGCCTCGGAGGTCGTGCACCCCCACCGCCGGCAGGATCGGCAGGAACTCTTGAGCCTGGATGTCGACGAAGGCCCGCGCCACCTGGGCGAACCCGCCGCCGGCCGAGAGATCAACCGCCGACATCCTTGAGCCGGGGGGGAGCTTGAGCCGCTACGACCTCAACGAACGCGCCACGACGATTAGGGTCGGAGGGGGCGGGCCGGGTAGGAGACAGCACTGCCACTTGCGCCGACTGCACACCAGGCACACACCGCCGGGCCGACTTTTCGCGCCAGGCTATGATCCGAGGCTCTTGGGCCTCCCGACCTGCACTTACGGCACGCCGGGAAGCAAGTGCAGAAACAAATTAAAGCATCGTGGGCCAGCGGCTGCCGGAGAGGCCCGCGAAGGCGTCGCGGCACCGCCGGGACCCAAAAAGAAGAAACCGGCTGAGGGCTACGCCAGGAGACCTACCATGCGGGCGATCGCCAGGAAGAGGTAGGGCTCGCCGAGGTCAAAGTAGCCCGCCGGCGGGCGGCACTAGAACCGGCCGTCACGCGTGTTCCGGTAGCGCCGGCACGCATCGCACAGGTGATTGATGTGCGCCTCCAGGTCCACTGTGCCGCCACGCCGAATGAGGATCGGGCGGAGGCATCTGCCGCCGGGGCTTTGGCAGACGCCCTCAAAGCCGGGACATGGCCGTCCACACCAGCCCACACACCAGACCTCGCCGGACAGCCGCTCGGGGATGCGACCGCCGCGATGGTTTGGAACCAGCGAGCGGACAATGTAATCCGCTGCGCCGGGAGACGTGGGCACCACGGCCGTGGCCGCACCGCCGCCAAGCCGCGCCCGATCCTCGAGCTCCTCGAGGGCCTCCACCGAGTCGACGATGGAGGCCAACATCGCCGCCGGGACCGGGACGTCCGAGGAGGCGCCGTCCTGGTTGATCCGCCGAATGTGGTTCTGCCACTCGACGGAGCAGAGCCGGAAGCGAACATCAACCAGCCGCCGAAAGAGCTCATCGTTGTGGCGGCGCTCTGCTTCCGACGCCCCCCGGCCGGGACGCCGCGGCAGCTCCGGGAAGCCCTCCCCCGTGGTCCGGTTGACCGTGTAGGTGACGCCGCGGATCTCCATGCGGACGAAGCCGGGAGGGACGGGCGCCTGGGCCGCAGGGCCGGCAGGGGCCGGCTGTGCCGGGGTCCCCGCCGCGATCTCTGCCGCAATCTGGTTCTGCAGCGCCGTCATCTCCGCTGAGTTGGGGGCCGGCGTCTTGGCCACCGGCGCCGGCTTCGCCGGCGGGAAAGAGGACTGCTTCGCAGATGCCGCCGCCCAGGCCGCGTAGAACTCCGCCGCCGTGACGAAGTTGAGCTCCCGGGCCTGCCGGGCATCCGCCTCCGAGTTGAAGCCCTCGGAGGCCCACAGGGCGACAGGCGGGCCCTTCGGCTTTGGCTTAGCCGGGGCCGCCGTCGCCGGGGAAGGCTGCTGACCATCGCCGCTTCCCGCCGGCACCGGTGGAGGCCGCTTCTGCATCGGTGGCACCGGCCAGGGTGCCGGGTAGCCGGGCGCCTGCGAAGCAGCAGGGGGCTCCGGGTTGGGCTCCGGGATGCCCTGCCCCGCCGCGGCAGACGCCGCCATATCGCCCGAGCCAGAGGCACCAGTGCCGCCGGGAGCTCCATCGTTGGACCCAGATGCACCACCAACGCCGGGACCAACTGCCGGCGCAGCCGCCTTAGGCGGTGCCGGGTTTCCACTTACTGCTGTCCGGCTCGCCGGGAGCGACGCCTGCAGCATCAAGATGAGGGCACGCCTGGCGCCTGCGGGGAACTGTTGGAGGAAGGGAGCCAAGTCCTCCCCTTCCTCCAACGCCGCGAGGATCACCGCAAAGGCCGCCTCAAGATCCACCGCCGAGAAAGACATGGCAAGGCCGGGTGGAGATGCTACAGAGCGTCTGATCGCCGAAAAAGCGATGTCGAGCCGGGACAGCTGCCGGCACGACGAATCGCTCATGTCCATGCGCACACACGTGTGCTACACAACAAGATCGGGTGCCTTTTGACTTACATCGGTGTGCACGCGATAAACATGGAATGAGGTCCACCGAAACCTTGTCTGTTGCCTACAGCATCTCCTACGTTCTATTTTTATCTCTGTGCCTCTCCGGTGCACCGGGTCTCCTGCATGGAGAAGCCACGTGCCACTTTCTTTTCGCCATGCGCGTCCTCAGTCAGAGTGTGCAGCATGGAGACCCGAGACGGCCTGTAATGCCGAGACATAATGGAATTCCTCAAAAAAGAGAAGATCTTAACGGTCCTCGATGGCATTCACCCCATCCAGAATTGGTGGTCTGCTGGACCTGGAGTGCCTACGTGATGCAGGCCGAGCTCGGATTGTGCTGCCATCGAGACTTGCCCTCCGCCACTCTTCGGCATAGGAAGGCAATGGCGCACTCCCACCTCAGGACGAACGCGCAAGCACGTCACAGCCAGCGTGAACCTCGCAACTCGGCTCTTGAGAATCCAACCTGTGCTGCGAGCACTCATCTCCCCCGCTTCCGACACGTCACTGGCCTGTCGTCGTGCCAGCTTTAGGGGCGGCACACGCCGACCACGTTCCCTCCAGCACTCCGGATGGAACCTCGCGGGATTTAAAGCATGTCGCAAAATGCTTGACGGGGTGACGACGGAGTTCGGCTACTTTTGTTCCTGCCAGGCCCTGCCTCTGTGTCGGACCGCCCTGTATCTCAGTGACGATCTCGGCACCCAGTGCACTGAAGGGTCTGCGACAGTGGTAGCAGCGGTGTCCCAGGTCACGCTTGTTTGCAGGGCGTATGTAGGCTTCCCGTCGGGCGTCGTCTGTTGGCAAAGGTGTGAACTCTGCAAATTCCGACACGCGAACGGCTCCCGGGCCACCGCTTCCGAAGTCCAAACGCCACTGCTCCAGGGCTTGCAGCCGGACCTCCGACCGCTCGCCGAGCCGTTCGCCCGAGGGCGCACCAGGCCCAGGCGGGGCGCTGTCCGAGCGCAGCGCCGAGGAGGACTCCGCAGCGCGCGCGAGGCGGAAGCTGGTGGAGGATCGACGCGGATCCCGCGGCAAGGGAGGGGGCAGAGACGGCACGACCTCACGGTCTGCGTCAGTCATGTGTTCAGGCCACGCAAAGGGTGCATCGCAGCTTTCGTGTAAACTTTGCGAGTAGGCTTGGCGGCCGGATTGAGGGGCATTTCTCTCGCCGCTGTGCTATCAGTTGGAAGCCCTCTGTGCCATTCGGTCATTACATGAGCTTGGGCTGATTGGCCTGAACATTGAATCCGTGGTCGGAGGGCCACTACCAGACGTCCGGATTTCTCAAAAGGCTCGGGAGGCCTAAAAGAAAGCGAATGAGCGGCGGAGGGAGCATGCAAAGTGCACTCAGTCGCGACTAGACTCTAGATCTCTGCAACCGCAATTCAGCCAATGCTTTAGAGCCACTCCCTGCCACATGCATCAGCAAAGACTCTGACTTAAAGCCTCGAAACCTGTTCCTTTGCATGGCTCAATGGTGGATTTTGTTGATTTTGTCTTTGTCTCAGGTCCTAAAACTGACGTTTCCTGTCTTAAGCACGCTGTACAATCCAGAAACTTCTGCAGCAACTCTGGCTTCCAGCCTGACCGCCCAGCAGCATCACCGTCACTGCACCTGGTGGAAAACGTCAAGTATTTCGAAGAAGTCGTTCGGAATTTGACTGACTGGGTGAGTGAGAGTGAGTGAGAACTGTGAGAACGAGTGAGTGAGTGAATGAATTAGTGTATGCATGCATAAGTGTGTGTAGGTGGCATACATGTATGTGTGCACACACCGTGCGAAGGTACGCATGCATGCATAGGAATGCATATGCTATCATTGATGCATGGATGCATGGATGGATGGATGGATGGATGGATGGATGGATGGACGGATGGACGGATGCAGGCATGCTTGTAGGCATGTTGCATGTATATAATAATAATAATAACAATAATTATATATATATATATATATGCATGTGCCTATGTATGTGTGTATGTATGTGAGTGTGTAGGCGAGTATGTCTGTGTGTATGTACGCACGTACGTATGTATCTATGCACGTATACGTATGCATGTATGCACGATTATGCAAGCATACGTCTGCATATGTGCATGCCTGTATGCATATAAGTACATATGTATTTTCTGTATGTAGGTATGTATCTCTCTGTCTCTCTCTCTGTCTGCGTGTCTGTCTGTCCGTCCGACCGTCTGTGCATGTGTGTATGTATGTATGCATGTATGCATGCATAGGTATCTACCGTTACGCAGCTGTCTATTCATCTATCTGTCTGTACAAATTTAATGTATATTGTATATCTTTACACGTTACTCATATGTATATGCACGAACGGAACAATGCTGAAACCAGACTCTGGAGGTTGCGTGCAGGCAGCACAACCGCGAAATGCATCACTCGAAACACGAAACCAACAGGCTCAGTTGTGTCTTATTCCTGGCCGGATCGAAGAACCTTGAATGGATCGTTTAGGCTGTCTTGCTGTCATGAACTGCAGCTGCAACACCACGAGTCTTCGCCCTCGAAAAAAACATCTGTGAATAAAAATTATGTACATTGACACCACAACCACTCCTTACGGCTCTGAGAGACCCTGGCGATGTGGCCATCGTACAACAGGACCCGGAAGTTGCATCGCACAACCACCGTTGACCACAACACCTGGGGAGGTTCAGGCTCATGACGAACCCCGCCTTGATGTGCTTTCTATCTACGGTCTTGCTTCCAGATCAGGCTATGCTGTGTGGACTAGGTACGCTTGGCATCTTGAAGAACCTAGATTTCAGGAACAGATCGGCGACAAGGCACTGTTTTATCCTGTCGTCTGAATGCCCTCAGCAGATTTTCTGTCGAGAGTGCTTTTGCAAGGCTCTCCGACTGACTTCAGCCTGGCGTCTGGGTGGCACTTCGTCGCCAAGGGCACTCCACATCAGCGGCAGAACCACCTGTCCGCCTGGTAGGTCGGGACCCACGTCGGAGCACGGCGCATACAGTACTGCTGCTTGAGGAGGCAACAACCGATGCGAAGACTTAGTTCCGGGCTGTCCCAGCTCAAGTTCACTTACTGGTTTCGCTGCTGTTCCGTCCTCGTGAGCCGAAGATCAAGCAGTCTGCTCCTGAGAGCACTTGACTTGAGTGCAAGGCTTGTCCGAATCGACTCTTCAAGAAGTCAGTAATGATGACTGACACACTCTACTACTAATGTTACTAATGTAGTGTCTGCTCATGACTGTGAAAGCCGTGAGTTTTGAAGGAGTCCAGGCGAGCGAGATGGACTGAGGTGCTGTGGTTGGAGTCGGGCTTGCTGCCTGTGTTCTTGAATCCGGCACTTTGAGCACCCGATCTGTGCAGAGGCAATGACGCAAAGAAAAAATTGTAATTACTGATTACTGTCTTGCAGAAGAAGCGGCTGCGATGAATGCCCATACGAACGAGGTCCTCTCAAGGGAAATCTGGACAACAAGTCGGGTTGCTGTTCCTGCGATAGCTGGTGACTTGCGAGCCGAGTGCACCGAACCTCGTGGCGCACATCCGCAGTTTGAATCCATGGAAAACAATCTGCTTCACCTGAAGCCGATCTCCAAATTCCAGTTCACTGCGAAACTATAGCAGCATGGCAACCCTAAAATCATGCACTTCCCCTAGCCTAGCCTTCTCAAAACTGTCCGAGTGTGTCCTCCCCGAAGGTCCGCAGGTTTGGGGCACCAGCCCCAGTGTCCCAACACTCAGGATACCGGTCCTGGGGCACCAAAGATCACCAGCCTTCTATCTCAAGACTTATGACACTTAGCACCACGATGCCCAATCTTGACTCCAATTGATCTCATTGAGTGCTTTTGTTCGTTGGGGTCGCGTTCTGATAGCAGACAGCGGCTGACAATCAAGGCCACGAGCGACAGCTTTATAGCAAACTGCCAGAAGAAGGTGCAAACTGATCAGGTCACTAATCAGCTATCCAACGTCCAGGGGTGTTGAGCGGTTTCACAGCTCGTAAGCCTCCTCGACGATCTAATGCATTGGCACGACCCCTCAAAAGAGGTCGCCATAAGTGATCCGAGGCTCGTAAAGTACGCCTTTTCTTCCGGCCACCTCTACCTGTCACCGAGCTGTATGAGGCTGTGAGCGGCTTCGTTGCAGGATATTGTATGTAGAGTTCGAGAAACTTTAGCTTGGAAGAACTCCCGGTGTAGAGAACACGCAAGTACTGGGAGATGTAAGGCAGCGAGAAAGAACTCCGGTGGGCCATCTCGAGAAGAGTCACTCAATGAAGCTGCAGACTTCTGGCGCGTAAGCTTCCAGTCGTTGCAGCGCATCGCTGTGGTTGAACGCATATAGTGCTTGCCGTAGCCGCAGAGCACAGTTTCATTAGATTTCATTAGACATGCAGGGCATGGAAGCCATGCGCCCTGGGCCCTAGACCGGAAGTGCTGAATTTTTGATTCCCGTGCCTGGAAGCCTGGCTCTGCACCCAGCGCTCGAAATCGGGCACCGAGTGTCCTCAAGGCTGCTCCCCACTCCCACACACTTTCTACACGAAACGGAAGGACAGCGTCGCTAAGGGCCCAGTCCCGAAGAAACTTCAAGAAGTAGCTATAGTTCAAAGCGCTTCTGGCCTTGCGCCTGGTCCTCAAAATGGACGCTCCAGCGGTGCTAGGACCGCATCCAAAACTACCGAAAACTCCAAGCTGAACATGGATCGGACCCAAACATCTCTGAAGGCCGCAACTTAGAGAATGGTGGGACAAATTACAGGAATCTGCACCTCCCCGTGCACGATACTGCACTTACAATACAATACACGCGCGCAAGCGTACTTGCGCAAAGATCAAACATGTAGGTAAACACATATAAGACCAGCAAAACAGGCAGACAGACACACAAACAGAAAGACACACATGCAGGCATGCAAGCATGCATGCATACACACACACACGCATACACAGGCACCAACATGCATTCAGGCACGCAGGTAGGAAGGCACCGGCATGCGTACATGCATGCATAACTGCACATGTACATACATAACATACATGCACACATACATGTAATCATACAGGCATACATACGTACGCACATACATGCATACATGCTCACATACATGCATGCATCCATGCATACATAAATGCATGCATACAGACCATCTACTATTTCGCCCGACCCGCCCCGAATACCAACTACTCATCCCCTCGAACCCAACCCGAACACCAACTCCTCATTGCACATTCCCCGCCACCCCACTCCACCCGGACACCAACTATTCATTCCCCTGACCTGCCCCGAACACCAACCATGCACGCCCCCCGGCCCGCCCCGAACAGCAACTACACATTCCCGACCCGCCCCGAACACAAACTACGCTTTCAGAGCTTCAAGGGTGAAACAAACCCCATTGCACTCCAGTTATAGAGTTCCGTGAAATTGCTACCTTGAGCCCCTGCACCCCAAGCCGAAATTCAATTTACGCCAAGCGTCTTGACCCCAGCGCCAGGAGCGACAATGAGCAAACGGGCAGCCTCGAGAAAACGATCACCAGGCTTCGGTAAAAAGTGGAACGAAGTCATGATTTAGTTTAGTCTGTGGTAGCAAAGGCTTCTAGAAGTCCGACACTATCCTTCAAGTTTTTCGTTTCCGGTGTAGCTCGTGGCTTCTTCTAGAGGGTGCTGAGCTGATAGAGAGACTGCCGCTTCCATGGTTCAAACTTCTGACTCTGCTGCAGAGAAAGAGCAGGAGCCTGATTACGAATCAGGGCAGCGAGAAACACAGCCAGACTCAGAATCAAACTTAGGATGAGCGCTGTGGTGGGGACAATTGTGCGCAATGTTTTGGGTGAGCGATCTGGGTGCATTTTGCTTTTTCTGGAGCGACAACAACTCAGGTCCGATGGCTGCGCAACAAGAATCCGAACATGAACTCTGAAGTTTGCTCCGTCTCTGCCCTCTACCCTTGCAAACCTGCGCTGGCTCGACATCGTGGCCAGATCTCTGGGACTTGCAGGTCGCATGTACACAGGGTGAAGACGTCTACAATGCCAGCTGTGTAATATGGGGGCCTCATCTTGTTTGAGAGTGCAGCTCAAAGTCAGAGCCACTCAGGGAAAAGGCGGCCAAACCGGCGCCTTCTGCAAGAGACTCGCCGACTCTGCCAGGCTGAGCGCGTAGACGCCGGAGGCCAGCTGGACGTGAACCTGAAGCCATCGAATTGGCATTCGCATTAAACTCACATTCTCGGCATAGCTACTGGGCTACTGGGTCGGAGGCAGTCTGGCTCTTCGCATCTGCGCCGACAATGGTTCCGGCCTCCCACCTCCGTTCGACGATTGGGAATGATTGGGTATCCCAGCCAGGAGCAGGAGCAGCAACTGTAGCGGCAGCAGTAGCAGCAAGGAGGTGGATCCCGGCACTTCCAAGACAGGAGGGATTCAACAACTCAACCATACAATAGTTGGCAGCCTCAAGCTGGAAGATGCCGTGGCGATACTAGAAGGTGGGCACTGCGGCAAATACAAGTCATATCATGCGGAACAGCTTGCAGCTTCAAATTCGTTACTGTGGGAACTCAACAACACCAAAAGCACAGTGCCAGGAGGTCAGCGCGCCAGAAATATCGCGCTTCGGCCCGACATCCGACAACTCTACACACATCTACGTCAGAAGCGCTTGCCTGTTTGCTTGCCGAAGAAACACTTTGTCTCCAGATTGCAGCTCGTCGCGGTGAGCAGGAGGCCCCCTCGCGAGACTGAAAGGCGGCCGCCATAGTCTTCGTCGGGTGCACAGCACGACTGGCTTATAATAGACTTTCGACCATCAGAGAGCAAAGCTCGCAGAACTTCTTGGCCTGGGCATTACGACTTTGGGACTTTTCAGTGACTTCAATGTGGAGGGGTACGTCCTACCTCCGGGACGTCTCGCAACTTTGAACTGTGCGTAATAATCTGGAAAGCCAACACTTCAAGCAATGAGGGGAGTCCAGTATTTGGCTGAAGCCGCGTCAGTGCAACGAGGGTCAAGACCTTGCTAGAACTGCTAGAATGCTTCAAACCTCTTGTAGTTCCGCAGCCTGGAAAACCCTATCACCACAGAAAAACTTCCAGAATCAAGAAGCGAAACCTAGATCCGACCTCTTGTTTAGCCGAAAAACTGAACAGTTGATCAACGCCTCTATACTTTGCTTGTGGGGTTCAGAATTCTGAATACGATAATAGCACAACTAAATAAGAAGCTCATCAGTCTCTCGGCGCCTTACCCATGGCTGGGCCAACAAATCCATGGCCTTGAAGCATGTTCACGAGAAAGGAAGTTCCAGAGCTTCACTTTAGGGCTCCGCACATGAAAAAGTAGATCCCTCGCTACTGTCTAGCGGGCTCATGAAACCCCGTTGAATTTGATTTCAGACCGACATCAGACGGTCCTGATCGCACACTTGGACTTGGAGAATGTTTTGAACATTTCCTCTAGCTTGATGTGCGGTGCCTGCGCAGCCATTGATCCGCCTCACTGGTGGATGCTGTTTTCGGCTCACGATCCTCCTCCTCCTTCGCCTCCTCCGAATCCTCCTGCAATGGCCGCAAGGCGCCGGAATCCGACTCTGTATTGACTGAGCCATGCATGGTTCCAACAGCGCACCCCGTCGTTTGTGTATACCGCATTTTGCAAAATGCGAGCGACCTGAACATTCAGAAAACACATGACTGTGAGGCCATGACCTGCCACGGCACTAGCAACCTTTTTGATACCCCTGCAATCCTGAAGCTTCGCTAGAAGACCGGATTCTTCACTGAAGGCCTGCACCGCGATCAGACTGTTTCTCAGATCACTTCCTTTGGAAGCGCACAAGAGCTACAAGCTGGTAGCGGGCAGAAGTCTTGCTTGTCTGTCATGGTCTTGTCGTCGTTGCTGTCGTTGTTTCTGCTGTTCATGGCAGTACAATTATTCGCCCAACAGTGTGGCATCACCATAGTGTTCCCGACACAGGCGTGCACTCTGTTGGTGCTCTTGCTGTTTGGGTGCGAGTACAGAGCTACCTCTGTAATGTAATGACTGTGTCCATGAGGCTCTGATTCCTGCTTGGACCACTCAATCATGCCACGTTGAAGCTGGAGCAACGGAGAAACACTACATGAAAGTGTCTCGCTGAAATCCTGAGCCTCACACAGATTTCGAAGCAAGCATGCAGTGTTCGGTTTCCGAAGACATCAGTAATATGAACATTACAGCTACGGTCGTTGTCACCAATTTCTAACTTCCGAATGTTCAAAGGCCTGGTTCCAGTGCTGCATGGCCGCCGCACGTCCTTTTGTCTTAGATGGCGAGTGTCGTTGTTGGCATTCGTACTGTTCGCGTTGTCGCGTTAATGGCATGTCCTTGTTGTTGCGGCGTCTCTTGCTGTTGCTGCCACCGCGCACCGCAGCATGTTGCTGACAACTCAGCTGATCGTCCCTCTTGGAATGTAAGCGCGTGCCATACCTTTTAAACTGTCGACAAACAAGAAGTTTAAGATGTCATTGTTGTAGTTGTTGCTGCTGTTGAAGCTACTCTCAGGTGCTGCTGCTGCTGTTGCTGTTGTTGTTGCTGTTGGTGCTTCTGGTTCTGTTGCTGGTGATGCTGGTGTGGTTGCTTGTGAGACCAGTGTTGGTGGTGGCAGGGACAGCTGCGGTGGTTGCGACCGCCGCTGCTACTCATTGTTTGTTCTCTGTTACTCTTCTTCCTCTTTGATTGAGAGGACTGCTACCGTTAGAGTCGATTGCCTCTATCGTTATCCTGAATCCTTGCCCCCCCCTTCACTTTCCATTCTATTGCTCAATCGCGCAACTTCCACATCTCTTTCCAACAGTGATTGGACCAAACAGCTGACACGAGTCTCTTGGCATCATTTTCCCCTGCTCGCGGAAGACGCAGTCCGAGCCCCTTTATGCTCGCGGTTGCGCCGGGGCGGGAAGATCGCACGCGGAGAGAACGAGGCTGTTTGAGGAGCTTTCGCAAGATATCTTCCTCATTTGGCGCCCTTGCTCTTCAGCAGCTCCACAATCTTCAACCTTGGCAACTAGAGGCCATGCATTTTTCAGCGATTCTGAGCGCCTGAAGCTCAGCCGCAGCTCCAGAATCCCGGTCCAACTTGGGAGCTTTGTGCGAGGATGCGCTCCAAGGTGCAGAGTGGGGCGATACCAGGGCGATGAGCACTCATCCCGACCTGTCGCACACTGAGACCCATGCTGCTCGTTCTTGATGGCCACTGCGAGGGGGGTTTGTCCACCTCGGCAGACTCTGGTCCAATTTGGACTGACGCACAGTTTTAGCGCCAACGGAACCGCTCCGAGGATCTTCTGACGTCTCAGCGGGATGACTTTTCGCCTTCAGATCCCTCGAAGCCCGCGCAAGTTCCGAAATCCTTCCCACAATTGTGTACACACATTACACACTCTGGATGGCATGGAACGAGAAGCAACGGCAGCCGCGGCGACAACAACAACGTAAAGACAAAGACAAACGTAAAGTTACGAAAGAAGGCTGGTCTTCAAAAGGACGAGAGCTAAGTATATTAATCAGCAGCAGGATTAGCTGCCGAATGAACAGAGAGGCTCTTGGGATTCGGGAAGTGCTTCCTGCTTATGTTTAGACAGGAGACAGTCAACCTACTTGCAGTCTCCTAAGTTGATATCTGAGCTGGCCGAAGAGATTGCGGGTCTGAGGTCCAGGTTCCAGCTCGATTGGCGAATGAGCCTCCGGCTGCTATTCTCTTTGTTGACGTTGGCCTTCTGGCTCAGAAGGTATTCCAGAATCTCCTGATACAACAGGCCAAGTTTACCACCTGACTAAACCATGCAACCCCAGATGCCTCTGCGAAACAGATCGATAAAGCCATCTCTGCGTGCGTGTTTGTATCTCACATTGTCGATTTCGCGATCGTGTACTGGGCTGCCGTTTGGAGTTGCATTGTAAGTCTTACAGAAGTCTAGGCATTAGAGACAAGTGAAGGGTTCAACCATAAAGGTCTGAGTTCTGCGCCTGCCGGCCTCTGGCACGCGTTTTTTAGGTAGCCGGTTTGGGAGACGTTCAGGCCGCTGAGAGGACAGTATGTCGCAGGTCCTGGCGGCCATAGCCCGCAGCATAGTGAAGGCTGCTGTTTTCCGCCTTGTCCACGCAGTTGAGGTCCTGAACTTCTCATAGACTCGTGATCCTCTGAAGAAACCTTCGAAAGCTTGATCCAACGCTCAGCATCTTCGTCTTGAAAGGGAAGGTGGCAACATGTCAGGTCATGAAGTACTCAGTAGCGAACAAAACAGAGTGGGCCACACTGACCAAAACGCACCTTTCCATCCTACCAGACTCGAAACTGCGGCCAAGGGTCAGCTTTGACCTGCAAAGACAGAAACGAGGGCAAACCGCGCGTTCAAAGGTTCTGAAAGAACGCTTTACTTTGGTCCGAACTTCTGAAGAGATCGGAAGAGAGCACACTTCGGCAGTCGAAGACCCCGTCCAGAGATGTCATACAGTCACCTCGGTTCGTCATGTGCGCAACCTTGGAAATGAAACACTAATGTCAATCGGGTTGAACCCGAATACCTTCTTGCCCTGCATGTCCGGCACATCTTCAGGGTGAGAGTTTGGGATTTCATGTTCGTTGGGATCCCTTCCCGCCTCGACTAAGAGTTGGGTAATCGGCATGCGGTCAGCACCCACAGCATAACCTGGAAAGGGACAAGTGACCCTCCTGTGGGCTACTCTCTCCGAGCTGCCATCCTCAGTCCCCAAAACGTAAAACTTCAGGTGTAATCTGCAGACCGACGACCAATCGCAGTTGCAAAGAGCAGATCTCCGGAAAGCTCATGGGCTGCTGCAGATCTCTCAGACTTCAGCTCGGGGCAAACGAACCCGACCCTGCCTAGACATGTTACTCCACGTTGATCTTTGGCTTCTAGATCACGGCTGCCGGGATGCTTGTCCGTCCTTGTCACGAGCAGCAGCCGGGCGAACAGCAACATACACACTGCATGTGCCTCAAACTTGTGGTAACATTTGCCGCGAGGTGTGCAGACTGCAGTAATTTCACTCACCCAATTGAAAACGATAAACAGAAGCCCGAGTTAGTCAAGCATGGCCAAGCCGAACATGCTTCAACCGAAACCTTAGTCTTGAATTCCAACTCCCTTGAGCCTCAGCGAGAATGCCAAACAGCGAAGCCGCGATTGGCTGAGTTTTGTTTGCATCCGAGGCCCCGACTCCGTGAGGTAATTTTTAACTGCGTCCAGATCGCCGAACTTGCAGGCCTGCCGTGCAGAACTGAAGGTGTTGTCCTAGCAAAGGTGTCAAAGGGCTTGGAGTTAACGCTTGAGGCTGTCCAGCGCTTCTGTCTGTCCTATTGTTATTTGAACTTGCTCGCATCTTCGTAGTAAATGCTGGCAACACACACAGTCATGAGACTAAGCAACAAAAACTGTTGATCAGCTGCGTGGCTGTGGAAACACTGTGCGACCTGTGTGCGGGGTGGTCAAATGCGGAGGGGTCAGTCAGTGGTCCTCCCCGCCGCCCGCGCCGTCTATAGGGGCTCAGCGCTTTGGAGATGAAAGGGCTTCGGACGGCACTACCGAAAATCCACAGATCCCCCGAATCGCGACACCTGGCAAGTTATTACGACCTGGGATGGCAAATCATCAGTACCTTTGAAGACAGCTCACGATCCATGACGGCTCCAGGGCAGACCAGCCTCCTGCAGAGTGAGCCTCCGGGAGCTTCAAGGTTGGGGGCTGGTTTTATAGAGCTCTGGGCAGAAGGCCGGTCAAAGCCTGTGAAACTTCAGAGGAATGACATACAGAGACACGCTGCTGAAGGTCTATGGAGGCTTTCCAGCATCCTCGACCTCGTCGGTGGGACTGACGCATCAAAAACTTGGGGTTGAAGTCTTGGTGGGTCCGGAATCGTCTAGCGACCGGTTCTGATCAACAAAAAAGGCGGGGAGGATTATCCGGTATCCAGGCTCCCCGGCGGCGTCTTGCGCAGACTCTCCAAGTGCGGCTTCGCCTGCTCTGGGACCTGGGGAGGTGTCTGCAACGGATTGCCAGTCCTCATCACCCATCTGACCCGGTTTGTCTTGGACACACGGTTTTACGCTTGCAAGCTGGGTGTCTGGCACCTCCCATCTTGGCGCTAATTTTCTGCATGAGCTCGCTGTCATCCAGATACTGTCGGATCTGCCATCAGTCGACAGTGCGAGGGCTCAATCGGTTGGGTTTTCTACAAAGCTTGTATCCAACGCGAGTCTATGTATAGCTCTGAAACTGCCACAACAACCAGTTTCGTTGCGGACCGACACGCCGCAATCGGTGCTGCAAGACGAACGGGCGGACGACCAACCCCTGCTACACTCCGCCCTACAAGCGATCCATCATGACGCAGCTGATCAGCATTCCTGCCAGAGTTTTGCAACAGCATTTTCGTCAACTATTACATGACTGCACCAAAATCCATAACGCCTGGGAAACCACCTTAGATCACAGGGCCACATAGCTAACACCTCCTGCGCGCCGCCGCGCATGCTTGCATGCGTCCACACCTATACTATAGTCAATCATGATTGTAAGAACAGGAAACATGAAATCCGAGGCCTGCTGAACCTGATAGTCCTTCACAGCTTTGAACCTCGGCGGCAGCTTGGGAGTCCATTCTCAGGCGGGGGTGAATGCAACACCACAATACTTCCGAAATGTAAGGTGCAGGCAGCTCCTCGAACTCGGGCTCCTGCTCCAAATCCTTAACTGAACAACTAACAGGCGGCGGATGAAGAAGCAAATCTGTCTGTAAACATCGATTCGTGCCGCGCTACTACAGCTTGAAGCGGACGGCTGTTGCCACAACAATCCTCCTCCTCATGCAGCAGCTACATGCATCTGCTTGCTCGTACTACTACGTAGTAGCTTCTACGACCCCGCGCTGATGGAATAGCACTGCCTCTGAAGAGCTTACAGTATTGGGTTGAGGCATGCAGGTTTAGGATAGGTTTAGGCTTGGATGACTGGCAACCTTTTCTTCTAGTGCATTGCAAAGCTGAGCCAGGCTGCATAAGAGGCATGCACCGACCCCGCCGCCCCACCACCCCCCGAGGCTTTGGTTGAGCTCGGGGCTTTCATCCTCTTGGCAAAGTCCTGTGGAGCAGTCTAGAGCGGGGATTGAGAGCAGGCTTGGCAAAGCCGGTGCCGACATCTAGGTTCCTCTTGAAGCGTGACTCAAAACCATCACCAAGACCGAGTGCATAATCCCTCAAGGGTGAATCAACTCGTAAAAGTGCCTGGTTGCTGTCATCAATCTGACCTTGCCAGACGTCTGCGATCGCTCCTGGTGGCTTCACAGCTAAAGTCGGACCGGAGTGGCAGCTCGAAATTCTGTGAGGAATGGTGTAGCACAGGCTGTTGATGGAAGCAGCTGTCAGAACAGAAGCAGAACAGCGAGAGGCATCCATGAGAAATGAACAGCGAAAGCAGCCAAAGCTGATCACCTGGGGCCCCAGCGCATCATCTTCTGCTTTCGAATACGATCAGGGTTCGTGGAGTGCTCTATAAGCCTGACACAAGCAGGGTTTATGCCAAAATACATTGCGACACCTCTAATAAACAGATAGGTAAAATGAAAAATGGAAACTACAACGCTTGTGGAAGCAGCAGAAACCAGGGAAACCGCGCTAACCCCGGTTCAAAACTACGACGCACTAGAACTTCAGTATTGTTCGAGTGTCTGAGCCCTGAACCCGTTTCTTCTGTTCTGAGAGTTTCCTGTTGCGTGGCAATGCAGCAAGGCGTTATGGATGGTGTGGCCGAGTTGTCCTCACTGATTGTGTCAGGTATCTGCATGAGTTCTCTAGTTTAGTCCATATAATCCCTCCCCTGAACATTCAACCCCCCCCTGATATAAAAACTGCCGGCCCCCGGAATTTTGCGGTTTCGGGCCCCGCATTCAATTTAAAAGGGACAACATTAGGGGGTGGCAGATCTGTATGTGTTTTAATTGAAGGAAGACTACCGTAGTACTAAAGACAGCAGAGCTTCAGGGTTTAAGGGTTTAGGGCTCAGGGCTTTATAGAGCCAAAGATTACAGCAGTACTAAAGAGACACGAGAGCTTTAGGGTTTAAGGGTTTAGGGCTCAGGGCTAAAGCTTTAGGGCTCAGGGCTTTAGTTTGGGGCTCGAGGTTTAAGACTTAGGGCTTTAGTAGGGCCTCAGGGCTCCAGGCTTAGGATAGCAGCTGGGAGTCCGGGTACGTGGGTGCACCGAAACACCCCCTAATATAAAAACTAAACCTCCGAAATCCAGTTCTTATATTGGAGGGACCTTTTATATTAGGGGGAAGGGATTATCACCTCCTTGGTAAAGTCAGGGTCGCACACACCACAAGTTTATGAAGACGCATCTGCAGGTATTGCTAAATTTACATCCATACTCAGGCAAAGCTGCATACAGATGTATCTGAAACACTTCCATGTTTGCAGACGACCCTACTGGCATCACCCTCGTTGACAGAACCCTTTACTGCTGCAAGCATACCTCGCGAATCCTGAAACACGATACATCCAATTCAGCTATATAAGGGCTGCAGTGAGTCCCAGTCGACGCGTCTCGGGTCGGCGCTTTTTTGTCTCTGACGGATTATTCTGCAAGTACCTGGGAAAGAGACAGGAGAACCAAGTTCGTTCATTCCTATAGTCGACCGAGCTTGCTATGTCGTTCCTTGTAGCTGCGGCTTAGACATGCCCATGAATGATCGAATCCACAGGAAAGTCGCTGTAGACTTGCGCTCGGATTCCTGAACACTTGAGCGCCATGTCGGAATATGAGGCCTTCTACAAGCCAGGCATGCTTAGGTTAAACACTGAACACTGCTGACTAGTACTGTGTCCCGAAGACTCGGTCGGAATCCATCAAGCTGTTGCCTTAAGCCGAGCGGCGTCTTCGTCTCTTGCCACTGCACATCCGTCCTTGCAAGCGGATTAGTGACAGTGCTGTGTCGGGTTTCTTGAAGCAGAGAGACAACGGACGCCCCTGACGCCAAACAACTGACCGGCTCAGGGCAGCAGAGTTGCATGTTCACGAGTAACTATGGATACGGGTGTCAGCTTCAGGACGAGGCGGCCCTCCCAGAAACGACTGCTACACGCCCCACTGAGGATTCTTTAAAGTGCAGCCCAGCATCATCTTGGGGCTGCGGAGGATCTCAACCGAGGTTCCGTCGACCAGCGTTATCTGAGCTCTTGGAAAGCTTTCTCAGGTTTGGTTGGAACGTCAGGTTTCGCCCCCTGCTGTCGCTTCAATGCAAACCGCAATGGCACGAAGGGCGAAGACGCCTAGCCCTCTGCCCCTCGAAGGAACATAACTGGATGCGTGGCTGGGGGCAGGCGTTATCATTAAGCTTCAGAAATCTGAAGCCAACGAACTCTGAATCCTGTCCGAAAACCTCAAGCCTAACTACTGCGGCGATCTTTCAGGTACGCACTCGCAGCACGGTTGCCACCAGTACTTATAAAGTTTGGCGCAGACTTCCTGGGTGACATGGCTCGCTCCGATGTCATGCCCTCCTCCGCCGTCTCGGCTACGGCCAGGGCTGGCCTCCGTCAAAGAAACATGGCGTGTGAAGTACTGCAAAGTACTGCATGCAAACATCATACGCTCAACGTTTGCCGGGGACCCCGGCGCCCCGGCGAGACCGGAGGTTCCCACCATGGCTCCCAGACGAAGCCCAGCCAGGGACCCGAGAAGCCCGACTGTCTGAGACGAACACAACAAGTTGTTCCTGGGGGGGCCTTAGCTTTGGATGCACATGGCTGCACAGGCCGGGAGGAGGGGTTGTGCTGCCGCCCATCCACAAACCAAAGGGCTGTAGTGGAAAAACTTATACGTATCTGCGAAGGTTTCGGGATCTCAAGGAGAAAAGAGAGTGCCGTCTCGCTGCAGCTTCAGGAAACTTTGGGCACTGTCGTGTCTTCAAGGTGCGGGCGTGGGAGGGTTGGCCTACTGTCAAGCCTCTTTAGAAGATACGGGCTTAGCCCTGGGTGTGAAGAGGTCTCCCGGTGGCAGGAGTGCATTTTTGACCCAAGAGGATCGCAAACTCTGCAACATGACATAGAGGGAATCGCCAAGCCTCGCTTCAAGCAATGGCCCCCTTTGCTTTGCAGGCTTTGGGATTCGGATCCGCCTCGTGTTTTGAGAGCCCCATACCAAGAACCCATCACATGCAACTGCAGTATTCTGCCAAAAGTGCGACGATTCTAACACTTCAAACATTGCCAGTCTCAGAATATTAAAAGCCCCCGGGAGCCGGGACTTTAGGATAGGTGGCGCCGTAAACACAAAGACCGACTACCTGGACGTTAAACACTTCTCTGATGCACCAGCACTGACAGGATTCCGCATGTGAGATATCCACAGTCCTGTGCAAGTCACCGAGGTCTGTTCACCTGAACAGCGCGCATAAGTGGGCGTTGTTGAGGGCTTACCCAACTATGAAAGGAAATGATCACTCTGCTGCAATTGGAAGGTCTCTGGTGATTGGCCGCTCGTATTGTCAGGGTGGAGCGGGGAGACGATTCGGATATGTTGCGAAGACTGGGCAAAGCTGGGGCAAGTGAAGTCAGCTTCAGGGCAGTTGGACAGTCTTGCCGGTTGGCTTGTTTACCACTCCATGTGCTGACACCATGAACGCTTGCATCTGGAAGTTTACATTTGTGGTTGCTCACAGATGAACCGCGCATCCCCCACTCCCAACAAAAAAGTTGTCAAATACTTCACTGATTAGTTATCCAAGGAAGAAGGAACATGTTGCTGGAGCCCATCTGGCGCAGCCGTCCAGCATCACCCCGAAGTGTTTCGACTCATTCAGCGTGCCACGAGCAATTGAGGGCCTCCATCGTAGACCCTAATTACCCGTATTGGGTCAACAAATGTGCCGAACCCCAAAAGCCAAACCCTAAACCAATATCATTCTTGAACCTCCCCCCAAAGCAGGGCTAAAGATCCCTTAAAGGAACCCCGAAAGATCCCTTGAAGGAACCCACAATGTGCTGTTCTAGATTAGCAAGCTTGCAAGGCATAGAGGTCTGAAGGTTGTTGGGCTGGGGTAACGGGTAACGCCTTTGACAGGGATTCCACAGCTCCACAGTTTTCAGCTAAAGAAGAGATGACGACATTGCAAAACTAATGCTGCCACTAACCCTCCCCGTCCGTCCTCTCGCAGAACGTCGCGCAGCGAACCCAGGCCATCGCGGAAGTTTGTCGTCGGCGCAGGCGAAACTGCAAAGAATTCAAACTTCTCCGGAGCTAGCGGACACCATCGTAGTGGCGTGGCGGTGTGGCAATGCGATTATTGGCGGCCCTGGCTATTTGGTATCTAAGCGCAGCTAGAAGCAGCGCCTCGGCAAATCTCGAACACTTGTCGTTGTTGTGGTTGCTATGAGACACCATCCAAAGAAGAAAACTGCAAATTGGTGGCCAAGAAACCTAGCAACCCTGTAACTTGCACGCTTGGACTCCAAAGCCACACACCCATTGCTGGCCTAGCCTTTGGGTGCCGGCGACGCCGGGGGGGTAAACTCAGTGTCAGGCTCCTGCAGTGGCTCAGGAACCAGGAAGCCTAGGGTGACAGGCCCTTCGAGTCTTTTGCTGGGGAGGGTTTCAAGCTTCTTGCATCGGCTCGTCGGGTTGATTTCAGCATCTGTCCGCTCAAGGGCAGCAGCACCTGGTCCCCGAAATTGTAAGCTAGACTTCCGGCTCAAAAGAGCTGAGCCTTGCCGGTACAAGAGCTTGCCCCTGTATCAAAGGTCCTGCAACTTGAGAGCCCTATGACCGGCAGCTGCCCATTTGTGAGGACCATTGGTGGACAAACACCCACGGAGCCTTAAATCCATTCGTCGGTGCTGCAGGCTCCTCCACAGTACCTCTGAGCTCGCTCGTGGGCGTGACTCGGCTTGGGAAGCAAAACTCTCTTTACTGCTGACCCCTAGCGCCGGTAGCAGGCAGATGCAAAATCAAAAATGGTGTGCACCCGGTACTGCCGGAAACATGCTGGAGTAGGTGTGGAAAGAGACGCACACTATTCCGGAGTCACTGGTACATGCATGGCTCCTACGGGCGTTCGGTTTCCAACCCAAGACTCCCGAAGAAGACGGGATAGCAACTGCCCCCAAAAGAGTCTACGTCCATGTGCTCGTGTTTCTGTCCGTGACACCAAGCACAAGCCCAAAGCCGAAAACGATGCAACCCCGAAAAAGAGCTGAAATCTTAGCAGCCTCACACCCATCAAAAGCTATGTAGCTGCGAATCTTCTTCAACAAGTCATTTCAGCAAAAAAGGACTCCACATTCTCCTTCGGCTCATGAGCCCTTGCCCCAATCACACCCACATTGCTCAGATAATCACTCTGTGGCGCACTCGCCGATGAGCTCTCGACCTGGGTGGTTTCAGATGCAATGACATCGTTCTTGCTGGTGCTACTGCAGCTGTGCTTGCTTCTACTGGCTTGCTGACGACGAGGACGGGAGGAACGCTCACTGGCCCCCGACCCCCCAGTCCTCCTTACGACTTGAACTGCAGGAAAATACTCCGAGTCTTCTTGCGCAAAGTGTAAAGGCAACTATTGCTGTTGCTGATTGATGAGTAGATGGATGGATGGATGCACCCAGGGAGGGGATGCTTCTGTACGGGAGATGCTGATTACGATTGGTTTGCACGGTCGTTGTCATGCCGTTTTTGTTGTCACCTTGTGTCTTGGATTGTCTTGGTTTCTAGATTGCAAGGCTTGCTTTGGCTTGGGAGTTTCAAGGGTCGGGTTCGGTTTGTTGAAGCGAGAAGCACTCGACTCCCGGAACTAGGGCCTCCAAGTTCTCCGTATTGGAAGTCGCGGCGGCTGCTGCCGAGAAATCTAGCCGTTGCGACTGCAGACATGGAAATTCCTCCCAATCCTTGTATTCCGAGGCTTTCAGCCCAGAGCTCTAGACATCTGGAAAACCCTGGCTCGTACTTCGGCCTCCACAGCTTCAGCGCTTGGTGTATCTCTCGCAGCCGGGACCTCTTCCTGCCAAGACGATGCCTGGGAAAATTGCTAGCTCATTGTTTCGCTTCTGGTATGCCGCAGGCCAATATGCTATCATGGTTAGAAAAGCCGATCTTTTATGTGCATGGGTGTATACATATATGTATATATATATATATGTGTGCTACATGATTTTGACATATTTTGTAGCCAGAAGAAGAATATCAAACAATGAAAACAGTAATAACAGCGTGCAAAAGCTAATAACAATGCACGGTAAACGCTGTAAGCAAATGACACCAAGACCGGCAGCACCCGGAACCTTCAACGCAAGATGCAAAAACCTCGCTTGCTTGGGCCTCAGACTTCCCCTAACGCGCAAGCCCCTGTGCAGGGCTCCAGGCCGGCGCAGAAGGCTGACGTCCGGTCTGACTAACCTGCCAAGCACAGAAGGTTCCTGGTCCGTGGTGCGATTCGGCTGAGGAAAGAAGCTTCAACTCTTGAGATGAGCGAGTCTTCGGCCTAAATCCGAAAGGCTCCAGATCCGGCGGGTTCGATGCGAAGGGCTTTGGGCGTACTTACATTTGAAATACACCCAGGTGTAGGGCCGAGGGTTTACTTAGAAAGCTTGGAAGGTTTATGTCAGTTTACCAATGCAACCTCAACGAACCAGATCAGAGACAAACGCGCTGGCGTGAAATCTTGGCCGCATGCACATCCAGAGGGTCTTGTTTTTCGGCCAGAGAACGGCATCTCGCGGTCTTAGTCTTGAAGTCTTCATGGGTCGAAGGCTTCGGGGACGTCGACAAAAATCCATCGGCAACAACGAGTGTGGATCAAGATCCGCATCTCTTGCAGTGATGCTTTGCAGGATAGGGTTCGAAGACGCACCCTCTCCTGGCATAGCGACACGGCAATACGACTGGTGCAAAAACAAAACCCCGGAAAGCCCTGTGTGTCCGAAGAAAAAGAGCCTTGACCGAAGCTAAGAAGGCGGCGGTCACTTCAGAGACTTTGCAGATGCCGAGAAATGGCTCTGGACGTGGGTGCTATCATGAAAGGGGACCTTGCAGCCTTGCAGTACACATCCAGCAAGCCCATGCCAGCTGCACTTATGTAAATCAAAATTACCCCCGCCCCCTGCCCACGTGAACAGAGCCGTATATAGCCCAAGGGTTGGGCCGAAAACTCTGTAAACGAAAACCTCTACTCTTGGGCATTGCAGGATCGGCACCCGAAGAACCTTGGAGCGCACCGATGCAAGCGGGGTGCTACAAAGGGAATGCCCAGAGAAGATATCTCAGCTGATGGTAAGCCAAGAAAACCCAATGTGATGTCCACGTGAGACTTTCCCCGTGCTGTCAAGCGAAAGTTGGGCTGAAGTCCGGGAATACGTACAGCCATACTATGACGGTGCAAGGCCGCTCGGTTCAATGGTGTACCTTTCAACGCCTGTGCCCCCAGAAAGCTGGTTACTGTAGAATAGAATAGAAGGCAATCTGCACGTGCATCGACTAAAAGAATCTGCCCGCCCGTCGCGGCAAGACTTTTGCCAATTGAAACCCTGTACCCCACCCCCTGTCTTTGAGTCGAGCTCTCTCAGTTTCACGAACACGCTCACCAGCTGCCAATGCCAGACAGTTCGTGAAATGTGCTATGTTGCTATGACAATGAACTATTTGCTGAGGGAGCCCTGCATGACTCTGCAGGAGAGTAAGTTGTGCATGCCAATGCTTTCTGAAACCGATTTGAAAGAGGAGTCATCTACTGACTTGCAAGAAAACTCAGGAGAGCAAAGCCATGCAGCAAGGTGATGGCGACGGACACGGGGATTTATTATGCTGTCACAAAGATGCGACGCGCATCTTTCGAATCTAGGTGACTTGGTGGACCAAGCTGTCCTCCAAGCCTGCTCAACCTAGCTCTGCTAGGTTCCAGTACCAAACAAAAACAAACCAAGTGTCTCAGTGACATTGCTAGGAATCGCAGATGGCAAGCAGCCCAGCCTGTACAAAGACAGGTGCACGAGTCAAGCCTCCGATTCTTGGACGCGTGCTCGGTCATCTCTCGATGTCGAGCAGGAACTTAGCTGACTTAGCTGCTTCAAGATGTGTCTACAGATGCTCCTGAAGTGAGCCCCAACAACCTGAACCAGCAGACGTGACATGCAGCCCTGTGGTGGCATGGCGCTTCGGATCAGGCTAGGCGCATTGACGTTCCTCCTGCATCTCCGACTGCCGTAAGTATAGCAACGAGATCCGAGGTATCCTGCTCCGAGAGATCGAAATTGACCACCTGCAGGCCATGCTTCACGTCAACCATCACCATACTACCAGTACTTACGCTCGACGGACAGACACAGGCACAGCCAGACAAGCAGACACGGACGTGTATGTATGGTTAGTTTATACAATATGATTGGTATGGCTGAACATTGTAGGGCTTTCATGGGCGTTCTTCGGCCTGCGTCCTTTGCTTTCGGCTCGCACGATCAAGCCTTTCACACTCTTGCAAGGCCCTGCTGAGGACGCGAAGCCCGGGAAGACCCTGCCGGTAAAGACCCTCACTCCAAACGCAGCAGTATGCCCGCCTTTGCCGCCCTCTTTGCCTTGGGCTTCCGTGGCTTCTCCACAAAATCGCCCATTTCCTGCGGAATTTGGGCTGGAAGGGGAGTGCAGCCGAGGGGCATTTGCCATTGGTACGCATTGGTGCACTGTGGGCTCAGCCGCTAGAAGCTTCGTAATGTGACGTGGCAGGGGTAGGTGACAGAGGGAGATGCGCAGATGAAGTCATGCGAATGAGTTTTGCAGGGATTCGGGTGCGATGTCATCTTTGGCGAGATACTTGACGCTCACCCTGTGCCTGGTATATGTGATTAGAGTCCGCAGGCAAACTCAACTAGTGTCAACTCTCAACTCTGGAGAAAGCCCTATCGCATGCTACTTGCCAGGCCAGTCCGCCTCAGGCAGCGGTACCGCTGGAAGCCACGCCCCCTCGGATCCACATCGCTTGGTGCCCAGCAGAGGCTTGAAGGTGGGTAGGCTCCAGGAGCAAGGAGTCTGGGACCCTACGCTTGGTTGATAATGCATAGTGGCTCAAGGTTCACAATTTAACAACCTTCAGAGCTTCGGCTGCCACTTCGAGGCTTCATTCAGGACTGGCTGGCTCATGAATTGCAGGCTCACAGTGGCAGGAATGCAGACTGGATGCATCTTGTCCACACCAACAGACAGTGAACCCGACATTAAATTTGGGCTCGCTGTACGGACTTCCAAGAAGACAAAGGGACGGTATAGAATGCACGCCAACATCTTCCCGGACGATCCAGCGAGTTGGCCGAGCATCTGTTGGGGCGGTCGACTTGGCAGCTGCAGGCGATGTCGTGCTGGCACCGCAACCCATGGCGTTCTCACAATTGCTACGAATGCTACTACTACTTGTCGGGCACGAACCTGGTGAACTAGTGCAGCAGAGCATGAGCAGACATAGCAAGGGAAGCCGAATTCCAGACGGCGGATTCGCATGTAGCTTTAACATCGACCATACCATCACGGCAAGCGATGCAAGCTTCACGCTTCGGGTAAAAACTGATAGATGCTTGCAGGCTGCATGAGGTTACTGGCTTTCAAAGGGAGCAGGGTGATTCTGCTGGGTGAACGGAAAATGCCTTTTTTGGCTCTTGACATCCTACATGACAGTCCAAAGTCAGTAATGGAGACCAGTGCCGGGCCAAGGCAACATCTCGGGCCTAGGCGTGGATGCTTCAAAACAGGCAGACTGCATCCCCGAGGCCATCGGACCTTGAGAATCTTAATGCTGGAGCGGATCTGCTCCAGGAGCTCTCCTGCCAAAGGGATCTGACAGCCGTACTCAAAGACGGGACTTGAATCATCTAAGGATTCTGCGGTCAGGTTTCAAGGTCTCGGGGCTCGTGGGGTGTGGACGAGACCAGGGTTCAAGTCCAAACAGCAGAACCAGCACGGTACACAGAGGCAGAGACGGCCGCACCCTGCATCCAATCATCTTGGAACCAGGCTTGTCCTCATCAATTCGCTACCTAAATCTCATCGTAGCAACAAGTGTGGTCGTGCCACATACCGCACCAATCGTCGAACAGGAGCGCACTGCGCTCAGACAAGACTTTGCAAAGCACGGTAATCACGGTCCAACAGATCTTCGACAAGAAAGGGGGACGGAAAAAACTTACAAGAGTACAGCTGAGTCCGTCTATCACAAGCCGAAGAACAACTCTCTTCAGGTCTCCACTTCAAGTTCCGGAAACAGAAGACATCGCCAGCTGGACGACGTGGCCCTAAGCATCACTTACCCGATTCGTCTGAAGTGCAACGGACAGCCCCAAGTAAAATCGACTCTCTCTGTCCAAGCATTCCCTCTGCAGATCACTGCCATGCCTGCATTGTCCACCTGGGGCCCGAATTTCTTCTTCTTCATCCGCGCCTTCTCATCCTTTCAGAACACTTCACTTTCTCATTGTAGGTTGTTGCGGTTAGCATGACGGGTTGAGGTGACACGGAGGTCTTCACATGAACCGCTTCGAGCTCCGGGATTTCTGGTCTCGAGTCTCACCACCGAATCAAGAAAGGTTTAGGCTCAGGCACCGTCGTCCGTGCAGCAAGGTCTGAAAGAGAAGCTGCGAACCCTCAAGCATCGTAAAAGCTTGCACAAGCAATGAACAAATTCCGATCTAATCGTCTCCGCAAGTACGACTCCTCCAGATTGTCCGGGAAGTTGAGCTCCACCTGAAAGGTCTCAATAGGACCCACAGGAGGGCTAAGATTTGAGCTTGCGGGCTGCAGGGTGCGGTCAGGTATAATGCGGCTGCAAGGCCACTTCGATAGAAGACTGAAGGAATTGATGCTCACGCCCTGTTAGCACGGTTTCGTGGTGCGTATGCCGCCGGGACCGACTATCATGCCTGGTAAGCTAAGTGGCATTGCAGAATCCGCTCCGAAAGAAGATGAAACAATAGTGATCACAACAGGAAGCAAGGATGGTCTGTCTGTATCGTCGAGGAGGCTCCTGCCGGAATCCCGGAGCAAGCCAACAAGGAAACAATAAGCTTGAGAAGCTCGTTGACCCCCCACATTCTCGCCTCCTCGTCTCCTTCGTCTGGCACTGCCTCCTGGAGACAGGTACATGCCCCGAGGCATCATTGGTGCGGTTCACCCTCTTCACAGACGGCATCAACCCGCAAAACCTACCAGGTCCCTACACTTCGGCTCTGGCACAGCGCTCCGTGAACTCCGTGGACATTCGTCATGCGTAGACAGAGAGGAACATCACCAGAGCAAGCACCGCGAACCGCATGATAGCTCTTACGAGCTCGCCGTACCGCTTCTTCGCTGAAGACGTGAGAAGCATGCGACAAGCGTGCAGGCCAGTATCAAATTGTGAAGATGTTGACAATCTGTGAAGCTCTGCGAGCACGTGTGCAGCACCACGATAAGATCTGAAAACTCGTACAGCCAACGAAAACGAGCAGTTACAGGGCCAAGGCCATATTCACTTGACTGAGAGTCCGGACCAGCTGTGCTGCCTCTCCACAGAAGATCTGCAAGTTATTCGCAGCCTGCAGCCGGGCTGCATCAGCAGACTCAGTTGCCTACAGTTCTGAGGCAAGTTAGGTGCTTTTTGTGCAAGTGCATTGGACTTTCGAGAGGAGCTAGGCAAATCTGTATCTCGTTGTGGCCCGTCTGCCCGATCTCTGTCATCCAGATGTCGGCTAAGGCTAAGCGGCCAAGCCAGGCTAAACCTGCAGCAGTTCAAAAACGAGCTTTACTGACATTGGCCCCTCCGAAGAAAAAATGACGTAGGCACAAGAAGGTATAAGTATGTGTATTGCATAGCACACTCAGGAAAGTACGCTTCGTCTCAGTGTCGGAGTTTCGGCTTTGGGGTCCATTCCTTTCACAGTCCGGTTAACTTCGCTCATCCAGTCGTCAGGTTTGGCCGCGTGCCTCTTCTAGGCACGCCAAGGCTTTGCCGATGAACTGTCCTGGCTGCAACCAGGCCAGGGTTTCAAGACATCGAAGCGAGGAGACTAAAGTCCTAACACCCCGCAGATGCAACACTGAGCAAAACAGCACATGTGCGATTGCTCAGGGAAGTTCTATTCCGAAGGGTCAAAGCCCTGTCCATGCTCGTGCAAACCCAAGAAGGCAAACCCTTCTCGGGCAAAGCTGGAGCCATGGCCACCCTTCATGATCCAAAGTCACTGACATATTATCCAACTCGAGTCATTCTTGATCGCCTGTGATATGAATATGTGCTCTTGCTGGGCACTTTTGCGGCCTTTTCCGTCATCAGCCAGAAGCATGACAGTTGAGACTCGCCTCGGCCAGTCAGCTTCCGCAAAGACGTGCAATACGGGCTGCCGGATGTAAATGTGATGAACAACGACAGACTTTCTCTGGCTCTGCTCGAGATGAGCCAATCTGCTTAGTAAGCACCTGTGCGACAGTGTCGGAAGTCGGCCCCGGTCGTACATATCCTATTATCCTGAACCGCCAAAGATCACGAAAACTTAAACTTCAATGTCGCCTCACTCACAAAGGCGTGCAGACCCAACTCGTCTTGACTCTCGTCCAGCCAAATGTCTGAAGAAGCATCGCGAAGACGTCCCTTTCTCGCCGATCCCAGCCTGCACTGCTTTCGATCAGTTCGCAACCCACCGACCCATTGGCAGAAACCGTCTCCCGCTCTTCAACCGTTCCTTGAACTTTCTGCTCAGCACGGGACAGCAAGGGGGGGTTGTCTGCCCTTCGCTTGTGCCGATGAACAATGAAAGGCTTGGCAAAAGCAGTCTGCGCCTGTGCCAAACCAAGCTTGTAAGATCGCTCGACTGGCGATTCTCTAAACCTGAAGCCTTGCCTCGCAACAAAAACATTTCGAAACCAAACCGTCAAATAGCAGTTCGTCATAGTTCGTCTACATCATGGTTCAACCAGCCAGCCAGCCTGCGAAATGGGGTCATCAACAACTCCTCACTCGTACAGTACTAATGACGAGCATCGCATCGTTGAGCTGTCACTGTTTCACCTAGAAAGAAGCCCAGGCCGAAAAGAAGGAAGCCGAAAAGCAGAGCCCCAGTGCCTCGCTGGCGCAAGCCACGAAGTCCCTGCTCGAGGTCCGGAACGCACTCGGCGAGCCCTGGCCTGGGCAAAGCTACCCCCTTTGGTCCACTGCTTCAGCCCCTCAGCTGGTTCTAAGCCTTTTGTGCTACTGTCGCACCCAAGCAGCAACAAGCTTTGGTCCGGAGTCGGCTGCTGATTCGGTGCGGTGAAATTGCCTTCTTCCTTCCGACCCCTCGTGTAGCATACCGAAATTTTCGGAGGGGGGGGGGGGGGGGGGGGATCTGTACCACTCTTTAGCAGTTAGCAGTTCAGCTTCGGGCCTCGTTACCAGTTTGGAATTTTGGACTTGAGGATGCTCGGAGTACAGAACGATGAACCAGAACCTTCTTCTGGAATATCCGTAAGGCTTTGCAAGGCTGAAGGTTCGGGAGTGTCGAGCTTTGGGGTGACAAGTTCATATTCAAGAAGGATCAGGATGTGCTGTGAAGCGGTCGGCAGCCCTGACGCTGGGCAGATGTGGGCCTGGCGTGTTGCTGCGCAAACCTGAATAGCGAAACTTCTGGAAGTTGCTCGCGGCCCTTTCTTGCGTTTTCGCTTTCCGGGTCTCCGCACATGTCGCCCAACTCCTGGTGGCAGCTCATCACGCGGTCGATGAGCTCGATCTTGCATCAGGAAGGCACATGCCAGTCTGCCCAAGAGCATTCTCCTACACTCTAGGGACTCTAGGGTTCAAGGCGCGAAGAGCTTCATTCTTGATGTGCATTCAGGCAGCTTCACGGAAACGTTTTTGATCCCGCAAGCTGGGGCTCGGACGAGGCTGCCGTTGGTCGTGGAGTCCTGTGTCTGAGCTACGTCCTCTACAGCTACACCAGTTCCTGGAGCTCAGCACGTCCATCAGCTGTGGTTGCATGCCACGAGGTGAAACCCGGAACTTGCAGAAGAATCTGAACCCTGAAGCTTCAACCCTCACCCCGAAACCCAAACTCTAGGACTGGGATGCTGGGGCCCAATGCCAGCCCTCAGAGCTGAAACCGTCACGACGTTCTGGGTTGTTTCCGGCGAGGGCTCCACCGGCCTTGGTGCACTCCACCCTGAGGGCCAAGGCCAAGTAGTCCCGGGCCTCCCAAACAGCGAGGTTTTGACAGTCTCCAGGCTGTCTTGGCCTTGAGGTTCGGGGTTTGAGGTTTGGGGATCCAAAGCTGAAACGTCGAGGACGTATTCCTGTTCAGAGTGGATGTTATACTTCATGAACTGAAGCCTTTGCACTTGCTGCTGAGCAGATTCGCCCTAGCCACTTCTCACAGAAGTGCAAGAAGCGACAAGTCCCCCCTGCCCTGATCGCTCGATACCTTGCTTCAGCACAACGCTTCACACACCAGAGCAGCATAGGCTCAGCTTCACCAAATCCTCAATCCAGTCGCCAACAGTAGCATGCTTCCCCAAGCCTCGAATCCACGAACTCTACGAGCCATACATACACCTCAACAAAAAACCGCACCAGCCAATATCTTGCAAACCACAGAGCCGTGTTTACGACTGCGAGGGCCCGGAGGCCTCCGAGTAGCGCTCCAGGCGAACCATGCAATGAGCCATGGTTCCTGCCTCCACGTCGCAAAGAGGAAGTTATCGACAAAGTTAGGTCGAGCTGCAGAGTTGAGTGTCCCTCCGGAACTTGGCTAAACGGCCTGCATGGTGCCCCACTACGAACTTGACTCCAGCAAAAAATGCCTGACGCCCCCACATGCAACTTGCCTGCCAGCCCGCCAGCGGCTTCATGGGCCCAAGGGCTGTGACATGAAGCTCATACCTGGGCAACTCGAATGCCAACAACTTGCCTGCAGCCTGCGGCCCTGCACGGTCCCAGTCACTTCCAATACCGTCACAGCCTTCAAGGGCCCGGCGACTCCCGGAGAGGATCCTCGGCTTTTTCGTACCTGCTGGAATGGATGTTGGTAGCTTCCAGCACAGCTTCAATGTCAAGTCTCCGGGATCCGATCTGCATCCGAGACGCCATTCCTTCGCATCCTCACTCAGAGTCAGGTAGGATTCACGGTGCTAGCCGCAAAGGAAGGACGCTGAAAGCAGTGTTGGGAAGAAACAGTAGTAAAACATCAACCGTAACTGTACCACACAGTGGGAGAAGCGTGTCCCCACGAGGCCCGTGGACTGACAACCCCCTGCAGGACGGTGGGAGACGCTGACAGAAAGGTCTACGAGGCTACCCTGCAAGAGCAAGCAGCACAAGACGGCCGCCTCAGTGGCCAGAAGAGCTACCAACGTGACTCCGGACTCCCTACGCCTACCGTGGACGAAGTTCTTACATGACATGTGCAGATGCCGCTTTATGTTGTGAAGGCTCCATCATGGTCCGGGTCTCAAGGCTGTCTCGAACCACAAGTACCATCTTCGAACGAAATCCAAAGTACACTCGGGCTCTCAACATTTCTGAACCCGGAAGCGTCTGATCTAAAGTGCCCTCGAGTCCTCTTTGCTGTCTTCCAAGAAGAAGCTGTCACCTCTCGACTAAGCACAGCATGTTGTCAGGCTCTCGAGGGCTGGCGGGTTGGTGGTTTGCAGTGCCGACTTGGTCTAGCCGGGGAGAGGGGGGGATTTAGAAGTGTAACGCTACGAGAGTTTTGTTGAGTGTTGCATTTGCGGGTGCTGAAGCTCCGATAGTGCGATCGGGCTGTCGTAAGCCGACTCCAAAAATTAGTCGAAAGCTGTGTTTCGAGACTTCGAGGGAGACCCCAATCTCCAAAGTGTCACTCGATCTTAGCTGTACAGGCACGAATTGACGGTCCCAGTCCTAGTGCGAGGCTCCAAAAAAGCTTCATGCACCCTCGTAGGCACTGTGGTCTCTAATCTGTCATACTTCTCGTGTGAAACATGTACTTAACAGTTAAACCTGCGACTTTACATACATCTTCAGTGAAACCAAGCACATCCCCGCACCGAACGAGACGTATATAAAGTCAAGGCTTCAGTGCAGCTTGAGGCACCGATGCCCATCGCCACCTCGCCAACGTTGGACAGGATCTTGGCGAGCATAATCCTGTTTGTGGCCGAAAATACAGGACCCAGGCAAACAGGTGTCGCAAACGAGTTCCTGCTAGTGGCGAGACCACGTTTGCAAGGGGGGCCTATACCGCTGTTGGTCCGAGTGCTGCTTTGCATCATACCCCGGAATGTGCATTCCAAGCATACTCATCTCCGAGTGCCCTCCAATGTAAGTTGCAACCTCGAGCCATAAGTCAGCGAAGATTCCGGACGCTTCGAAAAGCAATGTCGCCGCAGAATTCGAGACCGGGGACTCGGACCAACTTACACAGGGCGCTGATGCCTGTCGCTCGCCTCTGCTGTTCGATGGATTTCCCCGGCCTTGGCATAGGGACTGAATTGCAATGCTCACCCCGCAACTCCACAGAGCTTTGTTGAGACATCTGCGGGAGGCTCACGTTCACTATTCCATGCCTTGAAGCCAGATGTTGGCATGAGGCTTTTCTGTGGCTAGAGTCGGCTAGAGTCAGTCAAGGAGACTGGCAGCTTGCGGACACCTCAAGATTAGCGTGCCCTTGGGCAACCCCAGACCACTGAGTTTGCACCCGGAGGGCAAGCTTGTCTCCCACCCACCACACGCCCAAAAAAAACGAAACTTCTACAGTGCTGAGCTGAGCATTTCTGTCTCTACTCGCCAGAAACATGCAAAAGTGATGTACCCCATGAGCCAGAACCAGAAGTAAGCTATCGCAGACTCCTCAAATGAAACCTCATGGGCGGCCCGCCTTCGAACAGAGTTCGAAGCCTCGGTGGCGAGAATAGGGAAACGGATGTGCTCGAGAAATGAACACTTGCCTAGAGCAGACATGATACTGATGTAGCCTGCGCCCAGACTCTAAAGAGCTTGTGGAGAAGCAGCAAAATTTCTGCTGAGGTCTCAGCGGTCTCTCCTTCTATCTGTAGCATGATTCCCAGGTTCCACGGAGGTTCGGTTGAAGCCAAGTCGCTACTACCTTTCAGAATTAGCTGGTTGCACAATGCAGATGATTCCGTAAGGAGGCAAGCCCCGGAGATACGTCTCCAGGCTGTCTCTAGGTTTCGCAATCTGCTTCGACTTTGGGCCAAGGAGAGAGCCGATCTTCATCTCCTCCCGCTGCTGCGTCTTTTGACCTGGTCCAAAGCAGTTCACGATCCGCGGCGGACGTCAACGGTCATGACAAGCTGAGGGATTCGGATTGAGTGTAGAGGCTAGGGGCAAGTTTAAGAGCTGGGCTCAGGGTTTGTCGCCAAAGATTTTTTGAGCTTCTGGGGAGCATGAACGCTGAAACTTGGCGGTGCAGCCCCTGCAATGCCAAATCGGGAAGTCCAACCAGAGCCTGAGCACCCTGTAATGTCCATTGGACTGCTGGAGTACACTCAAACCTCTTAACCAGCTTGCAACTATCGTGTGAGCTCATCCGGTCACGTAGATCTTGGGCTTTGAGCTAGAACCTTATGTAACCCCAAGATGCAATCTCTTAACCCAACACTTCGCAAAGGCAAACTTCAACTTGGGCGAATGCCACAGGGGCCTAGTGGA
The DNA here is from genome assembly GCA_905221615.1 of Symbiodinium sp. CCMP2592. Lineage (NCBI taxonomy): Eukaryota > Dinophyceae > Suessiales > Symbiodiniaceae > Symbiodinium > Symbiodinium sp. CCMP2592. The sequence continues at coordinate 303,597 of CAJNDT010006119.1, forward strand.
CAAGACGTGACTTTGGGTCGTTCATAAGAAGGGTCTTGGGTTACCACAAGCGCCTGCACCCTGATCTATAAATCGCTGAGACCAAAAGACTCTGGGTCGCCAGGCCTAGCCGTGCATGTGCCTTTCCGAGGTCCCAGATGTCAAACCATGTAGCCGGGACGCCGTTGGTTTTCTTGACCTCGCATTTGACGACCGCAGACTACTTCAGACGGCTCCTTAATTGCGGTTGATGCTGCTGTAATTCGCCTTATTCCGGTAAGTTGTTCTTTTGTACTTCCTGGTCTCAGCGCCAGCCCTAGTAAGCAACACCGCACTCTTCCGTTGCATGCCCTCGTCATGCAGGGAGGGTGTCGCACAAAGAAACAAAGAAACAAACAGATTGTGCGTTCTCTTATTCTGTCTTCCTCTTGGTAGGCAGATGACGACGACGAGGACAAGGACGACAACGACCACTGCTGCCACCATTGAACCGAGTACCAGCACGTGGCGCTTGCTAGCGCAAGCCAGGCTACTACTGCAGTCAACTATGAATCGAGTACTGCTACACGACTACCACGACTGCGTTCTGCTCCCAGCACTGCTGTAATTCTTGCTGTTGTCATCACTGTTCTGCTTCTAATCGTCGCTCTTCTGCGCGCGTGTTCTTGTGCTAGTCTGAGGGAATGCGGGGCGGGGTTTGTCTGCACCATTTCAGCTCGAGGGATCCTGCCTACAGTCTGAAGCCTTTCGACGTGAGAAGCTGTCGAGGGCCTGTCGCCAGATGTAGCCAAAGATTCATGAAGCAAGGTGCAAGGGATTGCAGAATGGCCACGGATACCGATGCTGACTAGATGTACGTTGCTTGAGGAGGTATGCTGGCTCGACGTTCCGGACCTAGTAATGCATGAGACTTCTCGACCCCAAGGACCCCTACACTGTGATTAAAGTTCTCTATAGATTCTAGCTACAAGCAAAACACCAATTCCACGCACGCACATGTCTTCCAAGTGGGCCGTCAGAGCTTTGGTGTTTCTCGCCGGGATATCTTACTCGCCATATTGGGTAGAAACCTTCAAGCCTCGACCGACGTTAAGTTCACGCACTCAGCCCGCTGCCTCTACACTTTTCCGCGTGTACTCGAGGCACTTCTCGGCCTCGTCCAGGGAAGAGTAGCACCTCAGAACCGAGAGCTAAGGCTGACGTTGATGAATCTGCTCCGATGGCAGAGCCTGGTGAAAAACCAGTAAACCTGGATCTGTCTGACATTGGTTGGAACTCTCAAGTGGCGATACCAATCAAAGCGGTCAAGCATACCAAGAAATGCACCACGAAGATCCCAGCTTTTGCAGCAGGGCATCAGAGTGACACAGCTGAACAAACGGTGTCCTTACTTCCAGTGGATGCAGCCGGACAGTCTGAGCTTCCGGCCACGCGAAGTTTCTGTACATGATGTCATGGAACTGGCGAATGACGTTCGGGCTTAGCTAGTGCGGTTCAGCGGTTGGGGCTTCAACTCTTGGATAGCATAAGATGCACAGTTCGCACTCTAATGAAGGAAGCGCACCTCCCAGCCCTCCTCCGGCCGGAAAGGCACCAGCTGCTCGATCTCTTTCAAGGCCATGAGGGCATCATAGGCCCGGAACCTCTAAAGCCGGGCTTGCAGCATGTCCAGGCTTGAGCTTTTGCGGCTGTGCATGTTGCGCATGCATGTTGGTTTGCTTGTATGCATGCGTGCCCGTGTCAATGTGTGTGCCTCTGTGTGTCTGTTGCTTTTGGATCTCCTGGTTGTTGTGCGTTGTGTTGGGCATTTCGGCTTTGCAGGAACCAGCATCCCTGCAGCTCAAGAAGCAGCTTTGAAGATGATTCGGGGTTGGACAGTTCATGTCATAATATAGCATTACTTCCGAGCACATCCCATCTTAACCTGTAAACCCTAAAACCAAAACCCATGGCTGCGGACTGCGGGCTTTGGGGGCTGCGGGCTGTGGCTATTGACCAAGGACAATGCTGCTTCATCCGAACCGCGCAGAGCTTGTCCAATGCCTGCGAAAGGCAAGAATAATTTTGTGTCAGCTCAGGTAGTGTCAGGAAGTTGAAGCATCATAGTTTGGGGTTTCTCTCCAACGGTTAATGTACATAACCTCTACATTCATGAGAGGCCTCGTAACAAAACGACCCATCTTTCTGAGGTCATGTCATGTGAGATCATGCACACAGATGTTCAGGGCAATCGCATCCAAAAATGGGACGCACCAGATGCAGCACCACGCTGTCACATGGTTGCTTGTTCAGCTGAGCTCTACGTCGTGCAATCTGGGCTTCGAGAAGGCCCCAGTACGAGACGCCGAGGACACAGTTCAACGGGAACTCTTCTCCTTCGAACTTTTTGCTGATATAGGTACAGCCAATCGACGAATGTATCTGGTCATCACGAGACGACTCCTGCAGCTCCGACGAACATCTAGCAACGAAGACAAGAGCCAGGACAACAACAACAACAACGAACCAGAGCGGCAATGTAAAACACAAACAAAATCACTACAACTGATGTATTTGCCCAGAATAACATCCACCCACCCACCCACACAGACACACATACACACCGACTCGCGCATGTATGTACGTACGTAGTCAGTTAAAGGTACGTATGTATGTGCGTATGTATGCATGGCTGTATGCGCGCATGTGCCTACCTTTGAAGGTACGGACGTTGTCATGTATGTAACTGTGTATGTATGTGAATACATACGTACATACATACATACATACATGCATACATACATGTATTTGTATATGTACGGATATGGACACACATACGTATGTATATCTATATAAATATAAGTGTATATATATATATATATATATATATGTGTGTGTGTATCTGTGTATGCACTGCAACTTGCTGAAACAACAAAGAGGCTAGATAATAATTGTCTCTGTGTGTGCATGTGCATATGTATATGTATATGTATATGTATATGCGTATATATGTATATACACACGCACACATCGCAGTCCTATCGCCAGCCTTGATGAGCCATGTTCCGCCCTTCTTCCGTGCCCTCGGCAACGGGATTGCTGGTAATTGGCACAAGGTCTCGGCAGCTGGAAGTAGCAGGGACAAACCGTATAACTACATTCTGACTTATTGAAGATTTGAAATGCTCAGACGCCGAAGCATGTTGTCTGGGCACGCAGAAAACAATCAGTATCTAAGGAGTTTAAGGCTTCTCACCAAAGTGACACCCGCGTCTGAGTTCGCCGCACTAGCTGCAGTGGTGTGGTTCGGTATATCGTTTCAAGTCGTTGTGGGGTCCCATGCACTTATAACTTTATGACACCACATACTTGGTATGATGTGCCCACGATCGCCAATCCCAAGCTGAAGCCTAACCAAAACAAATCCCCAGACGCAAACTCGAAGGTGCATCTGCCTAGGCCTATAGCTGGTGCCATCAAGTCTGCCAAGGGTTTTCTATACTTTTGCAGAGATATGGGGTTCTGCTGAGATTAGAGTTCGTTTCAGGCATGGATTATCTAAGGAAGCATTTCAACATCTACACTGTGCGGAGCCTGAAGTTTTAGCCCTCAGCCAGCACCCTGTTGAAACATCAGTTGCAGCAGTGGTCGCGGCCTGTGTTTCCTTAGAACCACGGCTCCCTGCTCTCGACAACTATCGTGGCATCGTTACGTTTATGCATCATGAGTCATGGGCGTCTATGACGGATTTACAAAGATAAGGATCATCACGATCTTTACCATCATGAGCGACGTGATTCTGAACATGGTCACAAAGCATCAACATCCAAATAATGTTCTCATCATCATCCTCATCATCATCAACATCACCATCGTCATCTGCCTCTTGGCAATCATCGATAAATCAGCACCGTCGCCTCTGTCGTCGTCATCGTCATCATTAGCCGCAGCATCACCGATTGCAACATCATCATCATCATCATCACGAATCACCACCATCATCGCCATCAGCATCAACATCATCATCATTATCATCATCATCGTCATCATTAACACATGCACAGCGATGTTAGGTTAGTCACTCTGCTTCTTAGAGCGGTGCAAGGGCACCACACGATCCAAAACGTAGTCGCACCTGGCAGTCCGCGAGCAATTAAAGGCATAGTACTTCCCTAGCCGTACCTTTATATCGACAGGGTAAGTAAAACGAAGGGCTATGGTTGCTACCGTTCCTCCAAACTTTCTACTCGTCTGCATCTTGTGAACTGCACAGGATCTTTTCTGGCAGTTTTGCGTCAAGCGAAAAAGGTACTGCTGTATCTTAGCATAATAAAAATGACCTACTATATTGTGGATGCCGCGCAGATGGATGCTACAGAGCGGCCGTCTCTATGTCGCTCCCATGTTGGACAAGCCTCCGCGGCTCACCCTGTCAGCTTAAGTATTCGTTCTTGACAGTGCCTTGTCAAGGTTTCAAGTCATAACGTCAGTAGGATGTTACTTCAGGAAACCCTGTGACATGGGTTCTAGTTCTGTGCCTCTGATGTTCGGTACGCATAGGCATAGTCTGGCAACCGTCCGTTTGCATGCCATCAACACTTTTGGGCACCTTTGCTTCCGGCAAGCGAGCATGACAAACTAGCAGCTTGAGGGAACCCCACGGATTCTTAAACATGCTGCGACCAAAGCCTTAACCTGCTCTGAACCAAAGCACCCAAATTTGACGAGCTTGCACTGCACCGAAAGCAAACCGAACTCCTGCTTGGAAAGTCAGGTCTTCGGGTGTCAGTCCAAACATGCTCCAAAAACGTACGGTTCATGGTTGTGGAAGGGATACAGGCGATGCGACTCCTGGGGCATCCTGCAAGTCACGTGAAAAGCATGATTTTGAAAGCATCTTGCAGAGTTATGATGACAGAGTTCGCTCGGTAGAAACTCGGCAGGACAGGATCGGCAGAAACTCAGCAGGACAGGATTTGCAGGAAGGGGTATGCGAGCTCACTGCTATGTCTCTGCTGCCCCACGAAGGAAGTTGACCACAAGCGGATCCTGCAGGGGATACTCTGCGAAGATCTTGGCCATCAATTTCAGGCTGACAGTGTCCAGAATGCCACTGCCGCCGCCCTGCAGCAAGGCAACCATCCGGGGCAAGACTTCATGTTTCCATCTCTGGACCAGGACTTCGCCAAGGGTGCCTTCGCTGTTGTCAAGAGCTTCCAGCCTGGGGTTCACGAAACTCACACCGGGGCACTGGCCCTCGAAGAATTTCCGAAGGTCCTCTGGCTTCAACTGCCATAGGTTATGGATGCCTACACTTGGCATGGTCGGGCCTGAAAGTTCCTGTTCCGAGAGTTGCTCCCTGGCAAAATGTAGTGCCACGTTCTCCGGAGCCAACTTCCCTTTGCCTTCAAATTCTTTTTCCAGCTTATTGCAGAAGTGTGCATCCTCAGGCAGCCCATTGGGGTGGAATGCCTGGGTGATCCGGAGCATCACCTCGCGACCTCGGAGGCTGAATCCACCGTTGCCTTCCTGCGTCTTCGCGCAGAAATGGGTCCTGAACTGAGACCACGGAGCCCCGACGTAATCGTACTGAAGGAAGTCTTTCAGGTGCTCGTGTGCCCCATTGCAGATCCAGGAGTCCGTCTGGGCTATCAGAACTTTCGGAGTGGTTGTCAGCTGCCAAAACTCGGGTGAGAAGACCGTGTCAGAGTAATTATGCACGCACGCGTTTGCTGTCGGGAAGCTGGCTGATATTGTATGCTTCTCCCGGCATTGGTGTGAGGAAGACAGCACCTTTCTGCCGGAGTTCCAGGAGCGTCTTCTGCGTGTGGACATAGTCCTTATTGGCGCTGCCGTACATGATCTGTATCTGCAGCTCGGGGAAGTGCGTGTGTGCTTGCAATGCAACAACAGGCAATCTTACAATAGGCCTCCCCTCTGGGATCAGAATGGAGAGCTGGCTGCTGTTGTAGACGTAGCCACTCCCAGCCCATCTTCTGGCATTCTCGATGCTCTCGTGAGCACGGGGGAGGCTTCGCATCTCGCTCCGGTCGGAACCGCGTAGGGTCACAGCTCCGCAGATGCAGAGCCAAGACCCGAGAAGCAGAAACATGTAACTAATGACTAATAGCGTGTAAGGTCGGATCGCGTTCGAAAGTATGGGACGTCAGTAAAGCTTGAGCCGTGCTCGGCATCGTGTACAGTTTGTAGGGCTGGGGGGGGGGGGGACGGAAACCGCTGTGCCGGTGTGCACCGAGGTCTTGGAATCGAGATGGTTGAAGAGTGTGTCGGGGGCCTGCAGGGCTTCGCAGGGCCTTAGGATTGGGCTTCTGCTCATCCTGAGTCAACGGCGGCCGTGGCCTGTTTTGTGTTCCTGTCTTCAGGATTCTTGCTGGCCGTCAAGCTTAGAATGCAGGTGATAGTAGCCGAAGCCAGGGCGTCTCGGGACAGTATCTTACGGGGTTTCGGGTCAAGGAACCACCAAAAGCTCAGACAAACTTCACCCCAAGCAAGCCAAGTCACTTGTCTATCTCGTAGTTCTTCAGGTAGACACCGATGAGATCCAAGGCAACACCTGAGATGGGACTGAGCTCTTCGACTTATGGCAAATCTGGCATGGACCGGCGCTGTTCTTATGCAGAGCTGCGGTTTCACATCGATTTGATGATGCTGCTGTGTACTGTACATGGCTCCGAACGACTCGACAAGTTCGCAAATTGCACCCAAGGCGTTACAGCCTCTCCGCCCACGCTAGCGCAAGGGGGCCGATTGATGTTGAGCACTGTCAATGGGCCGAGTGGCTTTCTATTTCAATCGTGGCGTCTGACTGGAATCCTAACAAAAAAGACAAAGCCCAACATTGGCATTGCGCCCGAGCAGCCAATGTTGCGAGGCTCGCTGAGTGTGGCGGTGAGCTCCTTCGCAAGTCCATATGCTGCGGGTGCTGCGTGCAGGATTTTGAGAGCCGGCGGCATCTGGACGTGTGAAGAGAGTCTGTTTGCCTCGGGAGCTATGGATGGTTATGGATGCAACAAATGTACTCACCCACGGCGTATCTGGGGCTAACCATGCAAACACGATGTGAAAGTAAGGGCTGGTCGTGATGGCATGCAGTAACTTTCAGAAAGAGTCGTCTGAAGAAGGAAAATACGACATGCCATGCAAACTGCTTGTCATGATAAGCTAGCAGATAGTATCGTTGCTCGCACTGCGCACGACATGATCCACCTGAATCTCAGAATGCACACGTGGCTTCTGGCAAAGTCACAACACACAAGGCCTGATCCACGGGGCAGACAGCAGCGCCACTCAAAGAAGACGTTGTTAGTGGATGCCAACGACATTGACGACAAAGTCAGTACATGACTGTAGTGAGCATGACCGCATCCCGTACTGTGCATTGCGGCCGTGACCAACAACAGCTTGAGTAGTCCAAGCACGGACAGCTGAGGCGGGTCCTCTTTGCTCAGGCGAGTTGTAAGTGCCTCAGGCATAAGCTTCACAGCTTCCGTGTGTGTGTGTGATGTGAACAAAGGTAGGCATGATGACTTTGATGATTATATGACGAAGGAGAAGGTGATGATGCGAGTGATCAAGATGTCTGATCGGCCATGCGTTGCAGAATGTGGTTCACTGGCTGGCATGGCATGTTGTGAAATTTAGGGGGTCACAGCGTCGGGGTCGCGACCTCTCGCAGTCTGATGCGACTGCTTGCTGCCTTTGAGCACCTATGGATCTATGACATTCGAAAATCGTTTGCCGTGCATAGTCGGCACTTGCAGCGTCTTTGTGCGAGTGTTGCGCTGTCTTAAGTGACCGCCTCACAACTTGCCAGGACTAGGCCAGTGACTAGGCGGTGCCAACAAGTGATCAGACAAGAATCAGTCACCCAGCGAGACGGCCCGGAACACAGAACACCCCAGACACAAGAATGAGGTGGGCCAAGCGTTTGGACAAAGCATCGTCAGCTAATGAAGTCTGAAGCATCGGGCAGCACACCGGCGAGTACTGCTCTTCGATGAAGAGCAGTTGCCAACAGTTTTGGACATGCGATGACCATGAACAGACATGCAGCAATATTTCAGGCAGTGCTGATGCCAGAAACAAGAACTGTTCAAGCTTCAAGACATCACCTATCTTATGCTATACAACTCCGAGTATGTCACAACAGTAGAGGCAACCGGCAGATCGATCGCGAGGGATCTCAAGAACCTTGTAGACGAGTGCTCAATTGCGGAAGGCTTGCAAACCGCTAGGCTTGCTCTTCAGAGCTCGCTGGTCAGCTTGAAAAGACACAGTCTGGGGCCATACAGAGTTGGAAGAAGGTTTGGTGCGTCCCAATAACCCCCACAGCCAGAACAAGACCTGCATTTGCTGACGGCTGAGGACATGGCCCGAGCATCCTGGCAGTCCTGATGCGGTATGCGGTGCTGATGGCTTTAAAGCCCGCGTCTCCCAAAGCTCCGAGCCTTCAAGGCCAGGTCCAGGATTCCATCGGCCTTGCCATCTTGGGCCTCTTCAGGCAACGAGGATCCGAGTTTGTGTTGTAGTCCATATCGTCTCAGTGCTTGTTTCGGGGAGCAACCTACCGGCTTACCGCTTCTCGCGCATATGCTACTGAAGCTGACCGAACCTTGCATAATCGAGTCTGCTGAGTTCACCCACATCCTACACCTAAATCCTTGAGCACTCAACCTCCATCAACCTTCACTCACGACCCAAAGCCCCATATGTGAGCTAGGAGGAGGGAGGAGGGTACTTCGGAACTGTAGGTAACTGAGATTCGGCACCACGCTCTTTCGGCGCGTCAAGGGTGTTTGGAGTCTGGAGTGAAAGCCGTGGGCTTTGTCAATGCCGGAGCTTGGCCGTCGGGATTGTGGGCTGAGGGGTTAAATTCGGACTCAACCGTTCAGGCTTCGTCGAACGAGCGCCGGGTTTCTGGATTCGGGGTATGGAATTGCGGCCGGGAGGTTGAAGTCCAGACTTTGCCACATGGGGTTGGCTTTGTCAACACAGTCAATGCCAAGATCATGACACGGTGTTGTGCAGGACCCGGGAAATTGACAGCAAAAGGCGAAAGGAGTAGACGGGTGGAGTTTGGCCTTAATTAGGGCGCAGAGCTTGGGGCTCGAAGCCAGCAAACTCTCTGAAAGGAGCTTTTTTGACCAGAAGCACGGCATGGTGGGCGCAAAGATGTGCCAAAAATCGGCAAGTGGGTCCGAGTGGCAACGCATTTGCCAGTCTGGCCTTACAGGCTATAGGCAAGCCCACAAGTACCGCTCTGCGCTGGTAGATCCGCTTACACAATTCGATGACCACTTCCGAATGCTAGCACGACATCAGAAAATGGAATCTTCCAATTGGGCCTTGAATGAATACTGTACCCACGGCTCTGTGACGTTGTCTCCCGGACCGAAAATGTCACGCATGTCTGAATTCCGCCTGCAAGCAGGTGTTTTAGCATGCCATGCAGGTTCAGAAGTTCACCTGGTCGCGGTCTTGATCGTGCAGACTTTTCAAGGCGAGGATCTTAGGGGTCGGCTTTGGGCCGTTAGTGCGTTGTTTTCAATCCTCAAACCAGGTTTGAATGGCGTTTCCTCTCAGCTCGGTAAGCTCTTGTCCACCACAGGCTTCAAGAAGTCCACGGCAGGAAAAAGGACCTTGCGAACTCAGCTTTTCTGTAAAGTGGAAGCTACGTGTAGCAGGCGAGGTGACTCCCAACCACGGTCCAGGTTTCCAGCTCGGAGGCTTCGGTTTGTAGAAAATGACCGTCAAACTCGGATCAAAAAGGTAAGTAATGCTCAATAGCTCCAGCCAGTTTGCAGGCTTTTGCCTGGGGCCTGCCCTAACGCTTCGGCTTCAAAGCAGCCCACAATCTCCAGCATGTCTTATCGCCAATTGCAGAGTCATCAGATCCCCAACACTAACAGCTCCGGTGAGTACACAAACCAAACTCATGCAGCAGAGCTACGGCATTCACAGGACCGGCCCGCATGAGAACGGCAGAGTATCCTGACAGTTCTCGGGGGATCAGGGCATCAGGTTGGGTGTCGCACAGGCTCCACGCTGTCTGAGCACAGCGACGCAAAAACCAGCAAGAATTCTAAGTGCTTTGCAGCCACATCAGAATGCATGCATAGCGAGAGAGAGAGAGAGAGAGAGAGATGTGGCAGCAGTTCGACCGACAAATACCTGACACCAGCCTCGGACGAAGGCTTTAAGCCCCTCCACACGGTAGAGTTCGCGAGCGCACGCAACCTTGGTACTGCTTTCTTTCATCCGAAGAGCTGCTTGGGAAACTTCATACACCGCCGTGACGGAATCTTTAGCAAGGACGGAACCTGTTGTAGGGCGGGGGGGGCGCGGCTTGGACAGGCTTATAGCAAGTGCTGCCGCCCCCGACTTTGAAACGCAGCCTGCCTGGTCACTATAAACATGAACTTGTGCCACAGCTGATACTCGGCTCTCAACCTATCCAACTTGTCTACCCCGGACAGCATATTTCACGCCGGACGGTTAGATCCAAGTGCGGAGCCACACCGGTGTACTTGCGGTCTGCCAGGGATGTGAAGAAAGTACCAAGGCATCCGGGCAGTAGACGCTTAAACACTCGAGCATGTCGACATCGAGTCACGAGAACCGGATACGGTGGAACCGGGGTCTTTCAGCGACTTTGGAGATGCGGCGCGTGAATGCCGTGCTCTCCGATTTGTTTTAGCAAGGAGAATTGCCTTTTTCAGGCAGTCCTACCCAACGCAAGCCCTGCAAATAAACCGCCTGCGACGGCATCCTGCATCGAAATGTTTCAGCAACGGGAGAGCCTGCTCCATAAGCTGCCTCACCCATGACACGGCTTTGCACGACCTTCAGAGGGCTTTGTGTCGATTGCAGAAATGGTTCGGACTCTGCGTGCACTGAAGCCATGCATGTGCTTCCTCACATTCCTACGACGGCAGGGCAGAAAGGTCGAACTTCATGTTCAAGGCCTTCCTCACGGACGAGCAAGCACAACTTCGACCGAGGCACGTCCAGCGGGAAAACTGATGTCCAACAGAAGACACCAGCGATGGCGCCGTAAACACCTGAAGTTCAGTCGAACTCCGCACTCGCACCCGCAGACCGCATTTATTGCGCCATACAAACCGTTGCAAACCGAGTCCTGCAAATGGATCGAGTTTTAATACTTGCACTCGAGTGGCTGTTGCGCAGCTGCACTGCTGCGACTTCCGAACCTGGGCTTGGGTGATCTATCAGCCGGTGAGGATGCAAATGATTGAGACGACATGCTGACCACACTGAACTGCATATCAATCGACCGAGTCTGTCGAACGGCCATAGCGATGAACTGCGCTTCATCGCCTCGGATGGAGCATGACACATTAGACATCGAGCACTTTTCCGAGTACTGATGCGGCACCCTAACAGTGGCTCGGGCTCCAAGCTTGATGGCCCTACTCTCGATCCCCTCGGGTACAGGCAGACAAATTCAAGCTCAGCTTCTTCGTAGGACGAGAAGAAGACCCCAAGGGCCAAAGGAAAGCGGGCAAAGCCAGCGAAGAAGGTGCGGAAAAGGCCTTGCAGCGCATACCGATGGACAGCCGAGTCGGGGGGCCTACAAATTCGCTTTGCGGCTTAGGTTCAGGGCTTAGGTTTCATCTCCCTGTCCACCTAAAAACCGAGGCAAAGAAAGATCCACAAATCAGTTGCAACTCGGCACTGGCTCATGACCACTGTATCACTGTATTCAACAGGCTTTCACGCTAGAACAAATTCGAACATCGGAGAACACTGCTGCAATGGGCAAACCTCCGTGCCCACACCTAACCGGTGACCTAACATGCACGAAGGGCTTAGGCAACGAAAGGCAGTGGCCTTTCGGTCCCTCTCCTTGCCACAAGCGCTTTGCTGCCTGCGGTGTGGAGAGCCGGTTGACCTGTGCATTGCTGAGCGCTGCCATGTTGCTTTCTGACAGCGAGGTCGTAAGATTGAAGACAAGCGCTGGAAGGTTCGAGGTTGGGGGCATCGGAGAGCTACTCGATTGATAAGAACCGACTACACACATTCCAGTAAACAATTAATCAGTTGTTGGCACGCTTGGGGGTGGCGGGGGTGGTCGTTTCTAACACTGGGACAGCAGCCAGAAACGACTCGTCAAGCCCCGAAGCACAGGAAGCCCAAGCTCAACAATGCACAACTCCCCCGTATGAAGAAACAAGAGGAGCGCTTTGCTGTAAGCCATCAAAGATCTACAGTAAGGTCTGAATCCTCGCATATCAATAAGGACAGGAGTTCAACTCGCCTGAGTGGGTTTGTTGTTTAGGGTCTTTCCAAGGACACCCTCATCAGCCCAGAGATCGCCAAGAGCCCTTCGACCTGTTGGTGTGTCTTCACAACGAAGAGGGGATGGAGCAGGGCGGCGACGCAAAAGCCAGAGAAAGCGCCAGCTCCGAAGATCTGAGGCCGTTCAATGCGGTCTACAAGGGATTGGCAGACTAAGGCTTGGGCTTGGGCCTTTGGTGCAGTCAATAATATTGGCTGCTCCTGATTCTCCTGTTGTGGCTCAAAGCGATGCTGTTCATTTGAAGTGAAGCGTATCATTGCTGAGGGAATTAACTGTGAGGCTCCGAATTCATCGAATACGTTGTCATGGCGACTACGACCATGTTGCGGGATTATGACTACTTACAAAATGCTGACGGATCGTCAAGTGTTCGCGCTCTGATCACAACTTACTGCTGCTATCCTGGCCGGCGCGTCATGGTCATGTCATGTGCGACTATCTTCTCGCTGGTACTGATGATGGGGACGCTACTACTTGTGGTGATGTTGATGGTGGTTGGACTGGTCGTGCTACGAGACGACTTGGACGGCTGCTGAAGCATGCTTTTCAAAAGTCTACCTCCGTGTCGGTCAGAGGAGCTGTAGCTTGGTTTGGCCCGATTTTATCCGGCCTCGGAAAGCCAAAGCGGTCTTTCACCAGCTCTTCTCTGAAGGTATCCCTGCCAGGTGTCCGGAGAGCTATGGGCTCAAGAACACGGGTTGTGATGTTCGCTGTTTGGGGTTGTCAGGCCCAGTTCAGTGATGAGGCTTCTCTATTCCAGATCCCGACTTGTCGACAGGATCCACGCGATCCACGCGCCCAGAAACTAAAACCTCCTGGTCTGTTTTGCTGACGTCTTGGGTCTAAAGTATCAAACACAACCCCGACTGAAAGAAGCAGGCAGCCGTGTGGCCTGGGCAGCTTGGTAGGATCCGAAGCGCACAGAGTTCAGCAGCATGTACTGCCAGCACTGGATGCCAGCACAATCTCTTAGAGCATCGAGTTTACTTCTTCAGTGCAGTCTCAAGCACTGGTACTGTACAATCCTGTGACACTGGCGGACTGAAGTTCGCACCGTGCAAAATCATCTACATGACTGGCAGGCCTCCCTTGTTCGCATTTCGTCGTCCCATCTACCGAATACCATATCCCCGAACTTACCTGAAGGCTCAACTTGACTGGATGCTTCCAAACATGGAGATTCCCGTCACGAGCCTGCACAAGGTGAGGGCCCACACCATAGTAAGGCCTGTCCAGGTGACGGCCGGCTTGTGCTTCAGAGCACTACAGAACGGTCTTCACGCCATGTGTGCGATGCCTCTGCAACAGGCCAGCCAATCGCCCGAGAGAAGTGGAGGCCTAGACAACGGAAGTTCAGATTTCGACTCAGATCTGTGCATGGCAGGAGCTGCAAAGATTCTCAAAGGAGCCAAGCCACTCCTCTTCTGCTCTCCTACATGTGTAGTCTCTTCGTATAACCCGAATGTTACCAGAATGAGTCCAGCAATTCGCTGCCCAGGGCACGGCACCCGGCTCCAGGTGCTGAGCTGTCTGCATACGCACCTTCACCGCCCTGAGAGGACACATTTGTTGGGACGGTGCAGTCCCGAGGGTGGACGTCCCGACGTGGAAATGCCAAATATTTGCCAATACAGCTCTTGTACAGGTCAGATCAGTCAGATCCCACAAGGCTCATGTGAGCCATTCCACGAGGCCCGCGTCCTATGTGAAATTTGCAGGGCCGAGAAGTTTAGGGTTGAGGACGAGACGCAGCAGTAGCAAGCTTGAAGAAGTTAGTCAGCCACGACACTCGATGGGATGTGAGAGGCCCACAGCTGCGCATGATGCCACGACGCCTGAGCACCAACGGCACACGCAGATTATGTCCCTAGCTGATTACACAACAAAAAGGCAACACGTCTGAACAATGTCTATTCACGTCAAGCGAAGCAAATACAGACATGTGTGTGTGGGGGGAGGGGTGGGTGTATGACTGCACGAATTAACATGCGACTGAATGCATACATGCATGCATGTGTGTGTACGTATGTATGTATGTATGTATGTATGCGGATATATATATATATATATATACCCACTACCTCCAAACCACGGGTTTAACGGGTGCGTTCAAGTAACATACGTCAAACACTTAACCCACGCAGAAAACTGGCTTATAAGGGATAGCAGGATCGAATACAGAATTATCGAATCAATCAGTGCACTTCTACATGCTTGCATCCTCCCTGCGTTATGCATAATGCAAGAACCTCGCCCTCGAAAACGAATCCATAATTCCCCTTAAATAGCTCCAGCAGTGCGACGGCAGCAGCAAGCCACAGCCGTCTACAACATCATCGCCGAGAAGTGCGCTGGGCAGTGTTTTCACTTTCGATGTCGGGCACTTCTGTTGAGTGCTTCAATCCGGGATTTCCGTAGCAGCGATTTCAGCCGCCACCTTCCGAATTCAATTACGCAGGTTTCGAACTTTTTCTTGTCGCACGTCTGTGCGACGCCTCGGTTGTTCCAGGGTTTGCGCTAAGGTTTACTCTGGCACTGGAATGATTGCATTGCACATCACAGAAAATCTTTGTAAGTCCAGCCGCATTTAAGCCATTTCATTGCATCTTCTTCTCGAAACGTATGATGATGCCGAATATTGAACCCTCGGCAAGTCGGCAGGGCAATTACAGCAGCATCGCACAATTGTGGTCGAATGCTTATGAGCCTTCTTGTTTGCCAAAGCTCGGCGACGTCTGCAGTCATGAAGTTGGTGTGCAAAAGCCTAGAGTAGGACATCCGAAGTCCATGTTGGAAAGTAATGCAAAAATCTGTTTCGGATCAGCTTAGTGCAGACGAGAATCGTGCACTTTCGGTCGCACATGCCAATGAAGCTTCTCCATCCTTCGGAAGAATATTAGATTGCGAGCACGAGCCGGTCAGTACATGGGGTAACGAGAAAGTTCAACGGCAGTCCTCATACTCATTTTGCACAACAGCACGTGGCAACGAAGATATCGCATGCCACATCTGTAGATGGTATTTGCAGCTGCCTCCGTCCTCATTTCGCCCACAAATCTATTGCACCCCCAACCCTACATTCCCCTAACCTCCACGCTAGGAATAAATTAAAGCCGTTAAAGCCTGGCCACAGGTACATCGGATTCGCCTCCACTTCGTGGAACCATTCGCAGAGCGACTTCCTTGGTGAGCATGGTTTATGGGATGTAATTAATAATACAGTTCACCTCTATCGTATTAGTGGGAAATAACGGGTGTCATGACCGATAACTTTCAATCAAGTTGGTCCAAGAAGCATAGCAAGGCAGATTACCGGAAAACGCGTATCGGCATGAGGGGTATCATCAGGCCAGGGTTGCCCTTCTTCGTCATGTTTTTTGCGTAGCCATTGTCCAACATCACGAGAAGGCATTGTGCTGTGCTTTGCAGCAAGTTCACAACAGTTGCCAAGCCACATAGTTATTATTCGACCATTGTAGCCTTTATGGGCCATATGCGCACCGTGCTTCTCAGGTTTCCAAACCTGGCATCAGTGTTTCAACAAAACGGATGCACTTAGATACTGCTGTATGGTGCCATGCCACCCTGCAACAAGCCCGTCATGGATGCGACCCAAGGAACAAAGTTGGGAACAAACTTTTGTTGCGAACACTTGAGCCCCCGTTCTCGTTGGAAGGTCTTGAAGTCCCGGAAGGCCACCACAAGTAACTGGTGAAGAGAGTTCATCTCCGGACTCGGGTCTCCGAAGTAGCCATTCTCAATCAGGTACATCCTAAGCTCCAACATCCTAATATATCATTGCTTCAGTAACCCAAAAACGGAGTAACCCCAAAGTCAAAGAATCACTAAGTTGTTGCGGCACGTGAGAATTCAGAATACTCAAATGCCCGGGATCAAAGTTGAGCCTGTAGCGTCCTGGGCCAAACCCAGGTTTATATTGTGAAGACTGCAATGGCATAGCATCGTGAAGTGGAACGACCGTAAGCCCAACAACGGACCTTTGTTGTTTGACTCTTTAAATAATCTTTGCGGGTTCAATCCTACTTGCAACAGAAGACTCGGTAGTTGCTGCTAAGTCACAGACATGATTATCCTGCGTACCCTCAACGACAAACTGATTATGGGAAATCTCTGTTGCCTGCCAAGATGGATTGTCGCTGACATCGGTCATCGAGTGCGCCGCATTGGTGTGATTCTCAGCATCGCACCGCCAGCAGATAAATCGAGTTTTGTAGTACCTGTTCAACCGCCATGTTTGCCAATGATACTCCCAATCACCCTTGATTTGGGTGACACAAAAACTTCCGATTCAGCTGTGCCCCTTCCCACGTAAAACCATCAAAGGCTTTGTTGAGGGATTTCACAACAGCCAGGTACAGCGGGTTGTGACTCTTCCATCCCAAGCTACGGTCCCCATTCAAATTCCACAGCAGGAATTGACTCATCCGGGTTGACTTAGGTCTCCACAATACCAAACTCAAGAAGCAGCCCGTCACTTTGGATTGATCGAACCCCGTGCCATATCTTGCCGTGTCCCCATAGAGTGTAAGCGGGATATGGGACCCGTCCAGATTCTCGTCTGAGGCCCAGACCATGAACTCTTTGCAATGTTTCCAATATTGTGCTAAAGTAGAAGGCGGTATATTGATGCCCACGACGTCAAACAAATAGGCCAATATGCGGTCCGGAAGTAGCACTGGCACTTTGACAGTAACCTCCTCCAAAGAGTCCTCTTTCTTCTTCAGTGTAGTCTCTATGTATACCGGTTCCTGTTCAGCGAATGAACGACTAGAACACAGACCTAACATATAATATAGTGTTCAAGAATATCTAAGATTTACCCGTTCAGCCCTAAGACTAAACTTAGAACCGATGCTCAAGCTGCTAATATAACGTAGAACTTACTGTTGGGTATCCCCCACCACGGGCAACTTCACGGTCCGCTCAAAGTCTCGAGAGTTGTTGCGGCCACTGAAGGATCCGAGCTTGCGAAGCTGTCGTGGCACCAGACCAGAAGCGTCCTGGGCTGACTATGTGGGATTCGGGTTTGCAGGATTCTACAAGAGCATAGCAGTAGACTGTTCATGTGTGCCGTGGCACACGCAATGAAGACTTGGCGCTTCTCATCTCTCGATCGATTGAGCTTTCCTTGGGATGGCATCAGGGTTTAGGGTTTAGGGTTTATTGGGGGTTTCAGACTTCCGAACTAATAAGTTTCAGCGACGGCAGAGGCCACATTATCGATCATATCATCTAGCAGCTCAGAGTTCGTCGGGGCTGCTCCGGAAGGAGTACCTGCGGGGGAACCGTGCGAGGCTTCAGGCTACGAACACTTCGCTGCACAAGTCCCATCAGCCAACGGGTGAAGTAACAGTTGCACTTGTTTCCAGGCCCGCCGTGTACAGTCTGCACATCTAATGCATGCATGATGCTAAGGAACTCCCCTTCCTAGTCCATGCGAGCAAAGCACAAACTCTTCTAAACGGCAGGGTTCGCATGCGAGCTCGCTGCTCACCTTTCACCTTAAGGCCTTCATTGGGTCAAGCCAATGAAAGATTCATCGATTTAGAAATCTGCCGAGTCTCGGCCCTGAGCACATCTTGCCTCCCACGCGGAGTCTCGCTTATGCCCCAACAAGATGCCTAGATGGACATTAGGGGACCCTAAGATAAATTTATTTATAAATTTGAGGTAGGGTTGCACTTTCGTTAAGGAGTTATGTAATGATGAGGCATGTACAGGCACCGTGTTCCGGATGCACTCCCTACTTCTTGCCACCCTTAGCCTTTGGCTTCGGGGTCCTAGAGATCGACAAAGAGTTCTGATCACGATCAATGACGTCCTGGGCTGCAGCAGTCTCGCTAGTCATCTTCTCCTCCTGAGCAATTGATTTTTAAAGCTGGGGCTTGCACAACTTCTTTGGGGAAAACTTAGCATGGGTTTTATTACGTACTGTTACTAGTGGGTTACTCCAGTACAGGCTTTCCGGGTTGGTCTTGCATTCAGAGGGTTAGTCGAAATGGTTCCAACTGATATATGAGAGCCGGTCCTTCCCGCTGTCCAAAGCTGCCTGCAAACTCGCCCGGGCCGAGGTCATCTCGGACAGAACATCATTCATGTCCTGCTCGACCGCCTTGCGGAGGTTCTTGCTCCTGAGCCGATTTATCAAATGCGCTTTGGGCTGGGTTTCGGGTTCGACATAAGATGAGGCAGACTAGAAAAGATCGTATGCTCAGTCTGGCACAAGCCAGCCAGATCAGTGAGCTTGCCTTTCTTCTCGCGAATCTTCCTGTTGAGCGTGTTGATGGCCTGGGATGCGAACAGGGGATTAGTGAGGCTTCGTATGTGAGGTTGTCATGTGTATTTGTGTGATATGTGCACACGTGCAGATGTGGAGACAGCCTTAAAAAGGAGAGGGGAGAGAGAGAGAGAGAGAGAGAGAGAGAGAGAGAGAGAGAGAGAGAGAGAGAGAGAGAGAGAGAGAGAGAGAGAGAGAGAGAGAGAGAGAGAGAGAGAGAGAGAGAGAAAGCGAGAGAAAGAGTGTGTTCGAGAAGGCAAGCGAAAGAGACAGTACATGAGTTAGTGGGCGGGTGAGTGGTGGCTGATCAAGTGAGTGCATCAATGGATGAGTGATTGATTGAGTGGGTGGGTGAGTGAATGAGTTAGTGATGCTAATTAGATGAGAGCATATGCATATGCAAGATGGATAAGTCAGTGATCGTGTGCATATTTGTGTTTGCACAATATATTTTTCTATGAACAAACACCTTCAAATTAGGGACGTTGCCTTCTTCGCCTCCTGCTCAGCTTTCTTCTTCCTTTCTTTTGCTTCCTTCTCCTCTGCACTGTCCTCCTTCTTCTCTTTCTTGCCCTTCTTGTTTCGTCGCTTCTTCCCACGGCGCTTGTTCGGCGCACTTTTGCCCTCACGATGATTTAATGTAAACACACATATTACAAAGCCACATTCACACACAACCCCCACACAGAAGCAAAGAGTACGCGCACAAAGCCACTAGCGGGGGATCGCCTTTTTCTGTTTCTTCTTGTCTTTCTTCTTAGCATCGCGGTCGCTGCTCTCATCATCGTCGCTGCTGTCGCTGTCACCGTCGCTGCCGGAATCATCTCCTTCCTCCCCCCTTTCCTCCACTTGGAACATGTCCGAGATCTCATCGACAAACTCCCCGCACTCTTCATCCTCGACCAACACCAGATACTGGAGAAGGCCTGCCATGATACAGGATGCGTTGGTCTCGGATTGTTCCCTCGCCCAACATCCCCAGGCCTGGGCATTCCGGATGATGCCTGATTTCCTTTGCTCGGAGTTCCTCGTCTACCTCTTTTCGGAGTATAATGGATTTCACCACCTCTTTGTCGCCGCCGAAGAGCGTGAGGAGCTGGGCTTCTGTGAGCCACCTGCGTGTGCCTCTCCGGGTGGCACGCGAAGTCGACCGGATCGTTTTCAGGACTAAGCTCTTAGACCATTTCCCCTTACATTGGTAGAAATCGTCGTACAGCGTCGACATCTTCTCTTTGCCTTGCATGGATGGATCTGTGTACATGTACATGTACAAAAGCTGATAGTGCATGACACATGAATAAATAACATGCTTCTGCCAAAGCACAGTACTTGGATGCTTCGTAGGCACGCTTGATCTCCTTGGGCGTGCCCCGGCCTAGATTAGATCGGTCAAGGCAGTGGAATCGCTGGGGTTTGAGGTCCGTGTGTTACGATGCAACGGTGGATTATTCTGGGGTTGCGGCCGTGCACATTGCGCCAAAACCGCATGTACAGCTTGTGTGCCAGCTTCTTCTTCCCCTCCTGATCCTCCTCCTCCTCCTCCTCCTCATCCGTTGGCTCCTTTGGCTTTGGCTCCTTGGGGTCCTTGCGTGGGCTCCCAGCCTTCTTGCCTTCCTGCTGTGTTGTGGCCTTGGGTTTCCGCGGGGATGTGTCCTTGCTGCTCTTGGCGGTGGCGTGGTCAGTCCCTGGCTGTTCGTCTTCCTCCTCCTCCTCCTCCTTTGCACGTTTGCCCTTTGTGCTGGGGGCCTTGGTTGCCTTGGCCTTAGCCTTGCTTTTTGCACTCGGCTTCACGGTTGTCTCGGAGGCCTTTGGCTTTGCAAACTTTGGCTTACTTTGGGGATCGATTTTCTTGTTCCCTGGCTTGCTGGCTGGCTCCTTATCATCCTCTTCAGGTGGGCCTTTTTTGACCTTCGGGGTCGAGTCCTTGGCCTCGTTAAAGTCTTCTTCCAACTGTCGCTGAACCTTTCGGGCTTTGTGCTTCCGTTCTGTGGTGTTTTCCAGGTCTGTGGTCTGGGGTCGGCGCAGTGCTGCTTGCACTTTCTCAGGAAGCTTCGAGGCGGAGCCCTGGTCGAAAGAGTTGCTGCGCCTCTTTGGGGGCGGCGTCTCCACGATTGTTGCCAAGGAGTCGGTGCGAAGTGGACGTTTGCCCACAAGGCCTTTTTGAAAGGTTGCCTTGCCCGGGGGGGTGTCCGCTTTGCTTTCCTTCGCTGGTTTCGATGACCTTAGCGCTTGAAGTGGTGTGCATGCACAAATCACAGCCCACACAGCCCCAAATACAAGATTGCATATACACAGGATCCAGCCCGGTGGTGGAGGAACCGGCGGAGAACGCTGCACAGTCTTCCTTCACACCCTTGGCGGCTCTGGCCGCCCTGTCGCGGGCCTTTTTCAACACTTCTTCCACATCACAACTGACTGCCATGAGCCTGAACCCACACTACAGTGCGAGCACGATCGCTCCAAGAGCTCGGCTTGATCCTGATGGGTGCAGCATGCGCACACATGATGCCCCACGCGCGCTTCACACTTGCGTTCCGGCACCTAGAGACACACGCAATTCATAGTGATTTTTCAAGGCATATAGTATCACAGTCATTCGGGTGGGTTTCACAGTTATTGGGGTGTGTTTCACGCTATTTTCACGCTAGTGTTTTTTCACGCTGTCTTGAGGTTTTGCTGTTGAGTTTTGAAGGACAATGAAAGTAGCTAGCTGGTTTTCTCTCCGCGCGATCGCCCCTTTGCCGCGAAGGTTCTTAGATCTGCGATATTCAGTATGTACAGAAGAGCCTGCACAGCCACTCTCCTGAATCTCTCTCGTTGCTTAGTGTGTGCTTGCCTTATTACATGTCCCAAATGAGAGCTGTCTGCTGCACTGGAGGAGGCCTTCAGGGAAA
Source organism: Symbiodinium sp. CCMP2592 (assembly GCA_905221615.1). NCBI lineage: Eukaryota > Dinophyceae > Suessiales > Symbiodiniaceae > Symbiodinium > Symbiodinium sp. CCMP2592. The sequence continues at coordinate 325,087 of CAJNDT010006119.1, forward strand.
CTGAAATACCGGCCGATATCGGCCAGCAGCAATCTCTTCAGAGAGAAAATCAGCTACAGGGCCTAGGTTGGCGTGTTTCCAGCCATACGGCGGCATCAAAGGCGACTTCCTTTCGCCGGCCTAGCGAAAGCGAGTCAACGGAAGACAATCCCCCAACACTTGAATAATGGAAGAATATCTAAGACCGGGCCTCTGCCAAGTCCGCAACGGCCGGTCGCAGAAAGCATTTTCGGTTGACCTGGGGGGATAAACTGTCACACGGGATTGCAGGATAAGGGCTCTAAGCAAATGGGGGACGGGCAACGAAGTCCACGTGATGATCGGCTATAGCACGACCAAAGTCAGCAGGGTAGGTCTGGGTCTGCTTGAGTTTGGGCCCTCCCGTCCTCAGAAGAAGGAAGACATAAACAGGTATTGCACCAGACGATACTATTCTGCAAACACGAGAGAAGACAGACACACTCTGATTAGGATTCGGGCACTAGTTCCCGGCGAGCTCCTTTGTCAAACCTCCGCTTGACAACCCCCTTGGAGCAAAGGCCAAGCTCCGCCTTCCTGGCCCGCGTGAGCTTCTTGTACATCTTGGGCAGCCAAGGCCTGCAGCTGCAATATGTTGGTAACCAAGAATTGGAAACGTTCAGGAGCTACCAAGGTTCTTGCGGGGTTCCCACCAGAATCGTCGGCTTCATAGTAGAGTGCCCGTAGACTCCCATGCAACTTGGCAAGGCATGGGACAAGTGCCAGCATAATGTAGCAAATTCGCGGCAACATATTTCAGAGGTGCATGCTGCAATAAGGCTGGGACAACCTGACGAGTAAAATGGGGATGTAATGCTTCAGCATCTCGTGGATGTACAGCAAATACGGGAGGTTCGTGAGTAGCGAAGAGGAGGGTTGCTCGATGTACCAATGCACCGACCGCATCGATGCTAAGACGCACAACAGGAGAGTGCGAGTCGCTAACCTGGGCAGAGATAGTCGAGGTTTTGACATTCGCGGCTGTCTGGTGGTTTGGGGTGACATCTACGGGCTCAAAGCTTGAAGTGCACACTTGTGCACCATGTAATATAATGTTATTATTAATAATATATATATATATTAAGATTAGTTCAATCTATTGGGTTGGGGCTCAATAGTGACACAAGATCTTAGTAATAGCTGATATAGCACGTATTGTGGAATTAGCTGGAACCTGAAGTTCGAGAGGATAGCACATTTGGGGGGTTGATAATGTATTTTTGCATACAAGCTGATTTCCAAGCATCGGTTGGAATTTGATAGGGATTGATTGGTTACCGAGATGCGACACCGAAATTCTAATGCTACCGAAGGACACATTTGCCTCCTTCACGTATTTGTACTTGACGGTACCGAAGATCCGGCGTACCGATCTTCCCGACGTCTTACGGTTCATCCAGACGAAGCTTGAGCAGGGAAGCCCTGCTGCTAGAAGACCTTTTGGGGCCAACCTCAGCACTTTCGCCATCGCCCGTAGCAGTCCCAACCTTAGAATCAGACAAAGCTACATTTGCTGCATTACTAGGGAGCCTGTGTAACTAGGGACCTTGCACCGTCAGGAGGTTGTCGTCCTCTCTCGATCCCATATCGAAAAAGTCCCTAGGCAATGCACATCAGCGGACAGTACTGTCGAAGAAATATCAGAGTAAGACCGGGGCGATTTATATCCCAAGTTGCCTTAGGAATACGGACACACACGGATGACCCCTTACTTGTTTCATCTGAGATCCAAGCTAAACCCTGCTTCCACAGATCACAGATCGCCGGCCGCCGAAAAGATCCAGACAAATCAAGTCCTAAGCAACCCAGCACATTTCGCTACCAACATTCCAAGTCCCGCGAGACCGGGCACTAGGGGGAGCACACGGCAGTCGTTCGGTTGTTCTGCATTTTGCGCGATATAGTCGGCAAGGTGTAGCCTGCAGCCAGGGCATTACGGGTAGAGGGTATGGATTTCAGGAAGCATTTGCTCTTGATTTGATGCATTCGAGCAGCAGGACACTCGGGAAGCCCATGTAAAGCAAGGCCAACCAAGTGTCACGTGTTATCGCGACTTCGCTCAGCATCCAAAACATATTGGCTGGATCCACGAAAACCCAGCACTGACAAACCCTGTGGAGCCACGAAACCTAGCCACCAGGCATCTCAGCACTGTAATGAACAGAAGCATGCCATGCCAAGCTCGAGATTCACACCTGTTGCGCAAGCATCAGAGCACTTTTGCTAGGTCCATGAAGCAGCTTCTCAGGCAGTGCAAGGTATCGTATCGGTGATAGCAGCCATGTCGTAGAACTACTCCCAGCCAGCAGCAAGACAGGCAGCACTCCACCTAGGCAGCTTCCAAAGCGACATGAAAAGCCAGACTCGACTCCTCAACCTCAAAAAAATTTGTGAGAACCTCTGGGCGGGAGGCGCGGTCTCGAGATCTTCGAAGTTCTGCCAGCCCAGGCTGAGGCCATTCTTTGCATTGACCTCGATGAAGGGATATTGGAGTTTTGAAGTTTGGGCTGAAGGTTTGAGGTCGGGAGCTTCAAAGTCCGTGTTGAAGTTCTCGTTCATGGTTGCCGTTCGCTGCGGGGTAGCCTTGTTCACGTAGAAGTGTCCATTGTAAGGCCCGAACCTGAGCGAGGGTTCTGTCATTTGGGAGTTTGCTCTGCTTTCTTCGAGATGGCTTTTCATAGTAAGGCTTCGGCACGATTCCGATTGGAGATGGTTTGCCATCGGATCGAAGTGTCCAGGACCTAGCAATTTAGATACCTAAACAAATAAATTGTTTCGAAAGATAACATTCGTTGATGACAAGCTCGGGTTGCCACCCCTTCGGCCCGTCAATAACGTCCTCATTCAGCACCATACGTGGGTCCTTTCTGGCCAGAGCTCGAAGGCTTGGAACCCACCTTTGCTTGACCTGCGACGGGGCAACAACATCTTTACAGATCAACAACCCTAATTGGCAAAGGCATCTACTGTGCATATATATATATATATATATTAGTACGTATGCTTGGGAACCTTGGCTCTCGGGTCTTTGGCTGCTGGTTTCTTTTTGGGCGCGTCGTTTGACTCTTCCTGCCCTTCCTCTTCATTCTCCTCCTGCCCTTCATCTTCATTCTCCTCCTGTCCTTCCTCTTCATTCTCCTCCTGCCCTTCATCTTCATTCTCCTCCTGGCCTTCCTCTTCATTTTCCTCCTGGCCTTCCTTTCCTTTGGTATCCTCCTCTTCCGGATCCTTCTTTGGGGCTTTCTTCTCCCGGGCACCCTTGGGCTGCTTGGAAGCTGGGCGCTTCATCGGAGGGGGGTCCCGTGACTGTGTCCGCCCCCGGCCTCGGCCTCTGCCTGATCTCCCTCGCCCTCGCCCCCTGCCTCTGTTCCCCCGGCCGCGTGCAGCCGAGTCCTCTGACTGCGGATCATCATCATCCACGGCCTCTCCCTTCGCTCTCTCGCGAAGGGCTCTGCGCGCTTTCTGCTGGGCCTAGCCGGAAAGCTAAGAATCACAAGTTGGAGGATTCGTGCAAAGCTAGCACGAGAGTACTGACACAGCCTGCACAGCCAAGTTCGGATCATCCCCTTTGTGCTCCTTTAAGAGTTTCTGGGCTTTCAAGATCGATTTCTTCGGCAATGAAGGCACCGATGCAGTCTTCGCCTTTTCATCCTGTATGCATATGCATGCTAAAATTGCAGAACAGGCAGTTTCATCAATTGAAATCAGCAAGTGTATTACACGAAGACTTAGCTGGAGATCAGTCCTTGAAAGTGCCACTTTTTTTTGCAGCTTCATCGTTGGATTCAATATCTTCTCCAGGAACACAGACATCAACTTCACGAGGGCACTCCTCCTCCCCACCCTCTCCTTCTTGAGCCTGGTCGCAGGCGTCGGCGTCCGTCGCCTGGTGCAGCAGCAGCAGCCAACACTCCCAGGGTTTACACTAACTATCTCGGTTTCAAACTTCACCCAATCAAATTATTCCCAAATTTCCAAGTCCGGAAACCCTAAGGCCCTAAGAGCTGAGTTGGATACATTTCAATGGTTGCTATCTTCTCTCATTTCTAAGTCAGCAAAACTTCACAACCCGAATTCCCGAAACCCGCAACCCTGAACCTAACATTCTTTCTTGGTCCTACCCCCCCGACTTAGCAGCCAGCAGACGAAATGGTGGTAGTAGCGGGGGTAGGAGTACAGGTAGGAGAAGAAGGGTTCGTAGTATTAAGACGGATAGGAATATAATAGAAAAATCATGACCCAAATCATTGTTGAAGGCATAACAACCGAAGTCATTCGAAACCGTAATCCAAAAACCCTAATACCTCAACCCTAATAATGCCTAACCCACTTGATCCAGAATGACACAACCAAGCTCTAAGTTATGGGCCTTAAACCGCACAGCCCTAAGCCCGTGCTTGGGGTTTGAGTGTTCAGGGCCTGAAAACTTATTGGGGTCTTTAGGGTTTCCGAATTTACTTAGCGAGTTTGGGCAGGTTTTGGCGGTCTTCGGGACTCGACTTCGGGGTCTTTAGGGTCGTTGGTTGAAAGTGTTCGGTCTCAGATCGGGTTTGGGCGGGAGGCTTTGCAGGTTCGGATCAACTAGACTTAACGTACCGGCTTTAGCTGTCATCTTGTAGCACACAAAAGCTCTCTGTCGGCACATGATGCTCCAAAACCTAAGCCTTAAGTTCATAGAGCTTGAAACTACTACCCTTATGACTTCGATTTCTTATGTTCTTAGTAATTTAATTAAGGGACAGGGACGACTGGAAACATAATTAACAGGATCTGTGTAGGTTCCAACGGGTGGGGCCCAAACTGTATTTTCCAAGAAGCCAAATAGCAAATCCAGCACCCTAAACCGTTTCGTTTCAACCAGAAGAAAAACGAACTGATCCCCCGGCGACCTCCATGTCTGCATCTGCGCTCTTCTGTTTCGTGAGCTCCTGCGGAATGATTTTGGTTGACATGCTGCTAGCATAACTTCGAGGGAGTCCTCTTTCTTCGCTTGGATAACTTGCTTCAGCTTGGCGAACTTGTCATGGTTGGGGCCTTTCCTGGTCGGCAGAAGTAGAACATCTATCATATCTGGATATTTCATGTAGAGAGTCGCCTGGTGTTCCGGTTGCGCCAAGAACGGTCGCAGGCCCAGGAGGCAAAGGACCGAAGAACTCCAGCTTCTTCCTCAGCCCATTCCTGGGATTGCACGTTTGACAAAAGGCCTTATGATTTGTTTCAAAAAGGATTCTCAGGTTGCGACTTCCAACTCATCTTTCGGCAATGGTGTGTCATGGAGGCGGAAGTGAGAACTGCTCCAGGCTATCGCAGCCTTTCAAGGAAACTCACAGAATGAAAAACATATGTGGCAAGGTTCACAGGCCTCCGTTTCCTTCTTGGTTGGCAACTCGCCAGCGAACGTCGCACAATAATTCAAGATGATGGGATAATTGTGGTCGCTGCAAACCTGGACCGGAAGTCAAGAAAACCGAGGAACCTCGAGATCATCTGAATCAATACTGGGTGTAGCCTGCGCTTCGGAGATCGCCTTCTGTTCCACATCGAGGAATCGGAAGCGGAATTTCGCCTGCGGAAACCATAACGTTGCTAGTGGCTCGAAAGGTTAGCTTCAGAGTCTCCCTGCCTCAGGATCTTCCTTTTTGGAAACCTTTGTCAACCTTTGCTTCAGCGCTTCAATCCGTTTGTTCACGTAACCCGGCATCAGGAGGTCTTTCAGAAATTCCTGTCTCAATTGATCAGTTTGTGGCATCCAGCCGCAGAGCTCAAAAATGCAAGAACCGACAAGGTATCCCCGTGTCCTGCAATAGTGCGACTCGTGCCGGATTTGGTTTGCTGTCGGGCATGGCTCATGAGGAAAAAAACTGCTATATGATGCTTCAGACCTAGCCGGTCCTAGTACCTTGATGGCCAGCAGGTCGCACAGCGATTTGAATCTGAAGCTTTGACAGCTGATGATTGCAAGCCCTCCCATGCGAAGTGGTGGACGGAAGCACCTCTGTCCAGTTCACCGATTTCCTCCAGACCTGGGGAAAGTGGACAGGAATATTTGCGGGAACTGGCTTGAAGAAATTCGCTGAACACACACAAATCAAGGTTTCAGCTTCAAGCGAGCTGAGAAGGCTTTCCGAAGGTAGGTATGAGGCATCGCAGAGGCCTCACACCAGCACCACAGATCTTCAACCGAGCGTTGTTTGATCACCTCTCTGAGAAGCGTACCCACGCGAGCAGCAGGAGCGCTGAAAGAGGCATGATGTCACAAGTTGATTACGACATGACTTCGTTTGGCGCACAAAGAGCTGCTGTGTCCTTTCATCAATCTCCTATATCTTTATGTTGGAACTACATGTGTTCATTGTGCGAACTGCCTGGATCCATTCGGGCACTACGAATCTGGCCGAAATCTCAAGCATCTCAGAGGCCACGCAATAAACTGCCGAATCAGCAACCCACCAGTTAAACGGGTGCGCGGAAGAGGAGGGTATATATACATATTCATTTATTTATGTGTGTGTGTGTGCATGCACGTATATGGATGTGTATGTAATTATGTCCCAAGCAAAACCTGCTCAACTCCGCAGGCACTTGGCCCTTGAACCCCACGGCCCAACCCCCGCCCCCCTCTTCCAAGACAAAAACCCATGACCGAAGTCCGGACCACATCCTAGAGTCTCTTCCGTCCTGAGATGGCACCCACGGCATAGTCTCGGTTCGGGAAGACCCAAAGGTACATGGCTCACGATGCCAGAACATGCCCCAAGGAAGACGACTTCCGGCTTTGGTTGGGGGTTGGGGGTTATCGTCTGAGGCAAGATTCAACACAATACTAATTCGGAGACAGGGATGCATTCCGTGTTCTGGGCCAGGTTTCTGTTTTTTTTCTAGCGAAGTAATCGCAGCTGCAGTGTTGGTTGGGCTGGGCATGATGCATCACTCCTTGTGGCTCGGACATGCTCTGCATGACTGAAAGCGACTGGCTGCCTTGATCCACAAGCTCAAAACGGAAGCGATCCCCTACGAACACCCGGCCACGAGCCCCAAATCAGGCGAACAGTCTCCAAGAAATGAGACGGCCACTGTCTAAGACTACGCCAACTTACTGCAACCTCCATTGCCCGAGCCTCGAGCCCAACAGTCAGAACGCCAAACCTATGGCAGCTTCTACAGCCCAGCCTTAACAAGTCAGAAACTCTGGTGTTGATATCTGGTGAAGCAATCCGCGCTGTGAATCGTCCCGAGCGCTTTTTCTTGACGCTGCTGTTCTGCCTTTACTCAAGAATATTATCTTCTGAACCGCAAACTGCGAACGCTGAACCGAAGGCCGACACAAAAGAAGCTGCCTGCTCCGTCGCGGCTGCTGGGGCTGTGACCTGTCCGAACAAGTCAAAACTGGGCATTCCTGACCTTCCAAAGCACTGAAACCTTGGGCAAGAAAAATAGCATCTACGCGCTCGATCAGCAACAGATGACAGTCACAGCAGCAACTTGTGATAGAAAGGGGGAGCGCTGGCAATTAACGCATGCAGCTTTGCGATTGTGAGATGGTTTGAGATGCCAGAAGTTTCGTCCCTGCAGTCATGCAAAACTTCAACACCGTCAGCCGATAAATGCTGTATAGATCGAGGTTAGTTACCTTATGCTTGCTGAATCTGATCAGGATAGTAGCTGATGTCATGTTCAGGAATACCAAACACTGCGGTCATGAAGAGACATATTTTGCTTGACTCGAGGCTATGACTCTCAATATGGTGAGCGGAAATGTAGGGGCACGAGACTGACGAGATACCTGCATGCAGTAGTCGTAGCTTAGGCGGAAGCATGTCAAATTCCACAGCACCCCTCATCGACATGAACTGGCATGAACTACTTCCCAAGAGATTCCCAACGCTCCTCCTTCTCGTCCTCTTTCCGGTGACGGATCCGCACCTCCGCGGACTTCACCAGCTGCCTGCGACCAAAGATGCAGACACTAACAGGCTCTAGATGATATCTGCATTTTCGGCAGTATCGCCGAAGTATCACTGTAGCTGGGGTGCGAATTGTCAGAGCCAAGAGAAACCTTGAACCTTTGGGCGGATCTGCCAGGGGGGCTGAGGCTCCCAACGCAGCAAACTGCCGCTCCAGGTGCTCCACAAGCTCGGCGTTGCCCATCTCTCCCCCGTGAAACTCCTGGCTTCGATCAAAACACGACACCCCAGAACAACGACGGCAATACTATCAACAACGAACATGTTTGAGAAGAGCATATATGAACATATGACGGGCAGAGCATCAAGATTCGATGTCAAGTTATAATACGAAGTCTTGCTGTGCCTGGTTCTGTACTTTACTTACTGTCGAGCTTCATGAAGCCGCGTGTTTTAGAGGTCGGTATTCAGCTTTAAGGGGAACTAAAAGGACAGTGCAAGTGGTCAAGCCGACGAAGATGCGCAGGGGCTTGGAGTCGAGCGGTCATAGTTTGGAGATGCTGGGACTGTGCGAATGGATTCGGCTCTGGAACATGCTCCTACAAGAGGAACTCCCCCGCACAAGTGTTGTTTCCATAGTGTGACAGCAAAAGTCAATCAGAGAACGATGCCAACAGCATAGCATGAGAACGCCGATAAGTTTCATCGAACAGTGACTAGTGACTAGTGAAAAGGAAAAATTGTTGCCGTGTTGACACCCCGGTGTGAAGGACTGGGTTTCCCCTGTAGGGCCCACTGTTGTCGGCAAGTTAGTGTCTACCTTCAACTTCTGCAGCACTCGGACGCCAACCCCAATCAACCCGTTCGCAACGATTTGCCGGGAAGGCAATGTCACTCCAGGTGTTGCGCATGACCGCCTGCGACGCTGAACGTCTGTTGGGGATTTGGGAAATTGTAGGATTCCGGCTTCGAAGCTTGCGTTGCCGACATGCGTATAGGGATATTGGAGCCGTTGCAACTCGAAGCAAGACCGCGAGGACAATTTAACAACGCTCGTCACAAATATACACAATAGATACATGCTCGGATATATATATATATATATATATATATATATATTTATATTATATGTGTTACAAAACATACACATCTATGTATACATGCATGGATGCGTACATACTTACATACGTACATACTTACTGACATACATGCATACATGCGTGTAAGTTTCGTAAAACAAACAGAGACAATTTCACAGTTTCACCATACAAGGCTGGTGTTCATTATTAACGGCAAAAATCTAAGCCTCTAAGCGGTCGGGCAAGTCGAAACTGCAGCTCCTGCAGCTCTGGCAGAAGCCAGTAAAACATGAAAGAATCGCCCCATAGGATGCTTAAACCTCTATCAGCTGGCTGAGCCGGCAGCCCAGTCAGGCAGAAATCCGAGGTCCCTGTACAATGCGAGATTCCCTCCAAACACAGAAGCCACCTGAATCCTGAACTCCTGCAACTTGCAAGCTGCATTCCCCAACCGCGCCTATTCTCTGCTCTGCACAAAAAAACTGCCTCGCGCTCTTCTGCGATGTCTGCTGCATGGAGGAGCATCGCAGCTTTCTCCGCAGCGCCCAACTGGTCGCAGTGGGTTGTTTCCCGCTCTGGTTGTGCGTGGTGCTTCGACATTCACCAACAAAGGTTAGGAGTCAGGGGGCTTGCTATCAAAGATGCTGGCGCTCTCGTAACAAACCCTTGCACGACCTCGCCGGTGCCCAGCTGCGACTGCAGCTCATCCCAAGGCACCTCACATGTAAACAGGGCACAGACTGCTGGCTTCAGGCACCCAGGGCTCCAAGCTGAGGCTTGTTTCTGTTTCAGCTTCACTGCATTTGCAGCTCTAGCAGCGGGCTGTGCTTGAGGAATTTTCCCCATTCGCAAGATGGGAACATGAAATGTCAACAGCCTGAAATTTACCAAGAGCACGCGGCATTTAGTGTTCCAAAGACTGCTATGCCCCGAGAACCCTAGATGACCTGAACAAGGACGGCCCCTTCCTGGAGGCTGCGCCCTTGAAGCCTGAGTCTCAAAGTTGCTGGGAATAGTAACCCAGACTCTCATCGAAGTGTTCTTGTGGAACCTGGAACACCAAAGCTTCAGCCACTAACCCCCCTCCGTAGTGTGCATGCTTTAGAACGCTACAGTAAACCTCTGATGCCCCGCAAACCACCGAGAAACCTAGAAACACGAGAGAGTGGGAGAGATAGACAGATCTGGGAAGAGCGCATTGACCTTCTCGGACTTCAGCATTGTATCAGCCATTCGCTCGGCATCGCCGTCCTCACGGAGCTTTGCCAGGAAAAGCGGGTCTTCGGATGCGAAAGGCCCATGAGCACGATTCGGGTTCTGGATTGTAAAATCATAAATCATAAACAGCATCACCAACTCTGCTGCTGTGCCATCGTATGACTACATGGCCCAAACCGTGATTTCCGCGGTAGTGAGAAAGGCCTGAAATCTCATTTCACGAGTTTGGGGGATGCAGGATTAGCAAGGCTAGACTTCCAGTGAGGCAAGCTCGCAAGACTCGGACTGTACGGTGGTGCGGAGAGCTGTACAGTACGCAGTACTACTTGACAGTCGGACAATGAGATGGTGTCATGAAGCCAAATGAAACATGACAATGACCGCACTGGTGGTTTGGGGTTGGCTCTTTGAAACCCGTTTCGCAAGGCGGCCGAGCCGCCAAGAGTCAAAAATACGGCCTTTCTTGAACAAGTACCTTTCGGTAAGACAGGATGGTACTGGAAGCACGTGAACTTAATGCAACGTGCTGCAGTGCATGGCTTCTAAGAGGGCCTCTGCCTCCCCGGCCATGGTCCGGAGAATGCTTCGAGCTTCCGCTCGGAGTTCATCCTGAGCTTTCAGACTTTAAGTCCAGGCACCGAGCCTGGTCACGAGTTCTTGGTTTCAAGGCTTAGCACTAGGAGAGGCTTCTATCGGGTGTGTAATGGCTGCAAAATGTTCCAAGTGTGCTGGACTGGGCTTGGACGTTCAGTACTGGTATTCGGAGCATTGCTGGTTTCAGGTGCGCTGCAACTGACGGCTCGCCTCCTTCCCCCTCCGTAACGTACAGGATCGCAAAACCGCAGCAGCTGGTGAACATCGTGCCATCATTAGATGAAGACTACAATCGCTCGACAGATAGGACAGTGTGCAAAGCGGATAAGCCGACAATCCTCAAGAAACAGTATCAACACTGAACCATCCTTATCCACAGGCTGCAAAATGCTTGGAACCTGGCATCTTAAATCTGTTTCAGCTATTCTGAAAGCTTCCAGCAAGAAATGTCTGCATCCTGAAACTATCAACCCCAAATCCCAAAACCCAAAGTTCTCCGAATGATACACCGGATGGTTGAGCCACGGGCCGGCACTGTCCATGCCCGACTCAGGCAGAGACCCAAGCCACCTGCCCAGTCCCAGTTGCATTCGAGTCGCTGACTGAGTCTTCTGCTTTAGACTTTGGATTTGATGGCTTGATGGTGCAGGGTGTTTGCGCTTAGTTTGGGCTGAGCTGGCTGCGACGATTCTCCGCATCGATGATGGCGCCAACCCCACGAAGCAGTGCTTCAATGCCGAGCACAACTGTCCACCGCACCGAGGCCATCGAGGCGGTTGAGCTGCAAAGATGAGATCCAGTTGACTTGGAAGCACACGGGGCTTACGATCGCTGGATTGGCTTGCTGTCGTGCTTTGTTTGTCCGCTTTTTTCTAAGCCGTCGGGGGAACCCTGTAACAGTTCTGACACACCTTCTCTGCATTTCAACTGGAAACGTGATGTCTACATGTCTACATCTTACAAGGAGCTCTACTGTCTTGAACTCTTGTTATGCGAATCTGTGTTTTGACGGAAGGACTTCAAATTTGCGCCTTTTACTTTTCTTTTGCATAAGAATCATGGCTTTTTCATGTAATGGCAATACCCTGAACAGCTCGATTTCCTGTGTTTTGCAGGTATCTTCCCGTATTGGGCCATCGCGGTCGTTGCCATGTCTTACACTCACCCATCAGGCGATGGCGAGATCCCCATATGAGGCAATGGTGGTTGATCCCGCATCTTGCGTCCGACCCCTCATTAGGCATCATAGCTTAAGCGGAGCCGGCGCACCAAAAAAGTGCACTAAAGAACAAAAGACTAGAAAAGACGCCCTCCGCGACGTAGGTTGAGTTGCCAACAGGACAGAGACTTGTCTCCCTGCGGCACCTTCGGACTCGTACTTCATCGCGAGGACTCGGTCATCGTCGCTGAGCGTCATGAGTGCCTGACAAACACGCTCACATGGGTCCCCACATGTCTCAGCATGCGGAGCCTACTTGCTGCCACCGCTGCAAAATCACGAGCCCAGAAAAGCCGAAACACCGCGGTGCCAGATGATCGCAACAAGCAAGGTCATTCTTCAGAAAGCCCCCTCAAGGGAGTCGCATGCCCTTTCAAACAGGGCAGTATGCGGCTGAAACCCGTCTCGAGCCTGGCTCTGCGAAGAAGCCGAGGCATCGTCTCCTGTGGCGGCTGGGAACTGCTTTGAACTTGCGATTCGCTTCGAACTCAACAGCTAGAGTTCCTCACATTCCACACGGGATGCAGAGGACTCGTTCACTTTGCAGGGCTCTTCCACTTCCCCCAGTCAAGAACCAAATTGAAAGCAAGCTTTCAACTCTCGTAATCTTGGCCTGAGGGGATCATCTTCCAACGTAGACCATCAAATTCCATGCCGTCGAACCTTTTTGCAGGCACGCAAGCAAGATTTGAAAGGCCCTTCATTGCCCTGCGTTGGACTTCTGAGGGGCTTCATCCGTAAGACGAGCTGCCCCGTCTGGTCAAGAGCAGAGTGTCGAGGGCCGCAAGTGAGCCAACATTGGTTTTTTTCGAAGTCCAAATCTGTCCCATGTCGCCCGGTTCTGAAGCCCCGACTCGGGCCCAACGTCAGCAAAGCGACCGGGGGTGTGTCCAGGGTGCCGTTCCTGCATAAGGTGAGGTCAGGAAGGAAACTTGGACACCTTGACTCACGCTCTCAAGAGGGGCATGGAGGAGCACATCCTGGAAAAAATATTCGATTCGTAAGCCGGCACTCGATGCCGCAGCACATCGGAAGACTTAAAGGAGCAGAGTGGTTGTGCAGCAATGGCCGCCTCGCTGTACTCGTCTAGCAGCGACATTGACCTTCAACTACGGCCCATTGACTTCAAGACATCTCGACGCACGGAGTGTAACGGTGAACATGTCAAGGCGCATGCCGAACTGGGTGGTGTCTCCCCAGACACACACCCAAACGCTGACAGCCCAGGGTCGCGCTCGTGCTGAAGCCATCAAGACTCTGAAACTATTCTTGCTTCAAGACCCAGAATATGTCAGGTTCTAAAAATTTGACACAGCGCCGAAGCTATCGCATTGCTGACGCGCGCTGCGGAGCATCTAACACGGCGGCATTTTTGATATTCGCGGAGTTCACTGACAAGCCACTGTCGCGCACCGAACCCTGGCTGACGCGGACCAACCAATCTTAACGCTTATATAAACTCCCACAGGAGGGGTTTAGAACGCTGCACATATATTGACACACAAGATCTGCCGACAATCAAGCCTCCAATGCCATGAAGCTACGGTAGAAAACATGAACTGAATAGCCGTCCAATCAACCTGCAAACCCTAATCAAGTCCAACAAACCTACAGTAATTCTGTGACACGCACCCCAGAATCAAACCTCTCAGAAACTTTCAGGCCTTTCACCTCCCCAAGGCCCAAGTCTTGTCTGGGTCCCTACGGGTCCCTAAGGTCCCAGGCTGCGCCACGCGCTCGGAGCTTGCAGCCTCGGCCTCCTCGGCCTCCTGCGCCTGAGCGGGCGGGCGGATTTCGGACCCGGAGCCTGCAAAGAGGATGCCACAAAGCTTCCTCGAGACCCAAACCAGAAGACCCTCCTCCGAAGCCCAAATGCTGCCGCAGATGCCGCGACTTTCAGAGAAAGCGTGCAAAGCTTCCTCGAGACCCAAAAACACAAGACCCTCGGCAGCGGCCTGCCTTGGCCTGGGCCTCGGCCATCTCAGCCACGTCGCCCGGTGCAACGGGCTGCGAAATTGGCTTGGGCTTTTCAGTGTGCAAGGGTGCACAGCTTTCCGGTGCAAGTTTACGCTTGGACTTGGACTTCAATTTGCCGTGCGCCAAAGAACTGCATGAAACAGAAGAAGGACGCTACACAAGAAGCCAGTGGTATACGGCGGGAAATATGAGAGTAGGGGGCAGAATTCTATAACACTGACAGCATCGACTGCTGGAGTTAGGCAAGGAAGGACGTGTGCACGACATCCCGAGATCACCAGAATTTTGGCAGCCTCAGCAGCTGCGGCGCGAGGCAGCGGCCCTGCCGCGCCGCGCCGCCGTGCGGCCAGTCCCTAAAAGAAGGCTGCTGGTGGTGTTGGTGGTAATGCTATGGTAGCAGTAATGACAGTAGCAGTAGCGGCAGCAGCAGTAGCATTAGTAGCATTAGTAGCATGGGTAGCACTAGTGGCATTAGCAGCATTGTTAGCAGCATTAGCAGCATTGCATCACATTAGCAGCAGTGGCAGTGGCGGTGGTGGTGGCGGTGGCAGTGGCAGTAGCAGCGGCAGTGGCGGTGGCAATAGCAGAAGCAGACGAAGTACTACTAGCAGTAGTAGTAGTAGTAGTAGTAGTAGTAGTAGTAGTAGTAGTAGTAGTAGTAGTAGTAGTAGTAGTAGTAGTAGTAGTAGTAGTAGTAGTAGTAGTAGTAGTAGTAGTCAGTAGTAGTAGTAGTAGTAGTAGTAGTAGTAGTAGTAGTAGTAGTAGTAGTAGTTGTAGTTGTAGTTGTAGTTGTAGTAGTAGTAGTAGTAGCAGCAGTAGTAGTAATAGTGGTAGTGGTAGTGGTAGTGGTAGTGGTAGTGGTAGTGGTAGTGGTAGCGGTAGTGGTAGTGGTAGTGGTAGTGGTAGTGGTTGGGGTCCTATCTTTATATAACCCTGAGGAGCATCACAGTCCACAGCCCACAACCTTGAACAAAACGAAGAAACCCTTGAAGATCCTTCGCAAACTACACTTGCAATTTTGTAGACCGGGCTTTGATCTGGTCCTTCCATGAACCCTGCGGGCATAGCCTTAGCCGTAGCCTTTTGGGACCCCGCATCCAAAGCCCGACTTTGCCATCTCTGGGTCCCGAACCGCTGCGATCAGAGCCCAGCCAGTCCTGACGCCCTGGAGAGGTGCGAAGGGAGGGGCGGATGCTTTTGCGGGGCTTCTGCGTTCAGGGATGTCAGACATCGTATTAAGGTCATGTACTCTCTGAACTGTATCATGTGTCAGTGCCAATTCTGTGCTGGCTGATGCCCGACAAACGGCATGATTTAGCCGTTCGGAGGTGTTCGGGACTTGGAGGCGTGTGGACAGAAGGAGCTCAAGACAGCAGTATACTCAACTACTTCAAACCGTTTCCACAACCATCTAGCTTCGCATAGTAGATGCTCATGGCAAATTTTCAGACTTAGAAACTCCACATCCAGGTGCGGCTCTAAAGATGCTTTACCCCCGACGGATTGAAGCTTCGGCATGCCGGGCATCTGGATGTCACATGCTGGGGACACAGCGGGCGCATATTCTTCCCGGCATGCTTGACATGCTTTTTTGGACAACCCTTTTGCAATTCTTTGCAGCTACAATAATTTGTTCTCGTTGGTCTAGGTTGCAAGACGTGTTTTGCCGAGCTTCCCTGCTTCGTTTCTGCAACTATGCATGCACGACTTGCTGAAAGCTCTTCGAAGGTCTCGGACTCACTCCGGCGACCAGCCCCTCCCAGGCCTGTGCATGGTGCTGCGAGCGGGCAGCCACAGCCGCCGCACGCCAACGCGCCGCTGCAGGCCTGCACCCCGGAAATCCGTCGACTGAAACTGACTGATTTTTTCCTTGCTTGACAGCTTGCATGGTATTTCAGTCTTAGTCTTAGTGCACAATTCTTGAAAGCCATAAACAGCCTCCACACAGCAGCACTGCGCATTGCCGCAGCAGCCTGTCCAAGTGCACAAGCTGCTTGCGCCCGGCGGGGCTAGTTAGAATTTCCCATGGTATTGAAGTGCAACATTAGCACGGAAAGATGCCTTACTGCTCGGGTATGAGCATTGAAATTCTGACCTTTGGCCTGTGCCAGAAGCAAGCAAGCGAACAAGCAGGCAGGTGGAGGGACAGAGCGAGAGAGAGCGAGAGAGAGACGCACACGCATCTGCACGCACTCTCTCCCTCTTTCGCTTTCCCTGACTGCGAGCCAGCTAGAGTTGAGCTGCTCGAGTCTGCGCCTCAGAGGTCCCCCACCGTTACACCGCGACTACACTGTCACCCAACATGAAAGCGAGGCAGCAAACGAAGACGACGTCTGACTCGACAGGCCCTCAGGTGGCCTTGTTGCCCGGTTTTGGCACTGCCAACATGGCACAGAAGGGGATGCCTTTCCCCCCTCTCGTAGCACGATATAGTACGCCCTGAATAGAACTTGGGGACGTCACTTTCGGCTGCTAGACTCTGTGGCATCTAAATGAAACCCGACCAACCGTCATGAGTGGACACTAGCCACTACAAAGGCAAACCGCACATATTCTTTGATGCTATCAAGAACCATGGTTTGTGTCTCTCTGTCATGGAAATACTGAATGTGCCAAGCACCTGGAGCCGCGTCGATTCAAGTTCCCGACTGTATATCAAGGCCGAGGAAGCATGCAGGCAGACACACAGCGAGCAGGATGGCAGGCGGGAGCAGCTAGTTTGACCACGGCACACGAGGCCGACATCGGCTCCAGCAGCAAGAACGGTGCTGGACGTACATCTTGCTCGCGCCAGCTTGGCTATCTCTCTCCGTCGAGGAGTGCCGCTCCGCTCGTGGCTCAAACTGAGGCAGGGGGAGCTGCTGTCGTATGATGGAGGTGCTCGCCCAGCCACTCAGAAGCCGCTTGCATTACCTGTCACCTGTCCGCAGCTTGAGGACTCCGTCTGCAGGATGAGGAAGTCCTGGAATCCTGCTCGGTGTTGACGGTTGACTGTCGCAGCGCTCTTCGAGTTCTCGGACGCAGTCCAGGAGAGTCGGCAGAGTGGGTGGTCTGCCTCAGCTGTCGGGCTCCTGCAGCTCGTCTAGATCAAAAGGGAAGGTTGGCAGGCCTGGGTTTTTAACATCCACCAGTTCGTAGTAACTTCGTAAGACAACGGCATTCTTCCTGACGGATTGCTAATACTCGTACACTGTTTCTCGCATCATCATTGCTTTACTTCTTGCTAGACACTACATATGTTCAAAAAACATGAACATGCTATAATCGCACATACCCATTACGTCGCACAAGGCAGCCATGCCGTCTCCTCGAGGAATGCCAGCGCCGGCCGGTTCTGGTCACAATCGGGATGCAAGATCAAGTCCGTCTTCTCCTCGTTGAAGCTTCGCTTGGGAACTTGGGACCGGCTTCTTCTGCTTGCAGGTACTAAGCTTTGGAGCTGTCCAAGTGTCTGCAGCCATCAGGGTTGGTCCAGGATGCAGAGCCAACGCGGCTCGTCGAATAAATGTAAAAAACAACGCGGAGCTCAAGCTCATGATTGCTGGGAACGTCGCTCCACGGGATAGGGATGTGGGTCAGCATTCACCCGTGACAAGTCACTTGTGTTTCGACATCTTCTGAGTGAGCATTCTGCAAGGATCAGACAAAAAGGGCCAAGAAAGTCGGCTAAAGTCGACCTGCTGGTGAAGGCTCTATGGGGCCCCACCTGAGATCTATGATCGGACGCTGAAGAACCCAATCCATCCCAACCCAGTCTCCCGAGGATTCACGGCACCCTCGTACGGGTGAACGCATCGCCGAGAATCCTTGACAGAACAATGCTTTGCGGTATGCTTTGACAAAAACCAGCGACTAACCTGACTTGGTTAAAGTGTCAAAGCTCCGAAACCTGACAAAACAATGCCGTCCCCCTCTTAAGCCTTGATGCTGCACGCTGATCTCGGGATTGGGTGCTGCGGGCCGTCTGCTACGGGGCCAGGGATCGAAATCTCGGACTCCAAGTTTCTTCCAACTTCTAAAGGCAAAACCGTTTCAGGACCTCCTGACTCCAGCTTCGAACCACCGAACGGCCTATGTCCCTCATGTCTGGAACGTGAACTCAAAAATCCATCTTCCTGGCCCCGTCACGTGCTGAAGTATGAAACTGCCCTTCTTCGCAGTCGATGGCAGCTTCCGGAAGCGGACATGCGCCGCAGTGGAAGCCTAGGATGCTGCTTTCTGCATTGGTTAACGGCTTAGCACGAACACGATAGGGAATACTACATAGTCTAGTCAACACTTGGAGGGCTCTGCTTCCTGAGGATGTTCGGCAAGCATCGGAAAGCAGCAACCTTCTACGAGCTGAACCCGGCGTGCTTCCTTCCAATGCCTTTACTTCTACTCTCCCGACCCTTTGGGACCCAACAGGGACTTCTGCACTTAAACTTAAACGTAAGTTCCATCCGAGCGGCACAATCCACAGGGAACCCCAGCTTCGGTTCGGAAGGCGCCTGCTTGCCGCTTCCCAGTCGGGTATCAAAGCTTCTCGGGATCTCGCCGCTGCTCGTTTCCCAGAAGTGCCTATGCTTTGTTATTTCGCTTGTGCTGCAGACAAGAACCCCGAGCCCTGGGAGGGCACCATCTCTGGATCCTCATCGCCCTCCGCGTGCGCACACCTCAGCTCTGACTCTGCCAGAACCTGCTACTGTACTGTAGCTCGCTTGGAGGCATCAAGAACCCCGGTACAATGCCCCAATTGAAAGCCCTATTCTAAATCCAAAAAATCCCGCACGGATTGAAATTTCGCATCTGCAGCCAGCGCGACCGACCGCCCTGCTTCAGGAGAACATACCCTGACAAAAGCAGCACAAACGAAAGCAACGCGCAAGGAGTCGAGCAAAGCAGGAAATGGAGCCTAAGGCTAAGGCGGGGAAGCGTCTATGTTCGCATGCAGCTGATGAAAACGAACCAGAGGCTGGGGCCGAATATCGAACTGAACAGGCGCTTCTGGTTAAACTTCCGAGTTCTTCCGTGCCAACCGCATTGGGGGTCAGACCTCCGTCTGCATCGTCCTCGACGATGCGGATGTTTTGCTCTACCTCGGCAAAACAAATAGTCTCAGGCTATAGTTGCCAACGGTCTAACCAGCAGCTTCATAAGACGGAACACCTGTCAATACTTCAAGACGTATCTAATCCCCCCTACTGCTCTGCTCTGCGGGATTCAGCCTGACAGGGTTCCACGCGTGCGTTCCGTTATTTGGATGTCCACTCCGTTGTACAGGAGCCTAGTCTTAGCCCAGCCTTTCACAGCGTGGTGCACCGAACAAAAGAGTGATTCCCACAAGTGAAGAGCATTTTGGCGAGGCAGGAACAGTGAGACAGAACATCTCCTATTGACAGTGCCAAGCTTCTGGTGGAAAGTCGCAATCCAACAGCAGCAGCGTGGTTTGCTCATCGCTGGCTTCCTGAAGGGCACTGCGCTTCGCAACAGAGGGTGACCCCAAGACTGCCTGCCCCAGCTTTCATGGGTAATACAGAAAGCTCATGCCGGGTCCACGCATACGACTTTCGAACTTTGAATTCAGAATGCTTGGATTCGGCCCTCACACTGAGGCCCAGTGCGAGAATGGAGAGCGACACGGCGAAGACTAGCGACGGAGGTGCTGCCACTGCTACCGTCCACGTCGAGGCTGCAACCGCGGCAAAGGCACCGAGTCGAGATTCAAGATGGCGGGCGTCACGAAAACAGTTCGCTGGCGGCAACGCGTATGAAGCCTCTCCTGTTATGCCCGAGTCTATTCTGGCCGCCTGGCCTCGGCAGCCCGCAAGCAAAGCCCAGCCAAGTGCTTCAGCCGCTTGCCTGCGAGTCGGCGCAGCGGTCCGGTCTTCTGCGGATGTTTGAGGCGTGCACAGCGGGGGGGGTGAATTTAAGGGCGGACTTGGGCTGCAGGTGAGGGAACTTGCCGATTTCAGCCTCGTGAAGCTGACCGATTGCAGAAACATCTCGGCTTGGGGCGACCAGCTTTCCGTTGGTTTGCGAAGCTTCGCAGCGGGCAGTGTCGGGCCTTCTCTGGCCAGTCGCAGCTCCTCAGCCGAGGGAGGCGGCCGCACCTGAGCCGCAAGGCTCAACACCACTGGGACCTCACTGCAAAGCTCAGCCTGACCCTGCGCGGCCCTGCGCCCCGTCGTAAACCTGAAACCAGAACAGATTCGATCTCAGCCACTTCGCTCTGCCGCCGCAGGAGGTCTTCACGCCGTCTCCTAGGTGCCGTCAAAGCGCCATTCAAAGACTCGGCTTGAGGCTTCAGTCATAGGGCTTCTAGATTCTAGATGATTTGATCAGTAGGAAGTCGGGGTGTGTCGATGTTGGCGGTCCAGCTTTAAAGTTGAGGCTTGTGCAGTGCCGGGGGGCGAAGTTCCAAGCTGTGGATTTGAAGGCTTCAGCATAGAAGCTGAAAAGCGTGGCCAAGGCCTCTTCCTCGTGCGCTGCCAAGGTGCCGGAATTTGATCTTGTCGCACTCGGAAGGCGCGCCACGCTCACGGGTCGGCTTGTGATGCACCCGGACCTGAGGATGCGTCCGCCCTTTTGGGCAGCCAAGACTCTTGAGGACCAGAACGTAGCGCTTGGAGATCGTAGGGAGTCGGGATTGTCTGATAACGTATGCGTGCTGTGGGAGACATCACGAATGCAGCAGGATGGCCTCTGACAGCATTAGCATTGTGAACGACGCATGTGGCACACAGCTCCTTCCACTGTAATGTCCTCTTTCGCCAGCATGAAGGGCTTCAGAGGAAACTGTCTATGACGCATCACATGCTTCAGGTCATGGAGAGCGACATAGATTTCGGGCAAGCATCGTGACGGCAATCTAGATCTTGCACGCAGTTGCTATTGGTCTGGTAATTCCAGATGCAGCGATCCAACCTTGGATGCTACGCACATCGGATTTCAGAATTCTCCCAAGCCCGGCAGCCCAGAAGCCAAGGGGGCCAGTGGAGGCTACACAGAGGTGCTGAACTCTGGCGGCTGTCCTATAGCACGAAAGCCAAAAGGCTGTCCCGATCGCCAGGTCTCCCACAGACCAACGCTCGACAGTGCCTCGGGCTCCAAGGAAGTGTAGGTTGCTTGAGAGGTTTGCCGTGGTTCATGGAGTCCAGGACAGTGAGGTGACAGAGATCTCCGGGTTAGTGATGTTGGAAATGACGCAAGTCTCGAGTGGTCGGGGGCTGAATGGACAGCCAAGGGATGAGCTTTGGCGAGCTGGTCGATATTGGTTCGACGTCTCTGGGTCTACAAGTCTTATAGACAATAATTTTATGCTCTCTCTTAGTTGAACTACACACATCACAACAGTAACAGCTCTGTGGACAGTGGGTTCTCTAGAACTAGCTACTCATGCTACTCATGTGGAACGTCTTGCAGCTCGTGGCACGCAAAATGCTCAAAACTTGCTGTAAGTACACCTGTGCGGCAAGACTCAATCATAATACCTGATCTGCGGCCATGCACAGACCAGAGATCACATTTCTCAAGTCCGGGAAGCTCGGCGGCTGTTTTCCGCCCGTCTGTGGAAGAGCGTATAGAAGAAGCCCTGTCCACATTCACCACCTCGCTTACAGGCTGCAAGCAGGAGCTGCGCCTTAGCCTTGATTAACTGCAGTTTTTCTGTCTATTGCTATGACTTCTACTGAGAAGGACTCTAGGTACTGCAGATGGACAGAAGCCTGTCTTTCCTCTGTCATAACTGCACAGATGAATAAGGTACATTCCTCTTCTTGTGGAAAATGTCACGTCGATGAACACGACGGCTCACTGCTACTTGCTGGTGTGCTCCGCAGCCAGGTCACCCACGTAGTATCCGCCAGTGGGAGCCCAGCCGATGCCGCCCCAGCCAGTGCCCTTTGCTTCCGAGCGCTACGTATCGCAAGCTACGAGCTTCCAGGACATTTCTATGCCTCGCAGTGGCTGTCCAGGACAGTTTGGACAACTACGGCATCCTTCCCGTGCGGAACTTTGCAGAAACACGGAATTGCTGCATAAACAGCCCACGAATCACTAACCAATGCAACATACACCTTGCAGGCCTCAACAGTTGGGACAGCTTGTCACGCAGTCTGAGTCTCGCGATCGAAGGCGTTCTCCCGGGCAAAGTAAACCTCAGTTAGCGCTCGCTGCTCCATGTGCCTCCAAGACCAAATTCCGCGAGTTCTCTCCCCTTTTTCAGGTCACAGCGACTGGACGCAAGACCTCCAGGTAACTTAACGGCGTGGAAAGTGACACTAAAGACCTTGGAGAACGAAAGGTTGCCTTGCAGCAGCTGGTACTAGCGTTCATTCAAGCTGCTGCAGCATCCACCATGCGCTTGTCAGGACGCACAGCAAAGAAACCAACGTTGAGCGATTCGCCCATTCCTTGCCCAGTGTGGCAGTTTACTACAGAAGTGAGTTCAACGTGTCCTTAACTTGTGCCATTACCATTTCCTGACATGAGGGACCGATGTGCGACATTACTTTCAAACCCAGGCCCAGCTTAGTGTTCAGATGACGGTAAGTGCAGGAGAAGTCGCCCCCGCTGGTGCTGAGAAACATTCCCGTAGCTGCACAGCGCATCATCGGCGTGATGTCGCCCTGCCGGTATTTTGGAAGATGCAATTTGCGACTGCAGTAATTAGACCGGTAGACATTCCTCGACTAGTTGCATGCGGTCGGAGACCCTTCCGGACAGCATGCAGAGGCTGGTCGGCCAGTCGCAACTCTCCACAACGGAACGATTCGCAGGCCTGGAACTCGCAGTCTCCGTCAAAGTAGGCCACGGCATCATAGCCTTCAATGCCGAGGACATTGAGCCGAATCAAGTCTTGATGGCCGCACCAGTCCTCAAGAGGCACGGGACGGTTGCAAGCCGACGCAGAGATCTCGGGGGCTCCTGCAGCGTCCGACATGCCACTCTGGAATGATGAAACTCCGTTCCAGGTCCGCGGTTCCAAAAAAAACGCAGAGCGATAGCCAGAAGCCCCAAACCCGGCGAAGGCTACAACCATGCCCCCTGCATGGGGTTCAGGATTCCTGTTGGCATTTGCGAATGTCTGGAGATATGCTTGGCATCTGAACCAAGACAACTTTCCGTGTCCTGGACCATTTAAATTTTCCGCTTCACGGACGGCGATTGGTTCGGTCTCTGATGTGTTTCAGGCAAGGCTCCGTCTTTGGGTAGAACTTCATGTCCGGCGGGACGTCCCATTTTACGGGGTACCTCGAGCTGAAACGTGTAAATGCAGATATTGGGGAGTCTAAGACGAAAGGCAGGACTAAACATTTTATCACGTGATCGATCCAGGCACAGCTTCACGCCCCACTTGGCGAAGATCTTGTGGAGCTTAGGGGTCATCTGCTCAGCGTCTGTCTCTAGCATGACCTCACCATGCGAGCATTTCGGGGCGGACTCTCGGTGCCGTTTCCACCCTCAGCCTTGCCTCTGGTGCTTGGGAACCTTCTAGGCATGTCAGTTGCCGCCTTTTGGAGATACAATCGCAAGCACTAGTTTTGGATCGGATCACCATGTAGATGTCGGTGTTCCCAAGCAGGTCTGCAGCAGCCCGCATCGACTTGATGGATCCGAGCATGCCCTGACAGGGAACCCAAAGCAAGACCTCTGTTCGGCAACATCTTCGTCGAAGAGAACCCAATAGTCGGGCAATCACAAGCCGTCCAGGGCTACTGTGCTACAACGCGATTTGGGAAGGACTAACTCGAAGCATGGAGCACGAATCTAGCTTCTCGCGGCAGGTCTATGGCCACGTAGTTTCTGCAGCTTCAAGGTTTTTGTGCTGAGATTGCCGAGGATCTAACGCCGGAAGTCGGATCTGAGGCTGGGGAATCCATGAATCCATGCTTCACTTCCCTAGGCCCGTCTTGCGGGAAGCTCAAGGAGAGCAATAACCAAAGAAAAACTACTACGGTCAACAGTGGTACTGCAGGGGCAAGAGTTGCCTGAAGACTCCGTTTCTTTCTGCACGAGACTCGGCCTCATTGGGTCGCCCCCAATGGCTCAGGGCCAGGGCATACTTGCCTCAACCAAACATCTCGAAGTTTGAGGGATTTCGGGTGTGGTACTTGGGGTGTAGGGCGAGGGCAGAACAAATCTTTCTAAGTGAAGTGAAGCGTTTTCTTACCAGTGTTGTCGCCCGGTTCTGACACCCGAAGCCCGAAACCAAGAACCCAGGGCTTCGAGCACAAGATTTCAATCACCGTGCACGTATGTATGTACTAATACGTGCATATGTCTCTACACATGATGTAGTGTCTCATGGTCTCAAGTTTATGTTCAATATCAACTGCCACCTCTTACTTCAGACTGAAAACCCTGAGGCTTACACAAACTAACCCATCCCCAACTCGAAACTTTGTAAACCCGACAACTCAGACTAACTAACGCAATGATACAGATGCAGATAAACCAATCTCAGCACAGACTCCGGGCCTTTTTCGGGTCCCGAGGCAGCGCAGAGCTCCACATCGAGGCACGGTGCGTTGTGGTCGTCCTCTGAGGACCCGCAAGGAAGGAAAGCAGCGTGATTTTGTCATAGTTACTGGATTTTGTCGCTTCAGTGTTTGGGGTTGAATTGGGTCCTCAGTTGCGATCAGATGCCTTGAACTCTTTCTTCCTACTGAGTCAACATCACACATGCAAGTAGCCTGTTCGCAATGCAGCTCCCTGTGCCCCGGCCGCGCCCCCTGCGACCCCCTTCCTAAGGCCTCATCGGAAGCCTTAAATGCCTGGTGGTAAGATGGTTGGGCATACTTCCCTGGCGATGTCCTCACTGCAGCAGTGCCTCAATTGCAAAGCCAGAGCAGGAGGTGAGGCTGCGATCTAGCTTGAGGCTCAAAGCTCGTGCTTTGATTGACTTTGCGCGAAGCATTTGAGTTCAGGGATGCAGCTACTGAGATACTTCAGATCCTGCAAACCCGTAAATTGTTGGCTGCTTCAACTCACAGTAACCCGATGGTGTGGTCCGATCTTGTGCTCCCTGAGCTTGCGTGCCCAATCTTCACCGTGTGTAACGAAGTTGTGGCACAGGAACTCGGACTGAAAACCATGAAGGCAGCAGAGCGACTCGCAACCCTGGATGATTGGCAGCTGGTGTAGCTCCCAGCCCTGTGAAGCAGGGAGGAGAGCGGTGCTGGCGGTGCGGGAGCCTATTTCGCTCCAAGGAGCTTTGTAACTGCAACGTCACCGTTGCTCTTGCTGTTGCTAGTGTTGCTTTCGTTGCTGTTGCTCATCCTGCTACTGATGCTGCCGCTGCTGCTTCTGCTGCTGTTCCTGTTCCTGTGGCCGCCACTTCTGCTGCTGCCGCTGCTGCTGCTACTGCTGCTGCTGCACAATGCAAACAAGCGGAGTTCCGTACGTTGCTGTGCTGGGCAGCGGCTTCCGGAGATTTGAAAGATTGTACGGGTTCATGTTGAGCGTTCTGGTCAGGCACTTCAAGAACATGGCTGAAGCTACCACATGCTTCCCCAGCGCCTTCTTCTTCTGAACGACTGGGGCGGCAGTTGCTACTTCAGTTCTCGTGGCCTCCGCAGGTGCCTGCAGCAAGAGAAATCGGAAAGCGATACATGCAGACAGTGCACCAACAGTTAGTTTAGCAGCCTATAAGCTTTCCTGCTCCTCATGCACCCATCCCTCTATGCATGCACAAGGACATACCAGTACGAGGTGTATGTGCATTGTGTGTCCGTATATGTGTGTGTACGTATGTATATATATATATATATACACACACACAAATGTGTGTGCTTTGTGTCTGCACTGATAAGTCCAGCCTCTGGGGTGAACTGGGCAACTGGGGCCACTGATATGGCCGATGTGGCCACGATCTCCGCCTCCGGCGCCGGGGGCGGCAGCGGCGAGCCATCTGCAGCTGGCTTGGCTGGTTGGTCTGGTGCGGCCTCGCGTCTCGGCGGCGCCCGAAAACCGAATGTACAACTGGGCACATGGACTTGGACTCTGCGGATAGGGGGCATCTACACCACGGGAAGGGCTCTGTTCCTCGGTAAACAATTTCAGCCCAAAGATGCCCCGCTTCTCAGCTTCACACATCAAGCCCAGGCACCCCAGAGAAGTGGAGCGCGCCACGCAAGAGGAAGAGGACAATAGCTGTGATGCTGGCTGACATGAAGAAGCGCTTCAAGCCTCAATGCAGTCCGCTCCATCCCCTGAAGCGCCCAAAATCGCTAGGCCGAGAGGATGTGAGACGTTTCAAGGTGCAGAAAACCACAGTCTTTGGTCAAGTTGCCCCTGGTCGGTGAAACCCAACACATGGGAAAGGTTTTGTCGTTCACAGCAATCGTACTTAGAACTACATGCAGCTTGAAAATCGAACCCCTCGGCCCTGTGTTCACATCTGATGCCAGTGCTGTGCAAGGCATGAAAGTCTGTCTGGTGTGACCTTGTGAGAGCAGCATTGCTGAGGTACATGAATGTGGAAAGCACACAACTACGAATCACGACGCAGCAAGATGTTTGCAGTCAAGCTGCAACCAGCGACACCTTCGCGTAGAAGGCAATCGAGCACGGGTAATAAGGAGGGTTTAAAAACACATACTTGAGAGCCAAGCTAAGCCGATCCATCCTTGGAGCATGATGTGGTGGTCTTAGGGTCATCCTCTTTCCAGCTTATTGCACAAGTCGTTGTCTGAATGCTACCAAGAACCATGCCGACCATCATGAGCAATTCCATCCTCGACACCACCACCCTAACAACTTGAAGACTCTTTGCCAATCTCCTGCAAAGCCTTGGAATTATTGAGCTTGAAGCCTCAATCCCGAACATCTCCCATCCTGATATTGGACCAGGCAGAGATGGCCGTTCCCCTATACCCCCAAGTGCCTGCAGTGCTTCTGGTGCGACGCGCCATGGCTGCCAGCTATACTGCTTGCACTGACGTAGCGAGTCACGTACCGCTGTTTCGGGACAGCAGTGTAAGATTGGCAGTCCAATGTTCAGTTCTGATCTGCGGTGAGGTTTGTGGGGTCAGGTTTCTGCCCTTCGGGGTTCAAGGCTGGGAGTTAGGAGGCGTGAGGAGGCTGTGAGGGAATTGCCCCGGTGCCTCGAGGTCTCAACTTTGGGTCGACGTCCTAGGGGAGGCTATAATGGCTATTCTAAAGCTTTCACCAGAGACTGATGAGCTACTGTGGCACCCAAACGGGTATTACCTGGCTGCGCGCACGACTCTTCCACTGATCGGTCAGGCCACACGCTTTTTTGGAGATATTGGAGGTCTCGTCCTTCCATTGTCAGCCCCGCTAGCTCAAACTCGCAGCTTCCTCCCAACCAGCGTAGATTGGACATGGAGCCTGCATCGAGTTGAGTTTTAATGACTCTGGAGCTGCAAAGAGAGCGCCAGGTGGCCGCATGCCGCGGAAGCCTGGATTCCGGGGAAGTATTGCTAAGTTATCGTCCACTTTCGATCTGACAGGCTCGGATCTGCAGACACTGCGACACCGTTTTCTGAAGGGCTGACGAAACTCCGGCATCCAAGCTGACCGAACCGAACTTAGTAAGCCTGGATGCACTCTCTCTGTCATTGGAAGAAGAGAACAGGCCCAAGTTCGCTGACATCGGTTGCGCTTATGGTTGGACTCCGAACCTGCCGACCGGGTGGGCAGAATAAGCGGAGTTGATCGGCAACCTGCTGCCCTGTGAACTCAGTTGCTTCGGTGAGCACTCGCGGCAACTCCTGTGACTTGGGTATGCCGGCGGTCACAGACATGCTGGAATTGGATGGTATTGGGATGTATTAAAGACAGAGTTGGTTAATGCTATTTTGTGATGGCCATCCAGGGCGCCGACAACTCCCTTCTTCTCAGAAGGGGATCAAAACTTCAAATAAATATAAAGCATCCGGTGCCCCTGACTCTACGTGTTATCACGCTGGTGAGAAGAGAGCTTTAGACTTTTACATTTACACATGCTCAGAATCAGAATTTTCCGAGATGGGTAGCTTTGCGTCAGGAGCACCTCCCGACATGGAAACGTCCGGCATTCGCGAGCGTTCCCAGTAAGCTGGGTCAACAACAGTCAACGCTGTATCCGCCTGCTCCGCTTGGAACTTGTTTCGGGATTCTACTCGACCCCATTGGCAAATAGATAGTCTGGCAAAGTCTGGCACACAGCCCGCGCTCAGACTCTATGTTTCCCAAAAGCTTGCAGACAGCTGTTTACAGCATGTGCAAGCCCGAACCCAATTCAACTCGTCAAAGACTCGTTATGGTAGTGCCGGAAAGCTTGCTCTTGCCACATTCACAGCTGGAGCAGACACAACACTCTCTGAGCGGGCCGAAACGCGCTGGTCTGTACATGCCCTTGTAAAATCATACCGAGGCCCCTCTTGCCATGTCTTAATTAGCTAAGAAGCGATTTGCTGCGTTCACAACTAGTGCTACATGTTGGATTTTCGCAGTTGCAGCGAGATGCATGGTCCTCAACTAATTGCTGCTGATCCAATCTTCCTCTGACTGCTTGATACACACTGAAAGCCATCTTACCTCTTTGCTACATCTGAGTACACTACCACCGTGACACGAGCTCTTGTGCCGTACCGTTGCCATAAACCTGAACCTGATTCTTTGAGGGCAGCGTTCCAAGAGCGTGCCAGCCAGCTCTGCCCAAAACTTCCCAGCGAATTCCAGAGGAATCCTTGCATTCGGCCATAGTTTCGTTTGTGCTTGGACTTCCGAGGTTAGTTTTAGAGTTTGGGATTGAGGGTTTAGCGCTTCGGGAAGTGAAACCGTTTTGACCATCAGCTGGAAAGTCTTCTCTGTCGACAAGGCGATGCCTAAACCGCTTAGGTCAAACACCGTGACTCAGATCCATTTACACGGAATGGCTCAACTGCCCTGTTCAGAAAGAAGCGTGGGCTACACAGTATCAGAAGCGCCATAATACCGATGTGGAGCAACACTCCACCCGTCGAATTCCAAGGAGGCTCAAGGTTTACTGTGGAGAACCCATATGACCGAAGCGCTTGATTTGCTAACCTTTCACAGAACGACAACCGACTTTAGGCGACCGCGGGGATCGGGCTGGGAAGCCATTTGATGGTATCTGTGCCTGAATTGTCTGGCCAAGGTGCCGCGGCATAGTGGAACAATGGAACGCGGTCTTGCCTGAGGCTATTGCGCAAAACTCAAGCTCCAAAGCCCCCCGAAATGGTTGCAACGTGCTTGGAATTTACCGATTCCATTTCTGGTGTTGGCCCTTGCACCATACAGCTACAGTAGATGAAAGCTTGCAAACCAGTCCTGCACCACGCAGGAATGCAAATCTTCAAGGGGAGGAGAAGGAAGAAGCGAAGTGTGTGGCCAGTCTGCTCGCTGAAGACCGAAGGACACGAGGATGAAGCGGGCGCGAAAGGATGGGGAGGGGGGGAGGAGAGAGAGAAGCCCGGGCGGCGTGCCGGGTCTACTCGCTTGGGCGAAGCTGCTTGTACCAGTGGGGGAAAGAAGGCAATAGGACAGCCTTCAAGTGAGCAGAGGTGGGGAGGGGGCCGTGGGCGGACGGGAAGGGAGCGAGAAGGAAGAGTGGCAGCATGTGACAAGTGTGCTCCATGCAGTGGTAGGGTGAGCTCTGCACTGATTGGTCTCGAGGCATCATTCACCAATGCTGACTTCTGCTAGGCTGTATCTGAGTTCATGCGTAGGAGCTGTTGCCAGAAACTCCATCCATAATGAATCACAATCACTGGCAAACCCAGTGAAACATCTCTAGTTCAGCGAACAACAACCAAACTGAGGCTCCCGCTACTTGGCTTTCGCCAGCAACATGGCCGCCTCCAATGCACTTGCATGCTCAATCTGTCACGCTGCAGGCTAACTACACTCGACATTCTATGCAAAGCTTTATCAAAGGCCGGAAAGGCTGGTGA